>PRKT01000002.1:47424-65641 GCA_003671525.1 Saccostrea glomerata | reverse complement strand
GGTGGGGCCAAAATGGCCGACCCAAGTTTTACATAGGAATATATAAGAAAAATTTTTAAAAATCTTCTTCTCAAGAACCACTGGGACAGGAAAGATGTAACTCATGTGGAATCATCCTAAGGTAGTGCAGATTCAAGTTTGTTCAAATCATGACCCCCGGGGCTAGGGTGGGGCCAAAATGGCCGACCCAAGTTTTACATAGTGATATGTAGGGAAACCTTTTAAAATCTTCTTTTCAAGTACTTCAAGGCTATGATTAGTGATATTTATATGGAATCATCCTCAGGTAGTGTAGATTCTAGTTTGTTCAAATGATGAACGCCTGGAAGGGGGGGGGGGGGGGGGAGTAAATTCAAGCCCGATGTGCTCAGGTGAGCGCTGTGGCCCCTGGGCCTCTTGTTATTAAACAGAAAACAAAATTATCATAACACTTTACGTTAAATTAATTCTTATTTAATTATTTAATTGGATATACCTCGTCTGGCTTTGCATGCTTTACAACATGGATACTGACCCTGCGAAATGATATTCATGATTTTAAGAACCTTTATGAGTTGTTCATAATTGTTCATGAATGGTTCTTAAAGGATTCTTAACAGGTTCATAAAAGTTGTTCATGAATAAAATTCATGAAATCATTCATAATTTATTGTTCATGAATAAATGATGAACAAATATGAATATTGTTAATTTTCTGTTTAAAGAAAAAAACTTAATAGTTCAAGGTAATGAATGTTCATGAATTTTCATGAAGACTAAAAATGTAAAAATAATTGTCACAAACGATCTCCAGAAAACACTCATTACTCCCATTATACAACTTTTGCATGGTGAACAAACCCCTGATTTAATTATGACATGCTTTTGTTTTGATTTTGAAAGTATTGGATCAGAGACAAGTAGGAGAACATAAGAGGTCAAAATCACTATTTTCTACTCTCCGAATCGGTAACTTAGATTCTTCAAGATAATTAACCTCTGTTATGTACTGTCTAGAAGGGAGACTGTAATTAAATTATGATCGTAATTTCAAGAACCCTGCATCAATATTGACAGCATTTTTTTTTCTCATATTGAATTACTAATGTTTCATCATTTAAGATGGCCAGCTTTATTAATATTGTGCTTTAAATTATCTCATTTTTCAGGACACAACTTTGTTCGACCGAATTTTCTCTATTTGTCAAACGTTTAACAAGTTGTGAGAAAATGAAACAGACTTATAGTCTAGGAAAAATTTCATGATCTTCGTAAAAACGTATCTTAGATTTATTTACAGCTAAAATATCATATCTCTTGTCCGTACTATTCTTGGGTCAAACGCTTTATATTTTGATGCAGTTATCAAGTCACATTTTTCTGTCCATCGTGTGTAAATGATACAGCACAGGCTGCATGGTTGTGAAGTATCTATGACATGACCCACATTCGTATTTTGTAGTCTATTACCCTATACACTATATACCTATACATAGCTCAGGGTACTCTGTTTGAGGGCGAATGGTTCCCAAGATTTATTTGTCATCATGATATGGAGGCGGCCATACTTGAAAATACGAAACTGTGGCTCTTTAGGTATAATGTAAAAAATCCAATTTAATAAATGATTTTACTTATATTAATTGAAAAAAATTAATTTCAGTGAAAAAGCATTCAGATAGTGTTTGTTATTTTTTGTTTAACAACAATCTTGGCAATTCGAAACTATTTCGTAATTAGCTCTGCATGACACTTTTTAAAAGGCGCAAACTTTGAAACGCGCGAGACGTTGGAAAGTGAATCGGTAGAGTGGGAGGCGTAAATCTAGTCATTCTTTGTCAACCTTTGAAGAAAATAACAGAATATAAGAAGGAATATCCAGAGGATCAATTTACGTAATAACTGCAGATATTAATGGTGAGTTACAAAAAAATGGAGGCAATCGCTGAATCTGAGATATTTGTCAAGATGTTACTGTTTACTTGTAAGAGTTCAGTTATGTCTTTTTTAATGAAAATTTTGTCAAACCGTGTTATGAGTAAGGGTCCAACCAAATTACGTAACATTTAATAATTAAAGATTGAAAAATCCATCCTGTTCACCTCTAACATCTTGAACATGGCGGGCAAAGGAAACTGGCTAAACTCCCGCTTGGAACGCTTTAAAATATGGCAGTGCCTATGATGCAGAATTAAATGAAACAATTTTGCAAAAAAAAAAAAAAATTTAGTCTTAAGTTTTCACATTTATGAGAATTTTCAGAAAATCTTTGTTCTTGTAGGGAAAAGAGAAGCAGTTCACAGATAATGTTGATGAGTTGAGATCAGAAGATTAAGAAAACTGGCTGTCAAAAAAAATCCAGGATCTTGAAGAAAAACAAAAGAAAGGAATGAAAATATGAATCGTAATCGATCAAAGTATCCAAGTGATGAAATTCTGAAAATTCCACAGGGAAAGCCAAAAAGATTTTTTTTTATTTGACCACCTCTTCTCAAAATCCTTGAAAGCCCTTTTAGCTGAAGCCCTAATTGCTGAACACATTTTTCTGCCAGGCAGTGAGACTTGGATTAAAAACCATTCCATTTTAAGCATACACTTTGAAATACGCTGAATAAGGAACCTACACTCCTCTTGACCAAGTAAGGTTAAGGATTCTGCGCAGAGTCGCGTTTGAATTAAAATTTTTCATAATTTTACTAGAAATGAACTACAAAATTTATTTTTTATCGATATCACTTATCAGAGTTGTTTACTTGAACAAAGATTTTGTTACCATGATTGGAAAACAAAAATTCTGTGAAATCTTTCAAGATGCTATTAAAATATTTTCTTTTACAGTTTTTCATTTTGCATATTTTATTACATTTTTGTTTACAAAAATCAAGAACATTCATGAATAGTTCATGAACATTCCTAAATAACTTTTACAAATTATTCATGATTAGTTCATGAAAATGCATTGAACCTATTAATATCATTCATGAAGTTTTCTTGAAAGTTCAAGAATAAAATTCATGAAGTTTTCTTGAAAGTTCAAGAATTATTCTTGATCATTTTGCAGGCAATTAAAAAATCCAAGTTTGTTCATGAACAACAAATAATTCTTGAATATTCTTGAACTTGGTTTTCATGAATAAAATCCATGAAATCATGAGTGTCCAATTTTAACTTCATGGGATCTTCATGAACTATTCATGAGCTGATTCAAGAATATAATTCATGAACTTTTCTTCAAAGTTCAAGAATTATTCTTGATCATTTCGCAGGGGAGTGTCAACCAATTAGCTGCGCTTCACTGACCACATGCACCTGGGGCTGTATATCGAGATAATTGACACTTAGAAATGGACGTTTGTTTTGAAAACAGGGTGGCGGATGGCGGTATGCGAATTTGGCGTTATAAAGAGAATTTTATATAGCAGGAAAAACGTTCTTGGGAAATCATGGCGGTATTGCGAAAATGGCGATGAATCGAATGGCGATAATTCGAGAATTGACTGTAGTTATGATTAGCAGTGGTGCCTCTTTCAAAATTGTAAATGCCATAGCATCTGGCTTAAAATATGAACCAAATTCAAGCACTTGAAAGTTGTTGCATGAAGCTCAGGTGACCTATAAGGCCCGTGGGCCTCTTGTTTTTTTTATTTTACAAAGGTTGGTTGATGTATTGCATAAATGCACTCGTATTTTAAAATTTTAATGCAATTATATTATATATTTATGTGTCATTTTTATTATTTTTTTTTATGATGATGTTTTAAGCAAACTTCTACATTTACATGTATACATGTATCTGTAGACATTTCCCGGCCGTGATTATACTCGGACAAGATAATGGAAAGAGGCACTCAAATTATTTGTAATAGATTAGATGATCAGAACCACAGTAGATAATTAATATGCTGTCATAGTTTTTTTATTGAAAAGACAAACATGAGAGAGAGAGAGAGAGAGATATTTAAGCTCCCCCCTCCATTCTCTGATATCTGTTGTATAAAATAAAAATGCTTCTTATTTTTATCTAAATATTCCAGGCATTGAAATTAATAACTTTTCTTTTAAGATTAAAACATCCATTTGACAGTAATCATCGGCTTTTATTTTCCTTCTTCAAGTTCACATGGTTCACACGAAGTTCATGCGCTTGTCCTGTCAATCAAAATCATTTGACACAGTGGAGGTGTGGAAATCTCGTTTCACCGAACATGCCAAAGTCAAAGAGTCATTTAGTATTTCCAAGCAGTTTTACCATTTTTTCCTGTCATTTCTAGATCTGATTTCCACATTTCTGAAGAAAAAAATTAAAAATAAATAATAGGTATATATACTTGGAAGGATTATGTTTGAAATTTTCCAGAGAAATTTAACAAATGAAGTAACAACAAAGTTATAATAATAAAAATATAAATATCGTAGATAATTTGGCCATGAAATAATGATTCTTCAAACATGATATCTTTAGTTAGTTATTAAATTAAAAAAAAACATCTAAATTCTTAAAATCAAAAAGATAAGTCCTTTCACTTTGGAGTTCCAAATGACAATAAAGACTGAACGATAGGTAAAAGCTGAATGCAAGGTGAATGGAAAGTAAACGGAACAGAGCGAACGGTGAATGTTTTGTGAATAGTGAACGCGAGCACACGGTGAATGCAAAACTGTGAACGGAGAGCGAACGGTGAACACACGTGAACAGACAGTGAGCAAACGGAAAAATGGGAAAGTAGAACATTTCAGGGACTGTACATATTATCTGGATCATAAAATACGAGGGGTGATCAAAAAGTTCGCAAACTATCTCTACGTATATCTACAAAACCACAATTCAGATTAGAATGAAATTCGGTACACACATAGCTATACGCAAGGCCTATAAATAGCATATGCTGAATAAAGTTTTTCTCCTTGTTTGTGACGTCACAATGTGAAAATGACGTCACTACTTAGGTCACTTGTGACGAAAAATGGTTGTCTCAGTCGAACTCGTTCAAAAACGACTGTACAATTTATTGTAATATCTTAGAAATCCCTCTACAGTATCATATGATAAATTGTACACAGTTTATTATACCCCCTGCAAACAAAGTTTGGGGGGTATATAGGAATCACCTTGTCCGTCTGTCTGTCTGAGCTGTCCGTCTGTCTGTGCAGACGTGTCCGGTCCATATCTTTCTTACGGAGGGACATTAGAATCTACTACTCCACACAAAGATTGCCCATGACCCAAGGGTGTGTCATGACCTTGACCCAAGGTCATTTGGGGAAGTTCAAGGTCACTGGATGAAAAAGTTTATAATTCGTGTCCGGTCCATGTCTTTCTTATGGATAAACTTGGTAGGTTCTCATTTCACACAAAGATTGCCCATGACCCAAGGGTGTTTCATGACCTTGACCCAAGGTTATTTGGGGAAGTTCAAGGTCACTGGAAGAAAAAGTTCATAATTCATCTCCGGTCCATATCTTTTTTATGGATAAACTTGGTTGGTTCTCATTTCACGCTAAGATTGCCCATAACCTAAGGGTGTGTCATGACCTTGACCCAAGGTCATTTGGAGAAGTTCAAGGTCACTGGAAGTAAAATTCATAATTTGTGTCCGGTCCATATCTTTCTTGTAGATAAACTTGGTAGGTTCTCATTTCACACAAAGATTGCCCAAGGGTGTGTCATGACCTTGACCCAAGGTCATTTGGGGAAGTTCAAGGTCACTGGAAGAAAAAGTTCATAATTCATGTCCATATCTTTCTTATGGATAAACTTGGTTGGTTCTCATTTCACGCTAAGATTGCCCATAACCTAAGGGTGTGTCATGACCTTGACCCAAGGTCATTTGGGGAAGTTCAAGGTCACTGGAAGAAAAAGTTGATAATTCATGTGTGATACATATCTTTATTATGGAAAAACTTACTTCTGAAAAACCCAGCGGGGGGTATTTTGTCCCGTTTAGACAGTTCTAGTTGAGATAAATGAGTTCCTATAAATTCAATTAATGATTGGATTAATCGTTTTAGTGAAGGAAGGCTGATGGTTAAAAATGATACTTGTCATCTTGCCCAGTGAAAGCAAGTTTGAAAAGATATGTAATTTTAATTAAGCAATTTGCTATCAAAGACCTCCAATTAGCACTTTGAAAAATAGTTGAATATTTGAACAATGATATAAGTATTAAATACCTAAAATATCATTTACTTTAGATTTTAAACATATTAGATATGATAAAAAGGATGCACCCATTCTCTATCCACTTTGAATAAAGGTCTCTCCTGAGACAGAAGATTTGTGTTTTAATGGTCACCTTGCTTATTTTTGGAAAGGATGTCATTATCCACCAATTCTGTTGCCGAGATATGACCATTTCTGACAAATTAACTGTTCTTGTCATAAAAATTAACTCACATGGAAAGAAATATAAAACTCGGAAAAATCTTTTAACTTTTGTGACAGAACGCTACGGAGGGGGTCACGTGACTGCCAATATCACGTGATTCGCGCATGCGCAGAACGCATTAAAATTGGGGAGGATTAGTTTAAAATATAATCAACATTAAAACCAAATATTGTTTCTTGTATGGAAGTTATTCAATTAGTTTGCGAACTTTTTGATCACCCCTCGTACACTAGCTTTAACGCTAATAGCTAAGTAAGAATCTGACTTCCAAAATCTCTTTCATACTGTGCAAAAGTGCTATGGAAATTAATATTGCAAGTTACAGATTCAAATTCAATTAAAATATATTCTAGATATATTTAAGTTATAAATAAATATTAGCTTATCATATGATGAAGAGAGTCTCGGTCAGTAGGTCAAATTCTGTCATACAAAATCAATAGAACCTCTCTACTAAATATCTGGACAAAGAATGACAGAAAAACCAAGAACATTTGGAGGAAATTTGACAAACCAATAAAACACAACACCACAAAAATAAAACCCAATGGAAATAAAGAACCTCTACAAGGGTTGTCCAAAAAGTTCGTGGACAATGATGTTTTTGTCAAAATAAATGGTTCTATTATGCATTGACGTTTTTGTCAAAATAAATGGTTCTATATGCATCAGCCAAATATTTCTTATGAAAAACCAAGTCAGAATGGTTTAATCTTTATTTAGGAAACAATTATATCTTTGTAAAAATCAGGGTCCTTAAAGTTCACATGATGGACCAGTCTGACGTTAAGCTAATTTCATTATAACGTCAAACATTTTGATTTTGACTTAACACATGTTCATGGACACACACTTCATTTCTTTTTTAAGGCGCAACACACTTCCAAGTGCTAGCAATAATTTTTAAGTAAAGATTATAATTTATTCAATTTTTAAAATTCAAAACAATGCACAAAAATTTACGAGCGTCATCTAAATAAATAGTTTGTATACACAAACTGCACAGTCCAGTCCGACGCTGCGCTAGATTTATAACAATGTCATGAATAGAAATCTCCATTTTCAGTAAATTACATGTGTTTTCAAATTCTTGTAGTGTCTTCTAATTTGTACATACCATTGAAAAATCGTATATACCATCTGAAATTGATATGCTAAATATATTTCAATAATTTTGAGTTGTTTTAACAAATATTTTGTCTCTTACATTGTTTGAACTGTATAAAAACTAATTTTTTGATCGGACGCTGCCCCGTGCGGACGACCAACGTCGCTTTTTTGTCGAGTTTTGACACATTTGTTTTGGTTTTTTAGCTCACCTGAGCCGAAGGCTCAAGTGAGCTTTTCTGATCAAAATTTGTCCGTTGTCTGTTGTCGTCGTTGTCGTCGTCGTTGTCGTCGATGTCGTAAACTTTTCACATTTTCATCTTCTTCTCAAGAACCACTGGGCCAATTTCAACCAAACTTGGCACAAAGTATCCTTCGGTAAAGGGGATTCAAGTTTGTTCAAATGAAGAGCCACTCCCTTTTCCAAGGGGAGATAATCATGATTTAGAGAAAAATTATTGGCATTTTTAAAAAATCTTCTCCTCAAAAACCACTGGGCCAGGAAAGATGAAACTCATGTGGAATCATCCTCAGGTAGAGTAGATTCAAGTTTGTTCAAGTCATGACCCCTGGGGGTAGGGCGGGGCCAAAATGGCAGATCAAAGTTTTACATAGGAATATATAGGAAAAATCTTTAAAAATCTTCTTCTCAAGAACCATTGAAACAGGAAAGATGAAACTCATGTGAAATTATCCTCAGGTAGTGTAGATTCAAGTTTGTTCAAGTCATGACCCCGGGGTAAGGTTGTGGACAAAATGACCGACCAAGGTTTTACATAGAAATATATAGGGAAACCTTTTTAAATCTTCTTTTCAAGTACTTCAAAGCCAGGATTAGTAATATTTGTATGGAATCATCCTCAGGTAATGTAGATTCTAGTTCGTTCAAATTATGATCCCCTTGGGGGTTAAAATTCAAGCCCCCCCAACTTAAATTAACTTTCAGTTCTGATCTGATATGTGTTTTTTCCTAGCTGATGTGCTCAGGTGAGCGCTGTGGCCCCTGGGCCTCTTGTGTTTAGTATTAAAGTACTGTCTTTATTTGTGTTACATAAAATTTTTATTAATGTTTGACTTGTCTTATATAGAAAATACCGGTAACCATTTTAATCCGAACACTATATCTGAGAGTTTATGTCATTTTAACCTTGGTCTTTGAGCACTATCCACGACCTTTAAAGACCCCGATTTTTACAAAAATTTTTTGTTCCATCAATAAAAATTAAATCATTCTGATTTGTATTTTCATAAGAAATATTTTGATATACAAAAGATTTATATGTAGAACCATTTATTTTCACAAAAATATCATTGTCCATGAACTTTTTGGACAACCCTCGTAGGACATATGGTTTATTATCTTAATATTATAACCCTAATGGCAAATGACAGGGTAACATTGGATGTTACACCTGAATGACCATAAACTTATCTTATAAGCTGAAATAAAAAAAAAATATACAAATAGAATACAAAATAATTTGATATTTATTAATTAACATGATTAATAAGAAATTATTTAATAAATTCATCATTCATACAGTCATTAAAATCTATCCTCCAAAAATGGAGGCTAGCTGCCTTATAAAACCTGTTAACTCTTGGCATCAGGCAATAAATCAAAGTGTAAACTGATCTGTAAAAACCCTTGCAGAAAAGTGAAAACATGTGGTTCTCCATCATTTCAAATTTAATTGGGTGGGAAGACTCTGAAATAAGACACATAAATATACCCCCACCAAACTTACACACATAAATGCAAACAACTACAAGCTTATGAAATCTAAAAAATGACAGATGTGTCAGACAAGGAAACAGATACAAAGTGTCTGACACATGTGTATCATAATGCAACTTGCATATTACACTAAAATTAGTTATATTATGAGGTAAGAAAAAAAGTCTTTAATCTATATGGTTTGTATATTACAGAAAAACACCCCAATGAATTTCTGACAAGCTCTTTTCAGTCTATATTGGTCGATTTATTACCCTCAGCGTCTGACTGGAGATGGGGATGTTTACTAAAAATCAGCTTAAGTGCGGGTAAGTTTCACAGAAATTATACTTTAGTGGGTTTTGCAGATTTAGGATTAAGGATTAATTCTGAAGCAAATCAGGTTTATAAGCATGATGTCTGTTAGTGTATGTGTCAGTCTGTCTGGAACAAAATATTATTAAGCTAGCTTATGATCATTCACAGTATTATCCCTTCAGATGAAGTCCCCCTGACCTGGCTGTCATAATGTTATCTTTTCTTACCAACATTATTCTTCTAATATGTGAAGACTTTTAGGTATTTAAATCCTACTGAGAATTAGTGCTCACTTTTATATATTAGCCATTAAACTTTAAACGAGACAGCTGATATTCTTGCTTCATCAACTTGTTTGTCAATAACTTACCTTGTTTTAGAAATTTTTCATACATAGATACATGCTCTTGCACATCGAATGAACTGAGTTATATAAACTCCATATGCAGGTGATGAAGGTATATTGCTGCAAGTTGACAATAGAAAAGCTTAAGTCATCACACTTATCATAGAGCTTGGTTGATAGATTTCCATTTAAACATCTCTTTCAAGTAAAATATCCGTATATGAAAGAGAAGTGTTCGACTTTGTGATAGCTTTTATCTCAAGCTCACCAGGATATAGCGTATCAACATAAGAATGGAAATTACTATTGTTAATTGACAATACATTTGTAATTTATCTAAATGTCGAGTTGAAGGCCACAGCAAGTGTTTTCTTCTTTTCACACGTAATTTACACAAATTCTGCTTCATATGAATACAAAAATAGGTCTGCTAATAACGTAGTGCAATTGGTCCCCATTGTGTTTGAAGACCTGGTCTCGGAAAACATCATAGATATTGTCAATCAGAAACTTAAGCAACTTTAGAGTACTTGTGTGTACAATCAGAATGTTTTTAATGAAATAATTTTGCAAATGACCAATGACAAAGTAGGAAATTTACAAGTTCCCTATTTTAATTATTGAAAAAGCAGTTGTCAATGATATCAAAAAGCTTGGACTTTAATTTATCATGGGGAATAGTTGTGTATAAAGTTGAAAAGTTGTGTATGTTTTTAAGCTGTTGATTTCAAATTTTCCAAAAGTTCCATGGAATTTTTAAGTATCAACATCTGATTTACACCATTCTTCAATATATTGTTGCACAGTATATTCTTAAAGTTTCTCCTTCAATACTGTTAATATCTGAGGGAGGAGTAAAGAAAGAGGCTTGGTTGGTTGAAAATATAACCACCCAAATGAAAATGAATACAATATCATAGTTAATTAAGCTTTGCTTGCTATTATAACTTTTATCAACATAATTACAGGGGAAGAGAACAAAAGAGGACCTGTATGGGATGATTCTGAAGATTGTTGGAAGCTTCTCATTGATCCACCTAGCACTTCTTTGATAAGTAATTACTTTCCTGCTGCAGTAAAATCATTCCTTCATAGTAACCCACTTGAGGAAATTCTGAAGAATGAGAGAATATCATCAGTAGAACTTACTCTTGTGCAGCATATTCCTTGTAAGTACAGTCTGCAAGTAAGAAATTAAACCAAATTAAAAAAAAAACTGGGAAATGAAGTGGGTGGGTCATGTGTTCAAATCATTTAATTTGTGAAGTTTTATTCCATTTGATTAAATGAAGCTCTGTTGTTGTCAATGTTTATGTTTCACTGGGTGTGTTATCGTCGTGTGGTGTGTGTTGTGCAATCACGTGTTAACATTTAAACATTTTCAGCTTCTTCTCTGCAACCACTCAACCAATTTAAACCAAGTTTAAAGCATCTTTTGGTGAATGGGGAAACAAAATTTTGAATTGAGATGAACTAACCAAGTTCAAAGTTATGTTGAATAATTCTGCCTCTTCCAAAATTGTGAATTTCATGGCCCTTTGCAAGGGTTCTTGGGTTAGGGCAGGGTTTATTGAATATGTAGTGAGAAAGCATTAATTTCTAAAAAAAAATCTTTTCTGCTCCTGGGTATTAGATAAACTAACCAAGTACATAGTTATGAGTAGGAAGGGTGTCTGTTAAAAAAAATATGAATTTCATAGCCCCAGGCTCAGGGGTTCTGGTGTTAGGGTGGGGCTCTAATGATTATATAATGAAAAAGTGAAAATGTATAAATTCTTTAAAAATCTTCTTTCCTGCTCCTGGATATAAAACCAATGAACTATAACGTCACATAGTTATGATGAGGAAGGATGCCTCTTCAAGGTTTGTGAATTTCAGGGCCCCTGGGTCAAGGATTCTTGTGTTAGGTTGGGGCGCTAATGATTATAAAGTTAAAGAGCATGAATTCTTTGAAAATATTTTCCTTTGCTCCAGGGTATTATGCCAATGATTTAAGTAAGAAAGCTGCCTCTTCCAAAATGGTTCATTTCAGGGCCCCTGGGTCAGGGGTATTTGGAGGGGGGTACATATCTGAAAATAAATTAATGCTTGGAAATCTGCTCTTTGGTATTAATCAACCATTTATGATGAAATAGAATTTATGATGAAATATTCAAAATTTTGGAATTTGTTACCCCCTGGTCAGTGGTTCCTGTGGGATGGGGTGCACAACTGGTTATAAAGTGGCAATGCATTTCTCTTTGTTACTCTGATTTACCTCTGGGTATTAAGTAACCAAAGTATGCATGCTAAGTGTATAGTTATGATAAGCAATGGTGCCTATTTTGAAATTTCATGGCCTCTGGTTTAAAACATGAATCAAATTCAATTGTTGGAAAGTTGTAACATGATGTTCAGGTGACCTATAAGGTCCATGGGTCTCTTGATGTCTAGGTATCAAACAAACAAACTACATACATAGTTATGATGAGGAAGGATGCATCTTTGAAAATAGTGAACTTCATGGCTCCGAGGTCAGGATTTCTCTGTTGATTATATTGTGAAAATGCATTAAATCTTATAAATCCTTCTCTCTGTTCCTGGGCATTTAACAAACAAACTACATATGATGAGGCAAGGGCCATTCTTCCAGAATTATGAATTTCAAGGCCCCTGGACCAGGGGTACCATAGAAGACAAAAAGGGGGGCTCTAATTATATATTGAAAATGTATTAATGCTTTGAAATCTGCTCCTTGGTGTTAATCAGAGATTTATGATGAGCAAGGATGCTTTTCTTAAATTGTGAAATGTGTGGACCAAGGGTCAGGGATTCCTGTGGGATAGGGCACTACTGATTATTGCTGAATGAAGAAGGATATGGAGATAATGAACAGTATTCAATCTCAAAGTCCATAAAACCATACAAAACAAGAGCAGAGCAAACACGGATCCCCGAAACATCAGAGGTGGGATCAGGTGCTATGGAGGAGTAGTGTATAAATAATGGACTAATAATTGGTATGAAAAACGTCAGTCAGCATTTAACTCGAGGATAATTTGTATTTGCTGACAAGGTTATTGTATCGACCATAGAACTTACGAAATGAGTATTACTGATTAGTTAAAATGCTTTTTTGTTCCCCTTCTCTGTCTGTGGGTATTTAGTAACCAAAATAAGCATGCTAAGTGTATAGTTATTATAAGCAATGGTGCCTATTTTGAAATTGTGGCCTCTGGTATAAAACATGAACGAAATTCAATTGTTGGAAAGTTGTTGCATGATGTTCAGGTGACCTATAAGGTCCATGGGCCTCTTGTTTCAAAGTACATTAAGTGCCTCCATGTAAAAAAAAAATGTTCAATACACTCTTAATGCACTTTGAAATAATTTTTAAAGTTATTTTTTATTTAAGTACATTGATTTTCTCCCACTTTTAACCTACTATTTAAAAAATTTCAAAGAGTAATTTTTCAGAATGCATTGCCACAATGGAGTATGTAAGCTTGCTTACATTTTCTTTCATGACCCATTGCATCCTGACTAGTTCCGATAGGATTTTACAAACAATATGGAGACGTTAGAGAAGCAAGACCCACAATGAGTTTTCAATGATGTATCGCATGAGCAATTAAGTAATACAAACTAAAAAGTAAACTTGAATTTAACAAGATATTGTTTAAATAAAAACTTTTCAGGGCACTGGAATACTTTTTTTGTTGATCCTTGATAGTCCTCTTTTTATTGCATTTGAGTAACATTTCTTGAGCTGTCAGTTTGTTTTATGTTTGGAATTTCATGGATCCCTTACAAAGTTGAATTTTATTCTTGCTTCATATTCTGAATTTTTTTTACCTATACTTCTTCATCAATTTTAATCAAACTGAATGAGAACAGATGTCTTTAATCTCCATGATTTTTGTTGTAATTGTAGGTAGCATTGAGGCACAGATTCATCATTTTCTTTGGATGCTGGAAAATGTACAAGGACATTTCATTCAGCATGTCCTTATAGTATTTCCAAATAAGGAAACACTCAAAAGCTATTCTGAGAATTGGAAGCCTGATGTTAAATTGGGTAAGTGATAAATACATTTGTTTGATAATACTGATAAACTTCATTATCTTGAAATTGACGGGACCATTGATGCACTTCGAGATATCTGGGGGTTGGACATATTGAGGGTTATAATTCAATTGAATTTCAAATAAACTTAGCGTAGTAAATGCTTTAAATGCGTAATTATAGGATAGCATGTCAAAAATTTCTGATCACATTTCATTCCTCTATTTGTCCATCTGTTATCTTTTCAGATTTTTTTATCTTCTTCTCAAGAACCACTGAGCAAATTTCAACTAAACTTGACACAAAATATTTTTGGTAAAGGAGATTTAATGTTATTCAAAGGAAGGACAATTAATGCCCTCTTTAAAGGGGAGATTATTAAGAATTAGTGAAAGAATGATGACAATATTTCAAGTCTTTTCTAAAACCATTGGGCCAGAAGAATTGAAACTTATGTGAAACCCATAATACATACCGGTAGTGTAGATTCAAATTTCAAATCATCACTGGACCACAATAAGGGGTCAAATCATCAAATATAAATTTATTGGGAAAATCATTGAAAATGTTCTTTTCCAGAAGAACAATGCTGTGTAAGTCATATTGATAGAAAATATCCTTAGGTAGTAAGATCTAAGTTTGTACAAATCATGAACCCCCCTCCCCCTCCAAGACTAGTGTGTTGTGGGGTGACAATGGGGAATCAAATATTTACATAGAAATATCATTATTAAACAAGTTCCTTTCAAGAACAACAAGTCATACTGATTTTGATGGAAGCATCCTCAGGAAGTGTAGGTTTAAGTTTGTTGTTTTTAACATATCATATAATCCCTTTTAACAGCCCTGGGCATATAATAAACAAGTTTCATGTTCACTTTCTTCAAATTTTTTATACGATTCTATATGATTTTAATCACTGTGCAGGGGGGCCATATTTCCTGACAATTGAAAAAGACCTAGGGGGGCACTTACTGGGGCAGGGGCAGTTAATAGGGATTATACGGTATTTTATATTGATTAAATTAAAAGGATTGGAAACAAGTTCTGTATAGCTTACTAAGTTCCTCCCCTTATATACTGTAAAATCACATATTTTTGTGGGGTCAAATTTTTTAGGTTTGAGGAAAAAATCTTGGTTTGGAGGGACTTGATTTTGTGAATGGAGAATGTTTTAGTAGTATTGTATACTGTGAAATCACAAATTTTCGTGGGGGGTTAATTTTTGTTGTTTTTGAGGTACAATGAGACCCACAAATTCATGACCACCACGAAATGTAAAATGTTACATATATAAGTACTCATTAATTCTTGATCCACGAAATCAAATCCCCACGAACAAAGACATTTTCCTCAAACCACAAAAATTTGACCCCACAAAAATATGTGATTTTACATTTTCATCGTTGTCATAAATTCATGGGTCCCTTCTTGCCTCAAAAACAATGACAGTGGAGTCGCCAATTCCGGGTCGTCTCCAATTCTGGGTCACTCATTGTATTTTATGTCATATTGTTAAAATTTAAGCGCAAAAAACTTAATGAATACGCTGGTCATGAAGAACTGGTCTTTGTGTATGTGATTAATTACAAAATTTTTAATATTAACTATGAGAGAGCATCCGACAATCGAAATTTTGAAACGCATGCATTTTAAAACTTGGATATTTCTGCTGCGGTGACGGGCTGCTTTCGTTTTTGACCGCTGCAGAAAGGCTGATTTAAAAGTTCTAGATAAATAATAAGAGCTCGAAAATATGATAAATGCATTTAGTTTTAACTCTGAAATCAATCATAATGATCGCTGCTCAAATAAAATTACAATGATTATTAATTCAAACTGTAGTGGTTTCTCCAATTGCGAGTCACGTAATCTCGTGGGATGAACATGTCAAAATTCTATGTACATATCCAATCGACAACCATGATATACCTTGATTATCAAAAGTATTCTAACTATTAAATGTTTTTTCTAAAGATTAAAATCGAGCTAACCTTTCAGATGCATATTCAATAAATTAAGTTAATTGATCCTAATACAATTTTTTAAAAGTCTGCATACTGCAATTTGATTTGTTCTAATTGTTTTAAAAATAATTGAAACATATTTCTGTGGTTGTTTTACTTTTTTTCCAAGCTGCATGAATTGTTTTATGTTTCAACATTATAAAAATCGTGTTCCGAAACGTTCCATGAATTTTACACGACCATGAAGTCACGTGACCCGGAAATGGAGAAAATGATTCGTAATTGGGGAAGCTAGGCTTTGCTGAAATATCCCCTGTTAATATTGTTCCCGTGTATCTACTTTGAAAACGAAAAAATATTTGGATGACTCACTATTTGTTCTTTCAATACATATATTGCATAAAAGATAAATTAAACAGTTTTGCGAAATATCAATGAAGCACCGTGATGTGACCCGGAATTGGCGACTCCACTGAAAATTAAACCCCCACGAAAATTATTGATTTCACAGTATTGCAATATGCCATGCGAAATGAAGAAAAATAATAAAATTGATACAAGAAAAAAAACAATGTAATATAATTGTAATGTATTATCTAGAGAATCTACATGTTTCATTAAATAAATGAATTTTTGAACAGCAGCAAAAATACTATTATTTATCTGTAAAGGAAAATATTAATATGACCACATAATGATTGATTTGTATCAAAAGAAACCAAGTCAAGTACGAACTTAATGATTAAAAAGAGTTAACCTAGCATTAGAATAATTTATGTATGCAAATAAGAAATGGTAGTACACATCTTTATTTTTTCCACATAAACATAATGGACTATTTACAATGTTTCATTTATATAGATCGTAGTTCAAAGTATACAGTAATCTCATAACTTGGTATGGATGTTATTAGGGCCCCGCAAGGATTTGCGGGTGCCCTATAGTAATCACTCTGTCCGTCCGTCTGTCTGTCTGTCCGTCTGTCACTCTTCCGTCCACAAATTTTCTGTTTTTAAGGTCTTCCGTCTTCAGCGGAAGACCTTCTTGTTATTCTTAGGTTTCTTTTTCACTTTTATTATTATTATTCTTTTTTTTCTTACCGATTTTGTGCAGGCGATTTCTCGAAAACGGCTCGATGGATTTCCATGAAACTTTCAGGACTTATAAAACATTACTTGAACCTCATGCATTTTTTTTCGATTTGATGACGTCACTTCCGGTTTGGAGATATTGTCGATTTTATGATTTTTGAAGGGTCATGTTGTCTCCAGACTTTCTCAATAATGGCTTAAGATAGAAACATGAAACTTTCAGGTATGATAGACCAAAGTCTATAGATATGTATAACGTATTTCATTTTTATCGGAAGTGACGTACGTCGGCGCTCGCTATGGCCCGAAAATAGTCGTATCGCGAATTTCAAATTTTTGAACACCTTTTCTACGATATCTTTTTACCTGGAAATATTTTGTTAAAACATATAGAACAAAAGAAGTGTAAAATTCCGTGATCTTTCAAATGATATCTTTTAAAAAGGGCTGGCCCCTAAAATTAAGGGCCTAGAGGGGCCGAAAGTTTTTCTTTTATATCTCATTAAGTATTGAAAATTTGTAATACCTCAAAGAAGCAAAGTTGTTCAAAATGTCAAGCTCAATCTACTGGAGTCATCAAAATACGTCCGTCGTCGTCAGTTCCGGCCAAACCGGAAGTAGTCGAAAAACGCGTATTTTTGCCGTTCTTTACCCGTTTTGGGGTGACATATGTCTCTGGGAGCATAAAAATAAATTTTTCGCCCGTCGTTGTCACTTCCGGTCAAACCGGAAGTAGCAAAAAATGTCTTATTTTTACATTAATTAACATAAATTAAGGTGATTAATGCATTTTTGGCGTTATTGTTCATTTTTGTACAAAATGAAAGTTACTTCCGGTTACTTCCGGTCAAACAGGACGGAAGACCTACTCGTTGCTTTGCAACGAGCTTTGCTCTAGTTATTATTCTTCTTCTTCTTCCTGGGTACTTTTTTGTCCGGGAGTGATCTCGTAAACTGTTCATCCGATGTAGGTAAAACCTTTTTAGGGTCAGTAGACATGTTATGTAGATTTGTGGAATCAAGGTCATTTTGCGCGCACGTGCTTGCAAGAGCGTGCACGTGCAACACGTGAAATGACCAATATAATAGATATAGCCGTAACTTTTCTATTTTTTGATGAAATGCTTTGAAACTCATAATTTGATTATTTATTAGTAGTATAGACATGATGACATGGTCAAAATAGCAAGATCTCACGCGCATGCACGTGCGCTTTGCTCTGATTGGCTGAAACTAAAGTCTCTATATCTTTCTTGTTTTT
>PRKT01000002.1:15381-29220 GCA_003671525.1 Saccostrea glomerata | reverse complement strand
GTACTTATACAATGAAGGTGTGCCTAAAGACCCTTTAGACATTAGTGAAGGTTTCATGCCTCTACGGTCTACGGTTTTGAAGTAGTAGCGATAACAATGTTTTTCGCATAAGGGGCAATAACTTTTGATAGGGTCAATCTTGGGGAACAAGAATGAAATCTTTGAAATAGTTTTAAGAGTACATATTAATGATGCAAAGACTGATTGCACATATTAAAAGACAAAAGATATATAAAAAGAGCTTTATTTCTCATTTTTGGAATAACCTTGACCTTTGACATTGACAAAATATTCAAGGTCAAAGGTCAAGGGTCAGAATGCAATTGACCCCAGGCTTCTACCTTTTACAGTTTTCAAGATACAAGGTCTAATAGTAAGTACAAAGAAGTTAAAGGGCGATAACTCACACAAGGGTCATCAGATCCTTTTGCACTTATACAGTGAAGTTAGGCTTAAAGTCCCTAAAGACATTAGTGAAGGTTTGGTGTCTCTATGGTCTACAGTTTCGGAGGAGTAGCGATAACAAGGTTTTTCACACAAGGGGATATAACTTTTAAAAGGGTTAATCTTAGGGGACAAGAATGATATCTTTGAAATAGTGTTAAGAGTGCATTTTAATGATGCACAGACAGATAATATAAGTTGAAAGAGATTAAAATAGCTTAATTTCCCATTTTTGGATTGACCTTGACCTTTGACCTTTACATAAATTTTAAGGTCAAAGGTCAATGAATCTTATGCAGTTGGTCCCATGTCTCTATGTCTTCTTGTTTTGAAAATTTTTAATTATTTGTAAAATTCAAAAACTTTCAGGGGCAATAACTCATATAAGGGGTCTATGGATCCTTTCGCAATGAATAGATTGAAAGATCCTCTCAAGTAGTCAGAGACATTGGTGAAGGTTTCATACCTATACGGTTTATGGTTTCGGAGGAGTAGCGATAACAAGCATTTCTTGCGTAAAGGGCGATAACTTCGAAAGGGGTCAAAGTTAAAACTTCTTGGGTCATTTTTCGGAATAACTTTTGATATCCACTAACGTGAACTATAAAGTTTTTCGATAAGTCTAGAGGTTTCAAAAGTCCGGCAGAAAAAGAAAAAAAAACATAAGCATTTCAATAGGTCTTTCCACAGAAAGGTGGAAAGACCTAATAAAAATAGTGGAAAAGAAACCTAAGAATAACAAGAAGGTCTTCCGCTGAAGACGGATGACCTTAATAAAATAAGTAACGTCAAATGTCTGTGTCACCTTTGTATATTCCAAGTAAACCGTGATATGCATAAATTGACAAGCAAACAATAAAATATTTCTTTTTTTATTATTTGTCACATTATGCAAAATATTATCATTTTATGCAATAATATTGCGTATTTCGTAAACAAGTTATTCGGGGTGTTTTTTTTTATTCGTTATATATGCCCATGTCCTAAGGGTCCTGGATTTCAGTTTTTCATCTGGACATTGAATATTTTATGCACATTGGAATTTACATCAAATTAGAAAACGTGCCTGAAAAATAATAATAATAAAAATATATATGTGCAGCGATAATAAAGATTTCAATGAACAAATGAAATTCGGTACCATCGGGAGTCAGGAAAACTAGATTTACCCATTGCCAATTTTCCATTCAACTTTCGTTTTCGATACTGTGTTAGCACGATTTTGACAGGTACGTACAATATATCAGCATTTTTTGAAAGATGGCTATTGCAGTGTAATAATTATTGGACGGTTGTGAAAAATTGGTAATGATGTGTTGTAAGAGGATTGCACATTTTAATAACATCTATTATGACATTGATTGGGGCATAATAGACCGAAACTGCGAAAGAATTCTCTTTACGCCGGGGTCCTATGATATCGCGGTAGTTATCCTATTTTGTAAAAATATCTTCCATACCAGGGATATTTCAAGAAACTAATATCATTTTCAGTTTCTTCTATTAATTATCTATATTTCTTGTTTTGTTGTTGAATTTTTACCTTGTTGTTTATTTACTAGGAGCTATCGAAAAGAAGTACCATTGTTTACCTTACTACGCGAAAGAGTTCTATGGTATCGTGGTATCCGCAATCTCTCACCAGAGGGCGTTTTACGTAAGCGGAGCGCGCCCTCTGGTGAGAGATTGGTGGTATCCGGTTGACACTAGTCTATGGCCACCTAGCAGTGTTACATTTAAGAAAAAACATAATAGTGCAATTAAACTATGTTCTACCTATAATTTAATGACTTTGGTGTAATTAAACTTTTATGATATGGGAAATATAATTTTTTTAGGCTAATAGGATTTTATCCCTTGTTAAAACTTTTATAGGGTATTTAAGAACAAAATAGATTATATTAACTGTTGCTTTGTAGACAGACATTCTTCATTTACAAGCATTACATGTTCTCTCCAACCATGCAAAATTCTATTGAAGTCTTTAATCTCTCTCTTTCCTTTTACACTCAAAAATTAGGATATGAAAAGTAGTGGGCAAATATTGATACAATGTTCAATAATCATTTTTTTTAAGTAAAAAGAATGCAATAAAGAGAAAATTAACACAAATATTTAAATATACAATAAAAAAAAATCAAAAATAATAAATGGTAAATATTTTTTATATATATCTATCGGTTTGATATTTTTCCTGAACTTCAAAAAACTGCTGATTTTTTTTCTTTAATTTTTATGGTTTAACTTTAAATTTCAATTCATAAATATATTATTTTGTTTCTCCATTGAAGAATATTCCAAAAAAAAAAAGAAAAAAGAAAAGAAAAAACTATATTTAATAAATAATTCGTAATGTTTCAACCCAAACTGAATGTGTAATTTTTTTTACCAGCGAAAACAATTCTCAATTTTTTGTTAATTTTTTACACAACCTGTTTTCCATACTTTATAATTTTTTTGACACTTCCATAAAAGGAAAACACGTGATCTTCAAAGCCTCGTTTTCATAGTAAACACCAAACTACAGTTTGTGTCGATTCAACTTTGTTATCTTAGTTTTTACATTGTTTTCATGGTGGTATATATAACGTAGTATTCGTAAAATTTATCAGTGGCGACCAAAGTGCGAAAATGTTACAGAAATGAAGTTAACAAATCAAAGGATGCGAAATTCTGTTAAAAAATTGTCAGCGAGTTCAACTTCGATTTGTTTACAATGCCTAAAAATATTGGGCCATCACGTGCAGTTTACAGCGCGTGCCAGCTCAAAAACAGAAATACCGCGATACCATAGAACCCGCGATATCATAGGAAGGGAGTATACTTTAGAGCCTGTCCACTTCTCCAAATAAAATAGATCGACAGGTCAACAGGAAGAAAACTACCCACCTCGATTTAATTGTTAAAATCAGAGTGAAAGTGTGTAGATTTTTTTTTCATTATAACCAAAACAAGGTTGTAGTATTATTTTTTTGGCTCTACTGGTCAGAGACCATGCAGAAGAGCTTATGCGATAGTAGGGTGTCCATCGTCCGTCCGTCTGTCTAGCTGCCTGTCTGTCTGTAAACAATTTATCAAAACACTACTCCTCCTACAGTTTTGGTCTGATTTTAATATAACTTGGCACACAAGTAGACTACACTAAGATACATAAAATAGTGCATCAGTTTTTGTTTTCGATGAACGGGGTTGCCATGGTTACTAAAAATAGAATTTTATGTGAAAATCCTTTAAAATGCTTCTCCTACTACAGTTTTGGTCTGATTTCAATATAACTTGGCACACAAGTAGACTACACTAAGATACATAAAATACATACATACTTAGTGTAGTAATTTAGTGCAATCAGTGTTTGATTTCAATGAACGGTGTTGCCATTGTTTACTAAAAATAGAAATGTCTGTGAAATTCTTTTAAAAAGCTACTCCCCCTACAGTTTTGGTCTGATGGCAATGGCTTCTTTTCTCATCCTATTTTATAAGTACAACCCAGTAGAGCTATAGTCTCAACAGAGATTTCTGGTTTATTTATTTGTTCCAACTTATTGAGAAGATTAAAAGTGTAGCGATCTGTCAAATTTACCAGCTAGGTTAATTATGATTAACTCAGGTGGATGCCTATTATCATTGACTTGATACAAATTAGGAAATGATATACATATTAATGGGTATATACATGATCAGTGGCGGATTAAAAAAAGGGGGAGGGGTGTTCACCCATTGATTTTTTTTTACAAGTGTCATTTTGTTGCATTGCAGTCCAAAGACTGTTTCTACCTACATAGCTATTAATAGCTATGCAGGTATTTACACCTACCCAAAGAAGCTATTTTTACCTACTTTTTGTATTATCTACATTTTTATGCCAAAAGACTGAACAGCACAACATGGTTAATACCATATTTTTTGATACAGTCACACTAATGATTAATGCGACAAAATTTTGGCCAAAAATGATTACTTCCTGAACCCTCAATTTAACATTAGTTTCCATGTAAAATTGATACTATACAAAGTAATAATTTTTTGGCCAAATTTTGTCATATCCTTCATCAAGTGACTGTATCAAGAAATTCAGTACTCGATCACCATGTTGCGCCGTTCCTGCGTTTGGCCACAAAATGCAATTAAAGCAGAAAGTAGGTAAAATAGCCTACTTAATTTGGTTAGGTTTAAATATCTATGTAGATATTAATAGCTACTTAGGTAGAAATAGTCTTTGGACTGGACCTGTGTAATAAACATGAATCCATTGTTCTGTACAAGTGTGAAATAGACATCATCGACGAAACAGGAAATCACTTTCCGCTTGAACTCGCACAATACACAGGTAATCGACAGAGAGAGATCAGGGTAGTCCGTGCATCTAGTGAAGTCACAAGATCATATACATGAAAAGTACAATGTAGTCAGGTACCAGCAACAGAAAACTGCATGCATAGTTACGGTGCTACTCAGTAATATTCTTTTGCTGATAAAATACATGTTTTTTTTACTATTTGAATAAACTATTAATCTGTTGTTTTTTTTTACTGTTTTAAAAATAAAATTAATGTTATACATTTTATTTTATTATTATTATTATTATTTATTTTTTTTTTATTATTATTTTTTTTTTTTTTTACAAAATCAGGTTGGATTAGCAAAACCCTCAAGATTTGACAGATTCTTCAGTTTATGTAATTTTTTCTTCAGTTTGAAATATCATTTATTTAATAGTACACATGTACATGTGTTTTTATATCCCATATCATATTGATAGTATACTCATGTAAATTGATAGATATTAGATCTTAGATATCAGCTTGACATACGACTGAGTTAATTGAAGGTGCATTTGAAGTGAAGAGAACTTGAAGACACCTGCTTGTATTCCTAAAATCTTGTGCTAAAGTCTTGTGCTAAAGTTAAATTAAATTGAAACATTTTATTTTCCAAATTCTTTTCAAAAATGTGATGATGGGTCTTAAAAAAGCTACAAAAAGTAAACACCTCCCCCCCCCCCCCCCCCCCACAATCACATGAACTTCTGGATCTGCTACAGATGATATGACTACATGGAAACCTCAGACCCCCATCTACTTTTAAGATGACCCTGCTATTTCAATTTTAGGGACAATTTGTTTCTTCTGAAAAAAAATTTAGAAGAAAATTAATAAAATTAATGATTATTAATGTTTTGGGAAAAAAATTAGTTTTTTTTTGGTTTATTTTTCCAGGTTTAGATATGTCACAGGGAAACAGTGTAAAGGACTTGGTAAGTTGTGTCTTTAATCATTATTTTTGTAATGAATGTAATTATATTTTGTAATAATTATACATTCTGTTTATTTCTTTAAAAATAGATTTCCAAAAGCACCAGTCAAAACAATATGAAGAATTTATGCTAATGACAGTACATGTACCAATTAGGCCCAAATTAGCTTTTCTGATTGAACGTTGTCTGTTGTCAGACTGTCATTATTCATGTCGGTCAATGTCATTGATGTTAGCATAAACTTTTAACATTTTCGTCTTCTCTCCAGAACCACTGAACCAGTTTCAACCAAACTTGGTTCTTTTGTGCAAATGAAGGGCAAACACCTTCTTCCATTAAAGGGAAGATAACTGAGAAATGTAAAATTGGGATTGGTGTATTGAAAATTTTTCTCAAGGACCACTGGGCTAGAAAAGATGAAACTTAATAAAAGTTTCCTGACATTATGTAGATTTAATTTATTCCTATCATGACTGCCAAGAATAATGCCTAAAAAAAAAAAATAAGCATGATATACAAACAAACAAGCACTGCATATGATAGCTTTATATGGAGAGTGCTAAATTTTTTAGCTGATGATGAAAGGCAATCACTTCTTGTGGGTTATTTCCTGCGAGCTTTGAATACATTTTGAATATATTTACATCACCAGGTGTTGAAATTGTATATAAAATGGAGTTACTCCCTATTTATCAGCTGATCATTAAATAATTTTATTAACAGCAGGGTTATTTAGGGGTTGTAGACAGTGTGTAATAGGCCCATTTCCAATGGTAAAAAATGTGTTTACCAATTTCCTGTTCATGAAAGAAAGGAATATTGAAAAGAACATGGTTAAAGAATGTCTGAACTCTGAAGTCA
The DNA here is from genome assembly GCA_003671525.1 of Saccostrea glomerata. Classification (NCBI taxonomy): domain Eukaryota; kingdom Metazoa; phylum Mollusca; class Bivalvia; order Ostreida; family Ostreidae; genus Saccostrea; species Saccostrea glomerata. The sequence continues at coordinate 22,659 of PRKT01000002.1, read as the reverse complement.
AAAATGTGTAATCAGGAATCATGTTCAAAAAAGTCTAAAAGGAATGCTCCAAAAACTGGTTGACTGGATGTAAAATAAGTCAGTACTTTGCTGATAAAATTTTGTTTTTAATTTATTTACAAAAAAATATTTTTCCCATTTTTGGCCTACTGTCGCTATTGTTTTCATGGCAAATGGAAAGGCCTAGGCCCTCAATTTTATGACCGAAAAGCCTGAAAAGAGTTGAGTGTCTTTTCTGAAATAAATTTTAGATAATATCTTCACATTCAGTAGTTCAGCTCCATACTTAATAGGCACAGGTAACAGGTCATCCTCCATCTATTACAATGTTTTTGAAAAGGTGGTTGTCGCAAATGCTTACTTGCTGAGTATACTAACAATGAATCCTTCTGGGCTAGCATAGAGATTTTAACCCTTATACTTTTGACTCTGAGTAAAGCAATTTCTTCAAATAAAGTATTTGCACTTCAATCTCCTTTACCCTACCTTTTTAGGAAACTTTTGACAATTGGAAATGTATGCTAAAATCTCTTGTTTTTGTTTAAGGACTCCCTAAATGAAATTCCAGTGTTTGAAAGTATATCTGGCACAATTTGTTCCAATGTACTTTGGGAGCAGCTTACTAAATGTGCCAAGAAGAATAGTTGCGAAATAGGGAAATCTCAGTCAAATGAATTCACAGTAACAACTAGAGATCTTCATTGTCTATTACAATTAAACAAAGAGCTAAAACAGGCACCTCAAGCATTTAATTCTACAGAGAAGCAGAACAAGGACAAACAAATACCCAGTGAGGGAGTCAAAGCCAAAATATACCCCCTTGTTATTAAAATGTCAGAATGTGAATTCCATTCATTCAAGTATTTTGGAGAGAAAGATGGCCTTCCAGAATATAAAAAAGTTTCAAATTTGCTAGAATATAAAGATGGGGCACTTCAAGCAGGTTGTCCAAATGATGACGTTTTGGTAGCAGCACTAAAGAAACATTATGATAAGATACGGACATTGAATACTGATTTTTATGCAGTCCCTGAGGCAGAAAAAAGCAAAATACCCTCCACTATTGGGGAAATTCAGAAGGAATTCCCAGAAGCATTTTTCTATTGTGAAGAATCAAAGATTAATATTACCTGTAATGACTACTCTCAGCTGCAATTGCTGAAAAATAATCTAAGAATTAAATTGGAGGGTGGACAAACAAACAGAAGAAATAGAAGATTTCAATCAAGTGAAGGTGCAAATGGAAATACTGAAGAAAAATCAGAAGAGGTGCTCAAACAAAGTGGACGAAGAAATAGGCGCTTTGAAAGTAATGAGACTGCATCAGATATGGGTTCTTCTACATTGTCTGGTGATACACTTGAAGTGAAAGTAGAGGACTTTACTGTTAAAGTGTATCAGGGCAGTATTACTAAACTCAGAGTTGATTGTATTGTCAATGCTGCGAATGATAAGCTTATGCATGGAGGTGGAGTAGCATATGCAATAGCAGAGGCAGCAGGATATGAATTCAGTAGAGAGAGTGCGGAATACATCAGGCAGAATGGTCCAATACCCGTGGGGAAGTGTTGTGTGACATCTGCTGGTGATCTCCACTACAAGTGTGTAATTCATACAGTAGGTCCTAGATGGCATGACTATAAAGATGATGACAAGAAATACTGTTTGGATGACTTACAAGAAGCTGTTGAAGTTACATTCAGAGAAGCAGAAAGATTGAAAATGACCTCAATAGCTATTCCAGCCATTAGTTCAGGTAATTAAGGATTTAAAGTGCAAGATGAATGGGTTTGAAATTGTAGGGTTAAGGTTGTGAGGAAAGGAACAATCCCTTTCGTCATTTGAATCTTCTAGATTTTAATTCAACTTGGTTAACGTATCAAAATCATTGAAAAAATATTTATAGTACATGTATATGCACTAGTGTAAATAACCATATTAAAAAATAGGAAATATAAAAATGAACAAAACTTATACACAGTGGTTTCAGTTTTGTTAAAAATTGTCAAATTATCTATTAAAGGGAGATGAACACAGTTTCAGTAAAACATTTTCAAATTCAGTTTTCCTTTTTAGCTCACCTGAGCAGAAGGCTCAAGTGAGCTTTTCTGATCACATTTTGTCCATCGTCCACTGGGCCAATTTTGACCAAACTTGGTACAAAGCATCCTTGGGTGAAGGGGAATTTAAATTGTTAAGATAAAGGGCTAATTCCCCCCACAAGGGGAGATAATCAAGAAAAGACAAAAATAGGGTAAGAAAAGACAAAAATAGGATAGGGTCATTAAAAATCTTCTTCTCAAGAACCACTATGTCAGAAAAGCTGAAACTTTTGTGGAAGCACCCTGAGGTAGTGTAGATTCTAAATTGTTCAAATCATGACCCCCGGGGATAGGGCGGGGCCACAATGTGGAATCAAAGTTTTACATAGAAATATATAGAAAAAACTTTGAAAATCTTCTTCTCAAGAACCACTGGGCCAGAAAAGCTGAAACTTATGTGGAAGCATCATGGGGTAGTGTAGTTTCTAAATTGTTCAAATCATGACCCCCGGGGTAGGGAGGGGCCACAATAGGGAATCAAAGTTTTACATAGAAATATACATGTAAAATCTTTGAAAACCTTCTTCTCAAGAAACCACTCATCCAGAAAAGCTGAAACTTATGTGAAAGCATCCTGGGGTAGTGTAGATTCAAAATTGTTCAAATCATGACCCCTGGGGGTAGGGCGAGGCCACAATGCGGAATCAAAGTTTTACATAGAAATATATAGGAAAATCTTTGAAAATCTTCTTCTCAGGAAACCACTGCATAGGGGGTAGGGTGAGGTTGCAATATGTATTAAAAGGGGGAGATCTGGTAAAGAACAGAATGGTCAAAGCTTCTCAGGTGAGCGATGTGGCCCATGGGCCTCTTGTTTATGTTTACAAATACTTAACTAAGGTATTTTTAATGATTATCAAAAATTTGAATATCAATCAAGAGTTGTCAACATACAAGGCAGATTTAGAGCATCAAACCATTGTTGTGGAAACAAAGTCTGTACCATTAAATATAATCTTTCAGGGCAGATTTTTTCAATAAAGAAATTAATTCTAAATTCAATGAGACAGTTTCTAGTGATTTGATGAATCTTGTTTTGTTCTAAATATGATATTTTCTAAATGTTAACAAAAACGAGGCACAAGCCTTGTTTACATTGATGAATTTTACTTTCTTTATCTCGATCTTTGTAAATCTGCAAATGATGTTCAAATTTTTGCTGATCTTTAGGTTTGCCTTAATTAAGAATTTTAAACATAATTGTTTATTTTAATCAGTTGAAACTGTGGCCATGTCCCTTTAAGTAAATTATGACTAAATGTTATTGAAAGTTAAGTTGGAGTACTTAATAATAGGTGGCTGTAGTAAAGAAAGAGAGCTGAGTTTTTGTACAAATTGAAACAAAACGTACCTTTACTTCGTCATAATCCTTGATAGAATTTTTTATTTTAAAATATACAGTTTTATCTTTGTACATGACAGGTATATTTGGAGTACCACGAGACAAGTGTGTGGAATGTTATTACCAAGCTGTAGTAGCTTTCCTTTCTTCTAACAAGCCATCTTACCTGAAGGAAATACATTTTGTGGATAGAGATCCTACCATGGTTGAAGACATTAAAGCAGTGTTTACTCAGTTGAGGAATTATTCACCTAAAAAAGAAGATGCACTAAGCCCTTCTTATAGTACACACTCTCAACAAAAGAAAGACAACTTAGATGTATCTAAGTCTTCTTCAATTTACAGACCTCCTAGCAATGAAAGTGAAGACGGTGTGGTTTTTCAAATACCAAACTCCTCAATTCTCCTTTTTACAGGAAATATAGTTAATACTGAAGCAAATGCAGTTGTGTGTCCCCAGGATAAAAATTGTAGCTCCAAAGGAAGAGTTGCTCGTGCATTGATGGAAGCTATAAATGACAATACAGCTTATCCCCCTAAAAAAGAAAAGGAGTGCCGGATTGGAGATGTTTTTGTAATGGAATGCAAGTCAAAGTCTGCAAGATGGAAATTCATCCTCCACACTGTGGCACCAAGATGGGATAGGGAATCTGCAAAAGATAATCAGCAATATATGAAATCTCTAGAGAAAACTTACAGAAATATTTTTGAAGCAGCAGAAAGAGAACAGATTTCAAGTATTGCTATGTCCATTTTGGGAGTTGGTAAGTTAAACTGTTCATGATAATAATAGATGTCAATATTACTCAGATTTCAGAAATTATGGTATCAAATTTCACTACAGTATGCACACATAATTTTACATTATCATTTCAGGTGTTGGAGGTTCCTATGAAACACCACTAGAAACCTGTTCCAAAATCTTTGCTACATCAGTAAAATCATTTTCAGATGAAAATGATTCCTTATCTGTTCAAGAAATTAAACTTGTTTTTCAAAGTAAGGCTGAGAGATTTGCTTATACAGATGCATTAAAGAAAGTCTTGGGCAATGATGATTTTCAAGTGATCAACCTCCCTAAAGAGCAGAGCCATAATGAGCAGAGCTCAAGTGCAGAAGAACACACCTGCTGCATATGCATGGAGACTCCAAGCAATCCAAAAGCTTTGAAATGTGGCCATGTCTTCTGCACAGACTGCATTGATCAGCAATTTAAGTACAAACCAGCCTGTCCTAGCTGTGGTAAGGTGTTTGGAAAGATGACAGGGGACCAGCCACCTGGTACTGTCACTCTAAAAAAAGAATGGAGAAGGCTTCCTGGTTTTGAAGACTGTAGCGAGAGCATCGTGATCACCTATTTTATAAGAGGGGGTCTTCAAGGGGTAAGACCTGATTTTAATTTATAAAGATATCTCCTGATAGGATATTTATTTTTAATTTTTATTTACAAAGTATGGGGTCGTCTGCATGGTGCAGTGGTAAGACTATGGAGATAACGAACGGTATTCAATAAAACAAGTCCCCGCGTGTTGTTAGAGCGTCTGCTTTAGAGTCGCGAAGTAAGGAGTCAATCCTTATGTTGCGGGTTCGAATCCCACTGTGGGACGTGGAGACCTGTCCTTCGGATGAGACCGTTTAAACAGAGGCCCCGTGTCGCAGTAGGTGCTGGCATGAAAAAGATCCCTCACTGTTCAAAGGCCTTGAGTGCCGAGCATAGGACAAAATTTGTAGCCCTCCACCGGCACATGGTGGTGTTTCCATATGAGTGAAAAATTCTCGAGAGGGACGTTAAAACAAAATACAATCAATCAATCAATAAAACAATACAAAATAAGGAGAAAAAACAGACCTCTGAAACATCAGAGGTGGGATCAGGTGCCATGGAGGAGTGAGCATCCCTTGTTGCAATACCCGCCGTGTGGTCCTATAATGTCATGATCAGGAAATAACGGAAAAATCCGTCGCTAATTCAGTGTATAAAAAGTGGACTAACAATTAGTACCAAAAACGTCAGTCAGTGTTTTAGCATTTCTCTCATCTCTTAGATCCATTAAATATTCATGATTAAGCACTTCTGTAAAACCTAGCGGGGGTATTTTGTCCCGTTTGGACAGTTCTAGTTTCTAAAACTATTCAGTGTCACAATTTACTTGATTTTTTTTCTCTTTTTACAGAAGGAACACCCTAATCCTGATAAGTATTTTAAAGGGATAACTCGGTCTGGTTATCTTCCAAACAATACAAAGGGAAGACAGGTGGCTAAATTACTAAATATTGCTTTTTCGAGAAAACTGGTGTTTACTATTGGAAGGTCCCGTACCACGGGAGAAGAGGGGGTGGTGACTTGGAATGATATTCACCACAAGACAAGACCCGAGGGAGGTCCACAAAGGTAAATCAAGAGTCAACCAGTTGATTTTCTGACATCAAGTATTTATTTATAAATCATTTTCATTTAAACCTTATTTTCATCATTGAAGATTGATAAGTTGTTTTTAGCACTGTGAAAAATAATTTCAAGTTTAAGTGTCATAATGAGATTATAAGAATTAAAAGAATTATAGTGCAAGTTTTTGTGGCAGGTTTGGGTACCCAGATGACACCTACCTGGACCGAGTCCTGGAGGAGTTGGCAGTAAAAGGTGTCACACCAGAGTCAGCTGATGATCCAGAGGAATACAGAGAATATTCTAAATGTATCTACTAGAAGGATTGGCGTATTGTCTGAAAACAAGGAAATTGTACAATCTTGATGGTTTTAATATGTTTTTTGCAATGTTTCTTTAAATATTATTAATATTAAATGAGCAAAGAAATGTTAATGAAGATTTAATAGTTATTAAGTATATGAGTGGAACTTAGTCAAAGTTTCTTCCGAAATAAAAATTGAAACATGTGCAATGATTATGACTTTGTAATATACCACCAGTCTATTTTCTTGAATAAAATTTTTCCATAAGAAGAAAACCCCACAATTCCTTTTTTCACACACGGTTAATTCATAGCTGAAGTTATGATTAAACTTTTAATTCAGCTCCAAGGACTATAACGATGTTTTAAGAAATGAATTTGTATTATAATTTGGAGATAGGGAAGATACCTAAAATTATAAAGATATACATATTGTGTACAGTTGTGTATACATATTTGGTGAATGAGTCAGAGGGAAACCTTCATACAATTTTTTAATTGTAGAGCTTGCTCATAGCATAGTAAAATTTCCATAAAATGTTATGTGTGTGAATATTTTTTTATCAGTTTTGATGGGTGTCAATTAGTTTTTAATTGTCTTTTTAGCTCACCTGAGCCAAAGGCTCAAGTGAGCTTTTCTGATCACAATTTGTCCGTTGTCTGTTGTCGTTGTTGTCGTCGTTGTCGTCGTCGTCGTCGTTGTCGTCGTTGTAAACTTTTCACATTTTCATCTTCTTCTCAAAAACCACTGGGCCAATTTCAACCAAACTTGGTACAAAGTATCCTTGGGTAAAGGGGGTTCAAGTTTGTTCAAATGAAGGGCCACGCCCTTTTCAAAGGGGAGATAATCATGAATTAGAGAAAAATTATTGGCATTTTTTAAAAATCTTCTTAAGAACCACTGGGCCAGGAAAGATGAAACTCACGTGGAATCATCCTCAGGTAGTGTAGATTCAAATTTGTTCAAGTCATGACCCCCGGGGGTAGGGCGGGGCCAAAATGGCCGTTCAAAGTTTTACATAGGAATATATAGGGAAAATCTTTAAAAATCTTCTTCTCAAGAACCACTGGGTCAGGAAAGATGAAACTTATGTGGAATCATCCTCAGGTAGTGTAGATTCAAGTTTGTTCAAGTCATGACCCC
>PRKT01000002.1:0-14400 GCA_003671525.1 Saccostrea glomerata | reverse complement strand
ACAGTTTTAGTCTGATTTCAATATAACTTGGCACACAAGTAGACTACAATAAGATACATAATTCTGTGTATCGGTTTTTGATTTCGATGAACGGTGTTGCCGTGGTTACTAAAAATAGAAGTTTCTGTGAAATTCTTTCAAAATGCTACTCCAAATACAATTTTAGTCTGATTATTATATAAATGTGGCATGCAAGTAGACTGCACTAAGAACATAAAGAGACTTAATCAAGGATCATTATTCTATTTATTGCTGTTGAAAAGTTTCAATTTCCAACTGCTTAAGTACTTTTCTCTTCCTTTGCTATAAGTACAAACCAGTAGAGCTTCAGTCTCGACAGAGACTTCTGGTTATCACATCTTTTCATAGTTCAGATACATTTCTGAAAACATAGCATAGTTTGTAGTAAATACACTTTTTTCTATTGAAGTAATGAAGAAAATTGATTTGCTTTTTTTTAATGGAAGGGATTATTTTAAATTTTTTTGACAATGTCCTGAATGATAGAGATACAGAAGAGTACAACTTCATGAGGAAATTCAAAATGTTAATTTTGGGAGTACTGGATAGAAATTATGTAATTTGCATTATGATTTTGATTTCCATTTTTTTTATTAATTCCATAGCTTGATTTTAATTTTGCGTTTATCTAAATGACATTATTTAATAATTATGTACGTCATATAGAATAAAGATGTTTTTTGATTAATTTGATCCGTGATATTTGATTGTTTAATTTTGTAAAATGTGTCTTATTGTCACCAAATCTTTATAGCAGATGCATATGACTGTAAAAATTATAAATGCAATGGGAACTTTCTGAGGAAAATAATAATTTTTTTATGGCCCACATTTTATAAGCTCTTTTTTTCTCTGCTCATAGGGGCTTGGGAAATGTTTAATTTAATTAAGGAATGTTTTTCAGTTTTGTGTGAGTAATTGTTGTGTGAATCACACAGACTTGTCACGTAGGCATATTTCATGAAGCGCTAGCGCTTCATGAAAAATATGCCTACGTGCAAGGCTGTGTGATTCACACACCAATAATTCACACTTAACTGAAAAACATTCCTTATATTTACATTTTACATGTTTGGAAGCAACTGAAATAAACTCAATATTTGAATTTCTCGCTGTCCTATATCGCTGCATTTTTACTAACGTCGCTGCAGCTTCATTGTGACGTCACATTAACGCATGTTTCTCTGTGTATATTTCTACGCGTGAGTATACACATAAATGACTTTCAAATCGATTTCACAGTTGGCTAAGTAGAAAAACACAGCGAATGTAAATATTGGTATATGAATGTTTTAACGAAGTTTTTTGTTCTAATTTCTTTTGTAAAAAAAACATGAATTATACAGATATATGTGTTTCAATGAATGTCAGATTTTATGCAAATTAACAAAACTTCTATACATCTTGTTTGAAATTACTCATTCAAATCTGATAATTTATGAAAGTTACCGGGGGAAGAACATTGTTATTTACAGTTCTTCATGACGGAATGAACCAAGCCTCCTACTTGACAAACTGAAACTGTATTCTTGTGAATTACTAAGTATATTCCAGGTGATATTAGGTTCAGGAACTTAAACGTTCAATTAATAAAAAGTTACATTGTCCAGTAAAAAATAAAATATAATTTTTACACAAGGTACAGAATTAAACAATACGCCAGTTTCGAGATTGTAACTCTCCTACGATAGAGGCGCAAAAAGTATCCATTTTAGCATGAAGGTGGGACAGGTTGTCTCTGTATACAAAAGTGCATCAATAAAAAAACGATATTTATGGCTTTCAAAATTAATTAAATGTTATAGAAAGATAATAATGTTAAGCAGTGATGCATTTTATCAAGCTCAACTATGCATATTTACAAATCTACTATAATTTTTCGGGTACTTGAAAACGAAAGAAACGTCATAGTCTTTAATTAAAGTAACAGATTTTCTTGATTGTACGAACATTTTTTAAAAAGTAAGTGTTTCTTAAGTTAAAATAAGGAAAAGAATCAATATGTAATTTAGATTCCCGATGTGCAATGACCATATGCATGTGTATAGTATTTATTAGAGGTCCATATATCTTCCCCCGCCCGAAAAGTCTCACATTCACTGATATTTTCTTTTTTGTTTCGATATTTTTGATTTAAAATTGATGTCTTTACTTTAATTCGGTTATTCTCAAGCTGCAGAGTGCATCCTGACAATTGTGTAGTTATGATAAACCGGTATATCGATGATGCAATGTATCCAACATACACAGTATCAAATATCTGTCCCACCTGTTTGTTTACGCGGCAACAAAACTCCCCTCCTCAACGAAAGAGCGCACAAAGGGAGATAATCTCGAAACTTGCGTATTAGTGTTCACTATATATATTATTTTTCAATTTTTATGCACCCGAATTTTTTCGGGGCGCATATTTTTTTTGTCCTGTCTGTTTATCTGTTTGTCTGTCTGTTGTCAACTTTAACCTTCGCCAAAACTTTTGAACCGTAAGAGATAGAGACTTCATATTTGTTATGCATACTCCTCTAATAAAGTTCTTTCAAATGACATCAAGGTCAATGACCTTGTGACCTTGACTGTGACCTATATGCTAAAAATAGCTTTTTCAACTGTTTGTCATAACTTTTGAACCGTAAGAGATAGAGACTTCATATTTGGTATGCATACGCCTCTAATAAAGTTCTTTCAAATGACATCAAGGTCAATGACCTTGTGACCTTGACTGTGACCTATATGCTAAAAATAGCTTTTTCAACTGTTTGTCATAACTTTTGAACCATAAGAGATAGGGACTTCATATTTGGTATGCATACCCCGCTAATAAAGTTCTTTCAAATGACATCAAGGTCAATGACCTTGTGACCTTGACTGTGACCTACGGTATATGCTAAAAATAGCTTTTTCCACTTTTTGCCATAACGTTTGAACCATAGGAGATAGGGACTTCATATTCAGTATGCATACTCCTCTAATAAAGTTCTTTCAAACAACACCAAGGTCAATGACCATGACCTTGACTGTGACCTATATGCTAAAAATAGCTTTTTCCACTTTTTGCCATAACTTTTGAACCATAGGAGATAGGGACTTCATATTTAGTATGCATACCCCACTAATTAAGTTCTTACAAACAACACCAATGTCAATGACCTTGTGACCTTGACTGTGACCTATATACTAAAAATAGCTTTTTCAAACTTTGTTGACGCCGGGCGCATAGTGTTTCACAAACACATCTTGTTCACTCTAGTGTTGAGACAACAAACTACATGTATTCTTTTAAGGTAAATAACACGAACGTTTTTAGCTCACCTCAACGAAGTTGGGGGAGGTTATGTAATACCGTCGGTGTCGGCGTCCCAGGTTAAGGTTAAGTTTTTTGGAGCAGTTTTCTTTTTAAGCACTTCTATGCCCTATATTGATTAGACATGCATGGAAGATGGTTCTAGTGTGTTTCATTGTACCAGTCTAAGTTTCAGATGCTGCAATTTCAGCAAAGGAATGACCAGGTAAATGTTTTTGGAGCAGGTGAACATTTTTGGTGTAGGTTTCATTTCCAAGTAACTATTAGCCATATGTTGACCAAACTTGCATGGATGATACATCTAAGGATGCATACTACCTGGCTTGCTTCGGATGCTGAATCTGACCTACATTTTCTGGTTGAGTGAACAGGTTAAAGTTTTTGGTGCAGGTTTCATTTCCAAGTAACTATAAGCCCTATGTTGACCAAAGCCCTATGTTGACCAAACTTGCATGGATGATACATCTAAGGATGCATACTACCAGGCTTGCTTCAGATGCTGAATCTGACCTACATTTTCTGGTTGAGTGAATAGGTTAAAGTTTTTGGTGCATGATTCATTTCCAAGTAACTATGAGTTCTTTAATGACCAAACTTGCATGGATGATTCATAAAAGGATGCATACTACCAGGCTTGCTTCGGATGCTGAATCTGGCCTACTTTTTATGGATGAGTGAAAATATTAGTTTTTTATGCATGTTTCATTTATAAATAACTATGAGCCCTGTAATGAGCAAACTCGCATGGACGATACATTTTAGGATCCACACTAATGGACTTGCTTCGGATGCTGAATTCGACATACATTTTTCAGATAATAGACCAGGTAAAAGTTATGGGTGCAAGTCTATTACCAAAAAACTATAAGGCTTATATAACGTTGTATAAACCAAACTTGCACAAATGTTGCATCAAGAGATGAAAACTCTAAAATTTGCTTCAGATGCTGGATTTTGATTACATGTTAATGAAGAAGAACTAGTTTAAATTTTTTATGTAGATCTATTTCAAAGTATCAGATCAAAATTGCTTAAATATTTTCATTTTTGGAATGTACACTTTCTGTTGGTCAAATGTGTGACTTTGCCTTACTTATAGACAACATTTGTTGAGGTGAGCTCTGTAATCTCCGATTACCTATGTTTTTTCTTCCAAAATAAAGATATATTTTCTAAATTAAGTGCATCTCCTATATTAGAAGTAATATTCCTTTTGTTAAAAAATGTTTGGCCAAGCCACATCAGAAGTGCAATAATGTAACTTTACAGTTCAATACTTTTTTTGAAAGTTTTGCAAAATGTATTAATTTTTTATTGCTTCAGAAATTCTGGGAACAGTTTTAAAGAGAGTATTTTTGCATTTAACACAATTAAAATTTCTTCCATTTCCAAAAGAAATATTGAAAAAACACTATTTAACTAGTCTTCTGTGCAGAAGATAAGACAAATTGTTTGTGGTATGTATCCTTAATTTTGAAATCAAGTTGACATTTTTTGCCTTTGTTACTATATGTAGCATTTGTATTATTCATTGTGATATGATAATCGTTATAGAGTGTCTGACTGATTATAATAAACTCTGGTTCAAGTATAAACCTCATGAAGATTCTGTAATCACTATGTAATTCTCATTAAGACATCACAGAAAATCTTTTTTAAATATTTTAAATAAATACAAATCAAATACTCGCTTCTCTCTTTTATGATAACGGATTTTTGTTATATTTAGGATAATGCTAAGCTTATTACTCTTTGTAAGCTGATGCATCATCTGTCATCTGTCTGTTGTTGGCGTCATTAACTTTTTACAACTTCATCTTCTTCCCAGAAGATCTGAGCAGCTTGGCCAATTCCAACCAAACTTGCCACAAAGAATTCCTGGTTAAAGAGGATTCAGATTTGTTCAAATGAAGGATCCACACATTTTCGAAGGAGAGATAATTATGAATTGCATTGTCCTGATCATGACAAGGAGCACACGGCGGGTGTGACCGGTCGGCAGGGGATCCTCACTCCTCCATGGCACCTGCAAATCATGACCCCCGATGTCAGGGCGGCGCTGAAATGGGCGTTCAGTTTTACAAAGAATGCATAAGAAATATCTTCTCAAGAACAACGAAACCACGATAAATCATTATGAATATTGAAACATCGCTAGATGGAGATTCAACTTTGTTTAAATCTTTATCCCTTGGGGTAAGGAGGGGTCACAAAGTTGGATCTTAGATTTACAAGTTATGTACATGCATTGGATTGCACGATTAAAAATCTTTTTCGCGAAAAGCAAGGCCAGGATCAGTCATATTTACACTAATGTTTTCGAGATAAGCATAAACCTATTGATGGAGTAAGAATATCAACAGTCTTGTAAAAAGGCTTGATTTTGTTAGATCTGTGGTCGATATAACGAATTTTTCAGCAAAAACAATTGACCATTTATTCAAATTCGGCCCCCATGCAGGTGGCTTATGCTGCTAATCTCTTTACGTTTAACTGTAGAATAGATGTTGCCATTTTAAAATTGTTTTGAAAGTTATGTCCTTGAACACAGGCGTCGGAACCGGGGGGGGGGGGGGGGGGGGTTGCTTAGCCCCCCACTTTTTTGGGCAAAAATAGACATTATATAGGCATTGAAAATTGGGTTTTACCTTTGTTGGTTTAGCCCCCCCCTTCAATTTGCTTCCGACGCCTACGAGGACTGTTCAATAAATAATGTCCTGAACTGTATGACATACAATACAGATATCATATGACATTAAAACTGGCTTTCTCTCATAATTGAATCTTTAATGAATTTATAACAGTTCATGTGACCACTTTTCATCACATAGTTTCATTGTGAGAAGCTGGGAAACGAGGGCTTTTCGAGACACTGCATTATAAATGAATGGTAAAGAATAGGTAAACTAGAGTGAAAATAAAAGCTTAAACAAAGCTGCTGTAAAACTTGTTAAAAATCCCACAGAAATATTCATTGAAATATGTGACATTTACAGCAACCAATACCTGTCTGACAAATGAGCAGGTGGATTTCAATGATAAAAAATTATATAATGGGCATCAAAAATGGGTATCGTCCTTGCCAACAAAAAATTATAACACATGTACTGTTTGCCAAATTTCAACAAAAAATACTTGATGATGTAGGATTGACTTAAAGACAAATAGCAAATTTGATAGACATCACAGTGGGGGTAGTTTACACTGTTTTTAAGAAACGTTTGACGGGAAAAAAAACTTAGTACCCAAAGGTCACCCTATATTTTGAAAAATGACTGAAAACGACAGCGTGTATGAATGTCTTAACAATTATTTTAAAATACATATGTATCAGTAATTGGAGTTATCCACATTTTCTGGATATTCAAACAGATAATGGAACTTGAATCTATTGCTTAAAATCCTCAAAACAAAATTTACCATAAGATGTAATTGACTAAAACAGGGAAGGTCTGGCGAGAGCAAAGAATTGCAAGAGCCGAAGACAGATTTGTATGCAATGTTCTTAAATATTAGTTGTATTGTTGTTCGAATTCGTATTCGGAGAGACAGTTTAATTTCTGGATGAGGCTAGAAAACATTTTTTTGCAAAAAAAATTGAAAGGTTTATTAGAGGAAGGACCCAGAATCAGGAATCCTCTACATTAAATTTCTTCATGACGGCGTCCAAACCCGCACGCCATGAAGAGTAAAGGGGTTTTCGGGATACAGAGATAGTTAATATTTTTTCACATTAACAATATTTGCCAGATCTTTGACCTTTTGAGTTTTGACTTATTTCTATTTCCAAACTTGAAAAAAAAACACCTTTGATAAGGAAGAAACAAGTCCAGGAAATCATTGGATCTGCCATTTTCCAGTATACCAAGGGTCATACCCAAACTTAAGTTCTAAAACAATCAGAAATTGTATAAAAAAGGTTACGGACATGTGTTGTAATTAAAAGAGATTAATAAGTAAAATAATGAAGACAAAATCATTGAAAAGCGTCTTTTTCTTCTTTCCGAGCACCGAGGACATCATTTATTGAACAGCCCTCGTATGTTGAATGCAGTCATCCTTTTTGAACGATTTGACACAACAAAAGTTGCTTCAGATTAAATACTATTATGCAAATGCAGGAAAATTTAATTTTGACCAACTACTTTGTTCTTGAATCTCATCTACTCGAGGTTAATTTTGCTGTTGATTAAGTTTGCATTTTCTGATGCAAGTGTGCGTTGATAGTGAAGTTTTACTTTAAAAAAGATTGATTTGCAAAAAGTAATTTTGACTCATTCGGCTTATCGTAGATTACTTTTTCATTCTGCGCAGACTCAGTTGTCATACATGTACCTGTTGTGGAGACATCAAAGGTGAAGTGAAATCATAAAGTAAAGTATGACATCCTTTTCCATGGATTTATTATCTAATTATCTATATGTCATTTTAAAGAGTATAGACATATTTTGATTTTTCCTATAGAAGACTAGAGCACAACAATCTTCAGACCTACTTTCGATTTGAACTACTGCATATATAAAGTGCAGCTGGTCTCATTTATTGGAAACACTGAAAAATCTGTCTGCGGTGAAGTATAGGGTGGCTTCCCGTTTTGATCTTATCTTAAACTATTTTTCTGTTGAATATAAAACTATGACTTTTAATTGAAACAAAATGAGAACAGAATAAAGTTAAATTTCTATACTTGTTCAAGAAATATTGGTAAAACTGAGCTTATAAATATAATCAAAAGTGCTACTCCACTTTTTTGAATTGCTAATTTGGGCATTCCCTACGAAACCGTTATGTTTGCTGCAGACTTCAGCAAACAAAATTTTATACAGGAAGAAAGAGTTATTGCCGCTAGCCGCGATGTTTGGACCAACTTAACAACTACTGTTATACATGTAAGCTTTCATGCAGCAATCTTGCAGGAACTCAAAATGTTTGCAGGAACATTGAAACAAAAAAGCCTAATTCTGGAAGTAGGTATATATACATTTGCGCGCACTACATCTGGCTGATAAGATAAGGTTTTGTTTTATTTTTATGATAAACGTGATGGCTTTAAGTTTTCACCCGTCAACGTCCCTTACCGATACAGCAATATACCTTCATCACCTACATACAGGGTTTATAACTCTCAGTTGATTCGATACTCAAGAGCATGCTAAACGTGAGTACAATTACTAAAATGAGGTAAATTATTGACAAACAAGTTGATGAAATAAGAATAGCATATGTCTTGTTTACAAAGTCATCATTTTCATTATTTTTATAGAATGACCTTGTCAGCAAATTTGTCATTGATTCAAATGCTGACTTACGTTTATCATACTTATTGTAAGTCCATTATTTATACACTGAATTGACGACGATTTTTTGTATTATTTCCCGACCATGACAAGGAGCATTCAGTGAGTGTGACCAGTCGGCTGGGGATGTTCACTCCTCCATGACACCTGATCCCACCTCTTATGTTTTGGAGGTTCGTGTTTGCTTGATGCTCCTATTTAATTTTGTTTTGTGGACTTTTGATCTTTACGTTACTAGTATCTCCATATCTTTCATCGGAAAATCTAATATTCCAGCAGGCTAGCAATAAACCTCTTTTGCATGGTTAATTGTTGATGTTACTTAGATACATGCCGCACAAAAACACAAAGGTTTTAAAAGTCTGTCATGGTTTCTTTAGCTTCATTGCAGCAAGATTGCAGCAAGAAATGTGACCGTGGATTAGCAGTTTTAATTCTATAAGCTCAGTTTTACCAATTTTTCTTGAACAAATATTGAAATTTAACTTTATTCTGTTCATATTTTGTTTCAATAAAAAATCAGAGTTTTTGAATTAGGTCTCTTTCATAGCGAAAAACAACTTTGCCGTCTGTTGTCACATATGCATTTGCTGTACCATTTGCTGGTAATAGGATGTGTTCCTGGTCTCCACGTCCGCAGTGTATGGATCTGAACTCACACCATGAAGATCAATTTCGTATTCCGTGATTCTTTAGTAAAGGCTCTATAATCATTACGCATGCACCACGCGGACACCTGATGTCTAATGAATGCAATGAGACGAAATAATTATTCACACACCTATTACTGTAATTTGATTATATAATACGTGTATCAGTAATAAGGATTTTTTTTTTCTCTTTATATGCTGTAAAGGGCTCTTTTATGTATTTTTGTAGCATTGTCCTTCCTTGTTTCGAGGTTCCAAAAGGATTAACCATGGCTGAAGGAGGTATTATAACAAACATTTTTCATTTTCCAACATACATGATTGTATATTTCAAGTTGTCCACGCTTTGTATTTCTAATAAATATTCTTCGACAAAAGCTTCCGAACATATGTTCTTCTTCAGTCTACAATTGTATTCCTTCTGGACACACCATTAATGTTGACTTAATATATTAGTCTAGTAGATAAAAATAAGGACTTTGAATCACTTAGTTTAAAAAGTCAATGCTATTTTCTATAGGAACTCTTGTCTTTTTAACTGGCATAATTATTTCATAAATATTATAAATTTTGAACGAGGGCGCTTTTGATTGGCATTCTGCAGGAATCTGCGCGTAATTAAAAAGTGAAAATTTTATCGACTTGTCACGTGAAATTTTAACATTTTTTTTATTTATCGGGTTCCTGTGCAACAGGAAAGGAAAATATTTTCCCGAAATTGAGCTTTGATTTGCCCCCCCCCCCAAAAAAAACAAACTTAAAATTGACCAGATTAGACATTTGGTACAAAATGGTACATTTTTAAACACGTTTTTCTAATTTTCTTTTTCTATCTCTTGGTCTTCTCTCTATGATTTTGAAACGTTATTTGTGTGTATTTTAATTCAAAGAAACGAATACACTTTTTTAAAAAATGGAGAGAAGACCCAGAGACCACGAAAAATAAAACTTTCCCCCAAAAAATCCAAATGTGTGAATGTGGTCCTTTTTGTCCTTTTAAAATCACATGTATATGTGTAGCGGTGATATCTCGGTGAGTTGGGCTTTCTGTTCAGTGCACTGGAATCAGCAAGTTTTTGGTTCGAGCCTGGCATGGGGCGTTAATTACTAAGTTTTATTTTTCTATGCAAACAGCCACTTCTTTTGTCAGTTCGTTTTATGTACTGATGTATTAAAATTTTGAAGTAGATAAATTTTGGTTCAGTTTTGTACTGAGCGAAATCAATTCTAATCTTCTATTCTATAATGTACATGTACACGTATCATGCATCTATATGCATAAAATATTTAGGTGTTAATTTTTTGTTAAACATTACTATGTTATACATGTAGTACCCTCTAGGAAAAACAGACAAATATGTTACAATCTTACACTTTCAAACTAAATAAAAAAAAACCTATGGACGTGTTTGTATAATCTGACCAGCTATGTTCAGCCAACCAAATCATGGACATTTAAACCATAAATGTTTCGTACAACTGATTCCTGCAGATCACACGCCAAATGCGCCCTTCTTTTGTGAAAGGGTACTTCAGAAAATGGACGAAACATATGACAAATACGTATAAGTATCGTGGCATGGTAATTGATTTTTCAACAATTTCTTTTTAAGCATGCCATACTTAAGATTATTAATTATTGATGATGATAATTCTTTTATTTAAAAAAAAACAACAACAGGAAGAGGAAACGATTATCCATTAATCTTAGATCATACTACCGAAGAAACAACGGAAAAAGGATCCGACTTCTTGGTATGTCAACTAGTATGACTAATTCATTTACCAAGAGACATATGACATATAATCTCTCATGATCAATGATTTATTTATAAACTGTAAAAGTTTATTGTGAAAATGCATTAATTCTTCATAAATCTTCTC
Organism: Saccostrea glomerata; assembly: GCA_003671525.1. Classification (NCBI taxonomy): domain Eukaryota; kingdom Metazoa; phylum Mollusca; class Bivalvia; order Ostreida; family Ostreidae; genus Saccostrea; species Saccostrea glomerata. The sequence goes on along the minus strand of PRKT01000002.1, from coordinate 3,247 downwards.
CTCTGCTCCTGGATATTAAATAAACTATCTTAGTATTTAGTAATAATGAGCTTCAAGAAAATTATGAGTTTCATGGCCCCTGGGTCAGGGGTTATGGTGTAAAGGGGGGGGGGGTCCATTGATTATATAGTGAAAATACATTAATTCTTTAAAAAAAATTTTCTTTGCTCCTGGGTATGAAACAAACAAACTAACTAAGTATATAAATATGATGACCAAGAGCGCCTATTCCAAAATTGTGAAATTCATGGTCCCTGGGTCATGGGTTCTGGTGTTAGGGCAGGGCTCTATTGATTATATAGTGAAAGTACATTAATTCTTTGAAAATCTCCTCTGCTTCTGGGTATTAAACAAACGAACTATATACATAGCTATTATGAGGAAGAATGTCTCTTCCAAATTTGTGAATTTCATGGCCCTTGTGTCAGGGAATCTGGTGTTACACATAGTGCGATGATTATATCGGGAAAATGCATGAAGTCTTTGAAAATATTTTCCTTTGCTCCTAGTTTTAAGCCAATAGGCTAAGTATATATATTTATGATGAAGAAAGGTGCCTCTAGCAATTTTTTTTTAATTTCAAAGCCCTTGGGGGGGGGGGGGATTACATAGTCTGAAAATAAATTATTGCTTTGAAATCTGCTCTTTTGTATTAATCAACCATTTATGATGAAATAAAATTTATGATAAAATTTCCAATATTTTGAAATATGTAGCTCCAGGGTCAGTGGTTCCTTTGGGGTGGGGTGCACAACTGGTTTTAAAGTAGAAATGCATTTTCTCTTTGTCACTCTAATCTACCTCTGGGTATTAAGTAACCAGAGTAAACACGCTAAGTTTATTATTATGATAAGTATTGTTGCCTCTTTCAGAAGTAAGAATTTCTATATATGCCGCTGTTTTAAAACACTAACCAATTCAATTACTGGAAAGTTGTTACATGATACTCAGGTGACCTTTTAGGCCCGTGGGCCTCTTGTTTGTCCTTATCCTGATTACTGCTAAAGAAGAGCCATTCAGTCGGTCAGAATAGGTCCTCAGTACCCCCTTGCTTGTCGTAAAAGGCGACTAAATTGGGCGGTCCTTCGGATGAGACCGTATAAACCGAGGCCCCGTGTCACAGCGGGTGTGGCACGATAAAGATCCCTCCCTGCTCAAAGGCCGTAAGTACCGAGCATAGGCCTAAATTTGCAGCCCTTCACCGGCAATGGTGACGTCTCCATATCAGTGAAATATTCTGGAGAGGGACGTTAAACAATAATCAATCAATCAATCGGAAATGTACCACTTCAATGCACTTCATCATACTCCTCCTGCAGATTGACTGGATCAAGATCAAATTCATTTGAAATGATTTTTTTCTGCGAATAAAATTAAGTATTTCAAAGATTCAAAAACACTCCTCCTGGAGTATTAATCTGATTTCAATGACTTGATTCACAATTAGAATGAAGCAGTTTTGTTTTCGACGAACAGTATATGAGTGTTTTGAGTGATTTTTTTTTCTGTGTCTTTTTTATATGTGACTTAGCTACAGACTTCTAACAGACAATAAGTATTTTTCCGTGAGAGTCGACATGTATTGATGCTTCTAACTATGTACAATACGACAATTTATATCAATGCTATGTGGAGTATTGATAAACTGTGTCTTTCTTTCAAAGCATTTTTATAGTTTTTTTAATTTGTAGACACATGAAAGCTCCAACGAAAATCCCACCGTCGGAATGGCACTCAAAGGTACATGTTTTGAAACCAGTTTGTTAGCGTGTTGCTTTTTTCGATGTAAGTTAATTAGGACGTCAAAACCTTTGGCTCCTCAGACATGCGTTTGGGTAATTGATATACAAATTGTTCTTTTTATCAGTCCCTTGCTGTTTATGTTATATTATAAACTTATTCTTTCACCACTTCACCCACAGGTCATCCCTCAAACCGTTCCTTATAGCCCTCTTTGGCTTGAAATTGAGACTGTCGAAAATACCATTATTTATACGGCAATTTTGGGCAGGGGAACGATTCGGTTCAAAACTTGCAAGCATGCATCGGAAAGAGTATTCTGCAATTTTTAGGAAGTCGATTTTTTTTATGAAAATGGGATACATGCATGATTTGGCGAAATAAATCTAGAATGGAGCGCACCTTTTTATGCGCTTTGAGGATTTGGTTTTTGCTCTACTGGTAAGGTGTCCGTCGTCAGTTCGTCCGTCTGTCTGTAAAGAATGTGCTACTCCTCCTATGCATATATAGGTTTGGTTTGGTCCGAGTTCAATATTGTTGAATATAATTCTGTGTATCGTTTTTTATTCAATGAATGGTGTACTAGTATTCGTTGTTACTTTAAGTAGGTATGTCTTTGAAATACTTTCAAAATACAACTCCACGGACAGTTTTGGTCTGATTTTAATATAATTTATGCCCATCTTCCTGATACTCGCACTAAAGGTTGCTCTGTTTGATGTAATATTACACTATCTGATTCCAACACAAGACCGTTTGAAGTTGAAAAAGGTCATTTATTATCAAATGACAATTTTGTAAAACTATTACAAAAATGAAAATGTAGTTTGATAGATTTACATTTATAAACCTTGCAGTGATACCAATATCACTACATGCAACTTCCAAATAGATCAAAACATTACTGTATAAAATTTTAAGTGAGTAAATCCATTTTTACCTTACCCCACATCAAAGGTGGGGTAAGGTAAAAATGCCACTTACTGCCAATGACAGGCAGATCTGAACTGTCATCAGCAGTTATCCCCACCCAACCCTAAGTGCGAGTCTTAATCTTACTACAATAGAAGTACCCCTAAAATTCATACAAACTGGATACAAACAATGAAAAATAACACATTACCAACATACAAAGAAACTATTTCAACTCTTGTAAAACAATACCATATTATTATGCATTGTACACAAACTTTGTTAGATGCATAATTATACATCAAAACTTTACTACTTCTTGATACAACCAGATGCTCCTGTGATCATGGTTGAAAATGTTTTTTCTAAGCCAATGTCCTCTTTCCTGAAACAGATAATGTGTCTCACTTGTTCACATATTTTGACAATTGTCCAAACCCTCATATTCTCTATTTCTGGTTTGATATTAATTTTACAATCAGATGCTCTTGTCACCATGATTGGGTATAATTTGTGACACAAGTAATTAACACACTTGATTGACATCAACCAAATAAATTACTCACTATTTTATATAGGAACTCAACTCAAAGTA
>PRKT01000001.1:7093014-7146926 GCA_003671525.1 Saccostrea glomerata | reverse complement strand
TGATCGAATAATTTACTCTTAGACAGGAAAGAGCAAACAAACATGATATTAAAGATAGATTAAACAAGTTGTTTGTGACATTTTTGTAGTCTGACTTTCTCTTATATTTTGATTAGAAAATTCACTTATTTACTAAATCTGATTTTGCCCTTTTACTTAAGTTATACATTAAAAAAAGCAAAAACCATTACAGGTCAAACAAGAGGCCCATGGGCCACATCGCTCACCTGAGCACATGGGCTAATAAAAAAACACAAATCAGGTAAGTATTGAAAAGATTACTTGTTGGTGGAGGGGGGATTTGAGTTTTCTATTATTTGAAAATGTCAGTATATCAGTAAATCATACACGTATAATTTTGCTATACATAAAAATTTTTTAAAAAGATTTTCCAACAAATTACTCGATTTCCTATTGCAACCCCTGGCTAATACTTGAATCTACGCTACCTGAGGATGCTTCCACATGCGTTTCATCTTTCCTTGCCCAATGGTTCTGGAGAAAAGATTTTTAAAAGATTTTCTTTTTATATTCCTATGTAAAACTTTTATCAGCCATTGTGGCCCCGCCCTACCCCTGGGGGTCATGATTTGAACAAACTTTAATCTACCCTACCTGAGGATGCTTCCACATGAGTTTCATTTGTCCTGGCCCAATGGAGAAGAAGATTTTTAAAAGATACCATTAATTTTTCATTAATTCATAATTATCTCCCTTTGGAAGAGGGCTTGGCCATTCATTTGAAGAAACTTGAATTCCCTTTACCCAAGAATGCTTTGTGGCAAGTTTGGTTAAATTGGTCCCTTAGTTCTTGAGAAGAAGTCGAAAATGCGAAAAGTTTACAGACAGACGGCCGGAGAGATGGACAGACGGACTACAGACAAAATGTGATCAGAAAAGCTCAATTGAGCTTTCAGCTCAGGTGAGCTAAAAATTGTTGGAAAATCTTGTTTTATTTCATATTTAGAATGAAATAACTAGAAGCGTAGTTGGTTTTTATGGCAATTTATCAATTTACCTGTCAGTGAGTATAGATCTATTTAGTATTTAAGAAGAAATTTAAAGCTTTTAGACTAGATTTGAATTCATATTCCGAATTTCTTTTATGTATTCTTTGAAGTTTTTCTGTGAAAGGATGACTGCACTTAATGCCTTTATTTTGGGTCTTTTTTTACGCTTCTGTTGCTTTTAAACCTTACAATGAAGCGCATTGAAGTGGTAAAATTTTCCGTTCGAATGGAACGTTTTTAGCTATCTTTAGCACGTTGGTTGTTATGTAATAGTAAGATCAAGAGAAATCTTCGTCATGAAGAATGGGCGGAGCGGAGCGGAGCCTATTCTTCATGACGAAGATTTCTCTTCATATGATCTTACTGACTTAGAACAGAACCTCAGCCAATCAAATGAATGGATTAAAAATAAACTCCTGTCTTGGCTTTATCATATATAAGGCTCAACTTGACCGCTCGTTGTACATATCGAGCACACAATCAATATCGAACACACGCGGTTTCAGATGGACTCCCAACCCATTCAGGTTAGCAAGGGACTGGGGAGATGGTATGGTGAAGATATTAAAGTTACTGAACTAATGAATACCCATGTAACAAGAATCGTAATATCTATATTTTTGGAAAATGATTGTGTAGTGATGACAAGGCCCTAGTTAGCGAGTGGGTATCGCTGTCTAATATCAAATAAAAATTTGATGAAAATTGTGAATAAATCTGTCTTCAAAGACAAGGTTCGTCTCTGATATACATGACGATGGTTGTATTTTCTGTATGTACCGAAATGTGAAAAAAAAAATACTTTTCAAAAAGGCGACAAAAGATTACGGTGGAAAAAAAAGTGTAGCAAGGCCTAGAAAGATTTAAATATCATTGTAAACAGCACTTAGAACATACTTATTCAGCCAATCAAATGCTTCCATTTCTCGCGAAGAATTGATTCTTCATGGTGAAGAATTCTTCTATTTCTGAAAAATTCAACGGTGTCTGATTGGTTCACTTGTCAGTTATTTGGGTGTGTCTTCATTGGTTTTTGAACAGCACAAAAAAGAAATTATTCAAAACCCACGTGCTGTTTAAAATGATATTTAAACTTTCTAGGCCTTGGTACACTTTTTTCCCACTGTAATCTTTTGTCGCCTATTTGAATATTATTTTTTCACATTTCGGTACATACAGAAAAAACAACCATCGTCATGTATATCAGAGACGAACCCTGTCTTTGAAGACAGATTTAATCACAATTTTCATCATATTTTTATTTGATATTAGACAGCAATACGCATTCCTGCTGACTAGGGCCTTGTCATCTTAACACAATCATTTTTCAAAAATATACATATATTATGAATCTTGTTACAGGGGTTTTCATTAGTTCAGTAACTTTAATATCTTCACCATACCATTTCTCTAGTAAATCAAGCTATTTCATATAATCCCGTGCTAACCTGAATGGGTTGGGAGTCCATTCTAAAACCGCGTGCGTTCGATATTGATTGCGTGCTCGATATGTACAACGAGCGGTCAAGTTGAGCCTTATATATGCAGAGCCGTGGGAGGAGTTTATTTTTAATCCATTCGTTTGATTGGCTGAGGTTCCGTTCTAAGTCAGTAAGATCATATGAAGAGAAAATCTTTGTCATGAAGAATGGGCTCCGCTTCGCTCCGCCCATTCTTCATGACGAAGATTTCTCTTCATATGATCTTACTATTACGTAGATTTTGAATAGTTTTTTGTGTGCTGAACAAAGACCAATGAAGACACACCCATATAACTGTTAAGTGAACCAATCAGACGCCGTTGAATTTTTCAGAAATAGAAGAATTCTTCACCATGAAGAATCAATTCTCCGCGAGAAATTGAAGCATTTGATGGGCTGAATAAGTAGGTTATGTTCTAAATGAAGTCACGCCTGTTTCTTTAGAAGTGGATAAATTTGTCAAATTGTTTATACAAATACCTGTAGAACAGGTTTTCCATACAATGTACATTGTATATATAAAAGCCAATCAAATTGACGATCTAGATGAACACCAAGCAAGCATGTGTTCGGTTTGTGGTAGCTCCATTAAACAAGATTAATTAATAGATATGTGCATATTCGTTGAAGCACCTGTTTAACAGAAGCAAGGCGTCTCTTATTCTCCGTTCTATTTTTGAAGTTCAATTTTAGTTCATCTCATGTTGCTAATCACAAAAAGTTGGGTGCCTTAAAGCATTACGATGAATATTTCTTCCAAGTTTCTTAATAAATGGGCGTAATATTAAGTAACAATTGACGTCCGATAGGAAACACCCAAACTTTCCATCTAAACGAAAATTGGACCATTTCAATGCGCTTCATTGTAACCCCATTTTCATCTTGTATATTATTATAAAGTCTATTAATTATAAACTAAATTTAAATGTTAAAAATGATAATTATTTTAGACTGTAATACAATAAACTAAGTCCATGTTTTTTGTTCTCACTTTTTTCAAATTCAGAGAATTTACACTTACCTACCCTCGATTAAGCATTATGTATGATTGAGAGATGGTTCTAACATTTTAAGAATGGGTCTAAAATTAGACTAGATGAACCATGATAGCATGTATCAAAAATACGAGATCATTATGTATGCATGAGAGGTAGACTTAACATTTCTAAAATGGGTCTAAAATTAGTCTAGATGTCAGAACCATAATAGCATGTATCAAAAATGCTAGGACACTATTTTCCATCTTCTTATTTATTCTGTTTGAAGTTACACAAGTACATTATAAACAAATGTCTTAAAGGCAGAGATTTTTTACCGGGTGGTAAATTCCATGTGAGGGAGGGGCTTATTTTGAACAAGTGTGAATGCCTTGGGGGCTAGCAGCCTAGCAGTGGTCATCTGTCTCCTAGTCCCTATACGTACAGGAAGTGATTTAATACACAGTGAAATACCCCAGGTGTCAAACTTGACCAGTGTTTGGGGATTTTGAGACAATTAAAAATAGAAGTGGAAAGTTTAAAGTTAAGTTTTTTTTATTTGATGATACATTGTTACAAATACATCTCTTGTCAAAATGGAGAAATATTTCATTTTATTTGACTCAAAAAGCAAATTTTTGGCAAATTGCCAATTTATACTAATAATACTATGATGACAATTCGCTTAATCTCCATTCAAATACCGACTGTATCTTGAAAAATATTATTTCTTATGTTTTATTTATATGAGTTTTTTTTAAAATCATTTGAATTTACACTAATTCACTGAATCTGCACTAATATCAAAACAGAGCAAATTTTGCTTATTCGGAAGGGTCTCTGTAACAGCGGAAACCAAATTGAAAAGTCATATTTATGAAAATAAAACCAATTGCAGTAAATGCTGTAAAATTCAGAGAAATCGGAGACATACTATGTCCTCCACCCTATTTAAATTGATTTTTATAGACAATTAATGTTAAAAGAAAGAATCTTCGCAACTTTTTTTCACCAACCCATAAAATCAAAACATCTGCTAAATAATTAAAGATAGATTTAGAAAAAAACAACTTTTTTTCACCCAAGAACCATATAAAATTAATATAGTGATATACATTAATCAAATAACAGATACTATAGTATTGATGTCTACCATTTTAAGTCTTGTTTGTCTAATGTTTGACAATACCTCACTGTGCTGGATATTGGTAATCTTTTAGCAATTTCAAAATGATATATAATGGATCTACTTATAATTAATATTACGGTAAATAATATGCAGAAGTAAAAGCATTTCTGTTTTTAAAAAATGCGCTTATATTTTTAATTACTTGCTATAAACAATCCTACATACATGGAAAGATGACAGGGGGGTGTGATTGTTTTTATCCCTAACTTCCATTCAAATAAAAAAAGGCATAATTTTTCTAGAGGGATTTATTAGTAATTATATTTGTTTTTACATGTATTTTATCTAAATAAATAACATCCTTTCCTGTAAAAATCTCGAAATTGTTTCAAAAGGCGACAGAAACATGTAGAGTATCAAAGATAAAACAGTGGAATTATAAATACCTCTAAGGTTATGCCATGTTGTAAATTTTGCATTTACTGCCAGCTGGTAAAATCAAAATTATAGAACATGAAAGCTCCATGGAGTATCCAGGCAGTAATTTTAAATTTCAAATTTTACATGAATGGAAATTTATTTTTCGTTAGATTTTATGTAGAAAATAAACAATAATTACGATATGATATTTTAAAAAATAAAAGGTACCTTTCAGTAGTAGATTCCGCAACATTACGTATAAACTGGAAGCTTCCAGGTACATGTTTTTATATATTATTTCATATGCAAATTGTAAAATGTCCCATGAACTATACTGGATGCATCATGTGCAGGTTTGATAAATTACATAATTAAGTTCGATGGATTTTCATGTTCATTATAAAGAATAGATTTCATTAAACGAATTTTTCAACTATTTTTCTTTCATATGAAAACCTTAGTTCACTGTTCGACAAAGCCTCTAGTAGAGTTTGTGATGATGTCACTGTATTTAATTAGACTTCATGATGCAAAGGTTGGCTTATCATCCAATTCATTTAAGAAAACAAACAAGAAAATAATTTTTCAATTCTAGTAGGAAAACTTAGAGTATCCAAATGTGAAATCTTGGTAGCCAATGTCACGGTATTAAATTGAATTTAATTATATGTTTTGGAATTAGTATACATGCATACAAGAAAGTCTCTAGTGGAGTTTGTGATGATGTCACTGTATTTAATTAGACTTCATGATGCAAAGATTGGTTTCTCATCCAATTCACACATTCAAAAATAATTGATGTTCTTTTTTTCATAACCTGACACAAAAACGAACGTTCTCTTTGGTTAACTAAATTAAAACCATTAATTAAGCTTTTTTTATTTATGGCAATCCAGTGGGTTTTCCTATGCTTCAAAACATAACTTCGGTAACAATTTTAATCGGAGGTCTTTTTGTGATGTATATGACAGGTGACATTGAATTTTTATTCAAAGTCAAAGTAAAAAATAACATGAAAATATCAACTTCATTAATATTACAAAATAGTGCAATATAAAAGTAAATTCAGCTGTTAAAACTGTTTGTGACTCTATATGTTTATAATTCAATTTCAGTTGTAACACGTCATTTGATTGGTTAAACGGTTTCATCCATTTTGTATAGCATGACTTGCCTACGTCACAATGATGTACGTCAAAAACATGTTACTCCGCTTGACGTTAACTTTTAAGATATGCTATATTTGAAGCCTTTTTAGAAGGAAAAAATGTAAAATTGTCTCAATGTTTACATTGAAATTATATTATAAGGAATGAAACTTATTTCAACTTATATTATACGATATAACAAAACTTGGGGCAGTTTACGCTTCGCGGTTTATAAAGCGTGAACTGACCCAAGTTATGTTATATCGTATAATATAAGTTGAAATAAGCTTCATTTCTTAAAAAAAAAGAGAAACAAAACTTCAGTTTTAAGACATCCTTTGTAAAAGCTATCGATCTTCTTTTCTCAACCTACAAATCACAGTGAGTAGATTGCAGCGTAATCAAAGATCGTAGTTTGCTGATCGCGACTACCAGGATATTTCGTTAATTTCTTTGTATAGAGCTCGGAACTTTGATGTGAAAGTTTCTGGTCTTTCGGGTATGGGTTTTCTTACCGACAGACGTTGATAATATTCATATTCAAGTAATTGCTTTGTTATAGCTGGTATTGCTATATAACTTAAATTTAAGGTTCTACACTCGTTGAATTATAGTCAAAAACGTTAAAGTATTGAATAAGTAAACTTGCGTTTAGAATTCGACTACTTTGGATTGTTAAAGGCGATTTCTGTCATAATGATGTATTAAGTGCATTGCGTTTTTTCTATCTGTCTAAATACACACATTGATGTATAATTTAAAAACGATATTATCCGTGTATAGATTACACATTCAAGAGCTCTATTAAAGGTTTTTAAGAAAGTTCGTTCCACATTTTTCTTTTCTTTTCAAAAATAAATACGATGAGAAGATATTGACAATTTGTGATATTTCATGTTTACAGGGTCCATTCTTGCTACTGATTAGGTTTTAACTGTATTTTGTTTTATCAATAAGGGGAGGGCAGGTATTTAAACAGATTATGTCTGTTCAGAAAAATTAGGGATGACGCATATTTGTAACATATAGTTAGCACACAAGTCAAAACATCCTTTCAAACATTATGCAAAAATTATTAAATCTGTGACAAATTCCAAAATGACAAACCTTTTTTATTGAAACGTAATCTTTAGTTCTCATACCTACGATTACCAGCTTGTCTGATGCAAGATAAGTAAAAAAAAAGAAACAACAGTAAATTATCCTTTATTTTCACTCAAAATGATCAGCATTTCTATTATTCGAGTGCTTTAAAGATGTTTTATATATTTTCGTATGAAAGAAATATCCTATAACGTCCTGCTAGAAATGAATTGTTTAAATCTAAAACAACTCGTGTGATTTTGTCACACTTGAAAATTCATCTCTTTAGTTAAGCACTACTTTGAAATTTTTTGAAAATATTTTATCCTGGAACGAACTTTCTTAACACCCCTTAGATCACCAAATTGATGTTTGGCAAATACCAGCAATTCAAATGTTGTGAGAGACCAGTATGGCAAACTCTTTTCCAAGGACAGCGACATCATGGAAAGATGGGCGGAACATGTCTGATCAGTTCTGAATAGAGGAAACCCAATCATCCACCAGATATCGAAATTGACAACAACAACAAAGCAGAACTGGATATCAGTGTGGAACAAAGCTGCATTAGTAGATGACATCCCAGCAGAATTACTATAAGCAAACATTGAAGCAATATCAAAAGTTATATTTTAACTGTTCCAAGACATTGGGAGAACAAACATGGTGCCAACAGCATGGGAAAATGGACCACTAGTTATTATTACACTACAAAAAATGGAGAAAAATCAGAGTGCAACAACTTGCAAACGTTAAATCACACTTCTACCCACAATGAATCAAGTGTTTACAAGAGTGCTTTCAGAGAAAGTAAAACATATATCAATGCACACCCGAGGAAGGAGTAGACAGGGTTTATACCTGCAAATCCAGGAGAAAACAAACAAATGCCATACAACATGCATACGTTTAGGCTTAAACACCAACTTAAAAAAGACCAAACAATAGAAAATAAATGCATGGAATTACAACCCTGTACAAGTAAATAGAGAACATTTGGAAGATGAGGGCACCTTCAGAAACCTGGACAGCATTGTAATAACATCATGGGGTACTGACGAGAAAATTAAAATTACATCACGAATTAACAAAGCCCGTCACGTCTTTGTCATCTTAAATCTAGTTTGAACCTTCTCCTATATGACCATTAGGACAAAGCTCAGGATCTTCAATAGTAATGTAAAATCAGTATTACTGTATGGATCAGAATGCTGGAAGCTCGAATAAGACCTCGTAAGAAAACTCAGAAAGTTTGTGAATCGATGCCTCAGAGAGATGTCAAGATAAGAAGACATTGTGGTGGTAATTGTTAGAAGGAAGCGGAGATGGGTCGGACATGTTCTAAGAAAAGACCAACATAATATCACAAGAGAGATCATTTTAGGCGGTTAATGGCAATTTAAGAGAAAAAGGACAAGCTAAATACAACTTCACGAAGAACATCGGAGAAAGAGCTGAAAGAGATAGGTCTGACATGGAAAGGATAGGACTGGGTGGAAGGACTGTATGACTGCCTTATGTGCCAACTGGCATGAAGAGGCCTAAGTAAAGTAAAATAAAGTAATATAAAAGAAACAAAGTTCGAACTTACCATCTTAGATTCTATGGGATGCCTCGATACACATTTGATCTTATTCGATACTATACTTTTTCTATTGGTATTTTGTGATATCTAGCTTCAAAACTGATTGTATCCCATGTGGCCAGGACAAAATATAGGAGGAAAACTTATTTTCTTGGATTGAGTAGATGCCAATTTAAGGTAAGATTTGGCCATTGAACAGTCTGGTGATATGGACTGCACGTAATACAGTCTTGAACCGCGTAGTTTAATTGTCAAAATAGCTCATGAGTGTAAAACAGATGGTATAAATGCCGCTAAATTCCAAAAGCAGAAGCAATGTGATGGACAAATACCGCAAATCATACCCATAGGTTACAATAGTACCCGGTTAACTCACGGAGAGACCGGAAAGACGGCTATGTCGGGATGGTATTTATAAAGAATTCCAAACTACGTTGCAATATTATATCCCTTATACCTCAGAATTAATATCTTTGGTATACATAGTATAGTTAAAAGAGAGGGAACACACCACTCATCATCGCAGGCCTCTACTGACCAAATAGTAACTTGGATTATGCTGATGTAATCTGCTCAAAATTATGGAATTCAAACTCCGTTTTAATGAATCATACGAAAAAAAACGAATAGTATTCAAAATCAAAAGTCCATAAAACAATACAAAACAGAAACAGAGCAAACACGGACCTCCAAAACGTCACGGTGAGTGTGACCGGTCAGCAGGGGATGTTCACTTTAACATGGCACCTGATCCCAACTCCGATGTTTTCGAAGTCCGCTCACACACTGCTCCTGTTTCGTATTGTTGTCTAGACTTTTGATCTTGAATACTGTTGATTATCTCCAAATGTTTCAGCTAGAGTTTTCTGCTGCTACGCTACTAACACCTCTGTCATTGTTATACACACAAGATTATTTGTATTGTTTAATGCACTTTTGAGCTTGAATGCTGCTACATGTATTTTTTAAGGATTAATTATTTTTGAAATATTTAACTTTGGTAAATTAGATTTATTCCTTAGTTAAAGTTTGGCCATTTTGCATGTCAGCTAAAGTTTCATAAGCTTTTATTTTAATACGGTTTCTTAAATAAATCTTGTCGTATTCTAAATGGATGTTTACAAATGGAATAACAGGGCCGTAAAAGGATTTTTTGATAAGGTACTTGTTTCGTCCTCTGATGAAACTGAATTTCTTACATTACCTGTTTACGTGAAGTCTACTTAATTATAAGTTAAAATAAACATAAGCACGTGCCCTAGAAAACAGTATTCTTCCATTAAGCATGTTGTAAATCATGATAAGATTGAAAACAACATACATTTGACATATCAATCTCCTGGATAGTACTATCTACCCTAAAAATGAGTTTCATGGAATAAGATGCCTTTTAACACCCTTCAGTACTTGAATGCTACGTCAATTGAGAATGTGAATTAATTTAGAAATCTCCTTCTCATGAATACTACATAATGATCTGAATACAAACATACAAATCAAAAACTGTTATCGCACATTAAATGATAATGACAATAAATGGTAAATGAAAGATTATACTATTCAGATTGACTGCAAAGGAAATAAGGAAAAAGATTTTTAAAAATATCTCTAAGGCAATTTTCAAAAGATATAAAATATGAGTAAAAAAGAAACTAACTAAGATTGATTGCCTTGCATAAAAAATTAATTAAGGGTAAGTCGATTTGCCTTTCAATAAAGCAACACTCCATCACAACAATTTATCTTGCTTGATCTATATGACATTAATTATCCACGATAGAAAGTTAAATCTTTAACCTTAAAAATATTCTAATTAGTTACATAAATCGGCTAATTTAAAATATGTAGACTTTTTCTTGCTATAATCTATATGTTTATAACATTCGTCTCCCTTTGACAAATGAATTTTAAAGATTGCAAAAATTATCATATAGACCACAACTAAGGTTTATACATCCATATTATGGTCTTTCGTCTTCATAGATTCTATTGTTGGTTATTACAATTAACGTCTTTTGACTTCCTCCGGAGAAAATTATTGTTTTTCTTTTATTTTTTAGTTATAACGTAATTCTAATGAAGACTCAAAAGTGATTCAACTGTTTTAAGCTCACCTGAGCTAATTGCAACCAAACGTGGTACAGAATGTCCTTAGGTGAAGGAGCTTCAGATTCATCGAAATAAATGGCGAAGCTCCTTTTCAAGGGGAGATAAGGATTTAGTGATCATATAATAGTATCTTTAAAAAATTTCCTCAAGAACAATTTGGCTAGGAAAGATGAAACTTTTGTGGAAATATCCCCAGGTAGTAGTTAATTTAAGTTTGATCAAATCATGACCTCCAGCGGTAGGGTGATGCCACAATAGACGATCAAAGTTTTAAATAGGAATATAAAGGAAAAGTCTTCAAAATATTCTTCTGAATAACAGCAAAGTCATGATTAGTTATATCTATATGGAAGCATCCTTAAGTAGTATGGATTCAAGTTTATTCAAATCACACCTTGGGGAAGTTGAGTCCTAAGTGGCGATCAAAGTTTTACATTGGAATATTGGGAAAAATCTTCAAATATCTTCTTTTCAAGAACAGCAAAGCCATGATTGGTCATGTTAACATGGAAACATTGTCATCTGGTGTATATTCAAGTTTGTTCAAATCATGACCTTTGGGTGTAGGGAAGGGTCACAATGGTTGATAAAAGTTTTAAATAGAATATATATGAAAATTTTTCTCAAGAACAGCTGAGCCATTGTTAGTTATATTTACATATTTACATCCTCAGATAGTGTAGAATCAAGATTGTTCAAATCATGGCCCCAAGGGTAGGGTAGGGTCACAATGAAAGTTTAAACTTCTAGGGAAAAAGTCACAGTTATTAAAAAAAATATGTAAGCATTCATCCTTAGTAAGTATAGATTCAATTTTGTTCAAATCATACCCCCTCTCTTTATGGGGTAGGTTCGGACCACTTATGCAATAATAAGCTTTTTAATTATGCTACACTGATTTTAGATTTTTAACTAACCATAATGCTCAGGTGTTCGAAGTAGCCACTGGGCCTTTTGTTACTATTAACATATCTAAGAATATATCTGTCTCCTGTCTTCGTGTAATACATATCCTGGTATTGCGATTGGGGCATATTTAGGTGAGATATTCATTAACCGATAAGATCACAAAGGTGTAATAAATTTATCATATCTCTGAGCAGAGCTTCTTTGAAATATAATTAAGAAATGAATTTAAGAAATACGCACTCTTATTCTCGATTCCCGCCTACATTTTGGAACCATTTAATTCAATATAAATAACAATTTGGCCATAACATCTTTGTTTAATGCAAAGAACAGTTCAATGGTAATTAGTGAATTGTCTTACATGTAATACCAGCGCTACACAGTAAATTATCCATAATTCCAGCTCTTGAAAAAAGGGGGGTAGACGATATTTTCCATTGAAATCGGAGTTTCCAAGCATCAACATATTTTGAAATAATCTTGGATATGAATAAATGCTCCTTATATCTGTTCTTGTGTTTCAGGCAAATAAATAAATTAAACATGAATATATCAATGAAATATGTTTCAGTTGTAAATCGCTTTGAAATGTGTGGAAAATAAGCATTTTTATCGTTTTTTGTCAATAAATATATGTCCCCCCCCCCCCATGTCACACAAAAAGTTTTGTTATGAATTTGTGAAATAACATCTCAAATTACCTGTAAAAAGGAATTTTTGTGACACGGGGGGAAAGATGTTATAAAAATATTTTCCGTTTTCCGTGGATTTCTATTGTGAAAAGCACAAGTTTTAAAAAAAAATTAAAGTTATTTCTCTTTGTTTTCCCAAATAAGTAATGTTTTATGAAAATCCATATAATTATCAATTAAAAATTTTAACAATTCATCGAATATGTTAACTTTTGAAAATTCACTTGGAGGTAGGCGGGAGAGCAAAACTATCGTTCGCAGTTCTTTTTGAAGATTCATGAGATTATAATTTACAACGCTTCACGCTGGCATATTTGATGAAGCGCGTCATATCTTATAATTAAATTATTTTTCTGATGAGTTGACACAAAATATATGCCATTCAACTGTCATTTTTAAAGCAAAACAGTTTGTACTTTAGTTTGACGTCAAATGCGGTATTATGACGTAACAATAGAGATATTCATGCTCATCCAATGTAGTTCATGAGAAAATGAACAGTCTTCCTATTTCCAAAGAATCTTAAAGAAACGTCAAATAGAAAGAAATGTCAAATATCAAACATTCATCAACAATAGCCGTTTGTAGATAAAAAGGAAAACACTTGATTGATAATATATATATTTTTTTTCAACCATAGTGACAATATTTTGCAAATCCATACTTCGTAGCAAATATAAAGCTTCTTTCTTCTTTCAACGGAAAACTATGCATTGTCGTTTACCAAATCTCGTTCAAATCCATTAAATGTCTCAGTGTATGCTGATGTTCTCCTTATGAAATCACTATATTAATAGAAACGTAAAACAAGAATATGACTAAAATATTACTACTTTTCACGATATACCAACTGGACAGCCAAAACACCACTTTCATACCTATCTAATATGATTTCCTCAACCAACTAACTATCAACTTTAATATAAATTATTATAAAATTTACGCTTCAAAATTCTACGGATCATTTTTCAGTGAAATCAGTGTTGAATCAATTACTCTTGGCTCTTTTCTAGATTTACTAACTTTTCTAGATTTACTAACCGAACACGCATTGCCTTTGTGATCCGATTCTAAAACACTCTTGTCCAGACGGGCAATCATCATTCTACAAGGAAAAATTAAAAGTAAACATCACATATTATGAGTTATGACTTAAGCCAACGTAATCAATCAACGTAAACTCGCTTACATTTTGACATCCTATTCCAGAGGGTGGAGTTGAAGTAGGGCTCGAGGTTGAAATTTGCCCATCTTTAACAAAAAAGTAAAGGTGACTTTAAGTTAAAATCCATGTATTTCATTTCTTTAAACATGATACTACATGCATAAATGTTTCCAAACTATGCATATTTTTTATTCTTGATGTCAACATTTCTTTCTCTTACATGTTAAAGCCTTAGGGTTTTGTTTAACGTTTTCAAGATCATCATCATCAATATCTACTGGTTATCAATAAACTTGATAAGCAAGAAGCATAATATCTAGTACTCTACTGTTCTTTTTCTAACTTGACATAAAAATTATGATCCATGTAAATGATTTCTTAAATGAATATTTAGAAAAAATTTGTAGACACACATTTATGAGACGCCTAAAACTGCATTTCTGAAGTCTTACCGATGCAGAAATCAATGTCTTAATTTGTGACAGTTTAATGCTTACTTTGAAAATACCATGAGAAGAAATTATGAAAATTAGTAAGTGTCTATTAGAGTTTCATTTTCGGCAAAATATTTTTTTTCATAAAATTCTTTTATCTACGCTTAAAATATGCTTACTAATAAAGTTGTATTTTATATTAACAACTCTTATCGGTATGTTCAAGTTAATCAAATAAACTCAGATAAATGTTTCATGAACATATTTTTCTTAGTTTGTATAACTGTATCTACATTACACTTAAGTCAATTATATACCTATGCCGGCTACATACACATAAATTGCCATTAAGGGCGGATGATATAAACAATTTTTATCGTTGGAGGAGACTTAATATCATGTCACAGACTTAGAAAAGTGGATAATTCTTAGATTTTTTTCTCCTAAGACTTGGAAAATGAAATAGACTTGGAAAATAGTAATATTTCAATGAAATAACAAATATGAACAAATCACACTCAGTAAAGGTTTACAGGTAAAAACAAATTTCAAAATTACCTTGGGGCTAAAAGTGTAATATAAGCTTTAATAAACTTATATAAACTTGGCCCATGGTCCACATCGCTCATCTGAGAATTTGGAGATGCCTTTTTTACTAGACCCCCCCCCCCGTTATACCTATTGTGGTTAATCCTCCCCCGAGGTCATGATTTTAATTATTTAGAATCAACACTACAAGAATGCTTCCTTAAAAATTTCAGTTTTTATGGGCCATTGATTCTTTAGAAGATTTCTATAGATTTTTCCTATATATTTTTTGGGGGGTTAAAATTGGATTCCCTGTTGTGATCCCGCCCTACCCGCGATGGTCATGATTTGAACAATCTAAAATCTTCACTACCCAATGATGCTTTCACTTGAGTTTCGGCTTTTCTAGCTAATTGTTTTGCGAAGAAAATTTCTACAGATTTTTCCTATATATTTTTATGTAAAACTTGAATTCCCTTTTTTAGCCTGCCCTATCCCTGGGGGTCATGATTTTAACAATTTAGAAACTACCCTTCTCCAGGTTGTTTCCACACAAGTTTTAGCTTTTCTAGGTCATTGGTTCTTTGGATGAAGATTTGTAAGGATTTTTCCTACATATTTCAATTTAAAACTTGGATTCCCTATTGTGGCCCCGCCCCTCCCCAGGCCTTCATGATTTTATTAATTTAGAATCTACACTACCCTAGGATGCTCCACATTAAGTTTCAGTTTTTCCGGACCAGTGATTCTTAAGAAGATTTTTTAATGACCCCGCACATTTTTTGTCTTTTCTTGATTATCTACCCTTGTGAGGAGTGTGGCATTTCATTTAAGTATTTCAATTTCGAATCACCCAAGGATGCTTTGTACTAAGTTTAGATAAAATTGGCCTAGTGGTTCTTGAGAAATGTTAAAGTTAAAAATGTGAAAAGTTTACAGACGGACGGACTGAGAGACGGACGGACGGACGGCGGACAACGTGTGACCAGATAGGCTCACTTGAGCTTTCATCTCAGGTGAGCTAAAAATATACCAAGGAAGGTGAATTTCATAAGGAAAAAACAAAATGACAAAAAATCGGAAAAATCACATCGGCTGATTTTTACCATTTTGCTTTTCCCATTCAAATTCACCAATTTCCTGAGTGTGATTTGTCAATATTTATGATTAAAATCGTTTTTATTGGATCGTATAATGACAGCCGTGTGTTTTGCATTTTTCTTTATACCAAATTCGACGAATGAATTATTCTATTCATCTGATTAATTTTGGAATACAGCGTGTGTGACCGGTTTTATCGGGATGCCCTCTCGTCCAAAGAACCTGATCCCACTTTTGAAATTTCCTACAATCCGAATTTTTGCCTATTTGCAATATTTATATATTTTCTAAGATTATTTAGTAGATTAATTTCTATTGTAAATCGGATAGTTATCACTGCGGATATAAAAAAAAACCAAGACTGCTTTGATTACATATTAAGATACATAAAAATGATGAATTAATATCCATGTATTCATACTACAGTCGCAAAATTCTTCATTTTTTATGTTTTGAATCAATTATCAATTCCATCACTACAAAAACTTCGATTCTGTTTCATATAGAATAAAATAATTAAAATGAATATAAAAAAAGCAATGATGTATTGGTACTTAGAAACCAGAGCAAACATACATCATAACTTACCTCGTGTAGGTACGCAAACATCAAAGTCACAGTAATATCCACTAGGACAGATGCCCTAATCAATGAAAGTTAGCTTTAAAAATTATTTCATTCTTTTTTTCTTTTAATCATTCCTTTGAGGAAAATTAAGAAATATCATTTTAAAAATGTTCACTGACTCTTTAGGTTTTTATTTTTTATAGATAAGTCTTAGCCGTGCAATATTTTTTTTTCATTATTGGAGTTTCATTTTAACCCAATATAGTTTCCTGTATAAAACTACTTTTTTATCGAATTTGTCAAAGAGTTAAAAAATAATAAGCCTCTCTCTCTCTCTCTCTCTCTCTCTCTCTCTCTCTCTCTCTCTCTCTCTCTCTCTCTCTCTCTCTCTCTCTCTCTCTCTCTCTCTCTCTCTCTCTCTCTCTCTCTCTCTCTCTCGTAAAAACACACATACTCACCGTAAATCCGCATTGTTCCCCTGAATGAAAAAAAGTAAAAGAATAGGAAATAGTAAATGATATAAAGAAAATTGAGAAAAAATGTGCTATAAATGCACAAGATGAGAATATATATACCTGGATAATTTGGCTATTAATTTCAGTTCAAAAGTAAATTTAGCAATCAAAGGCAAATAAAGCAAAAAAAAAAAGCACTTACAATGTACATATGGGCTTTACATAAGGGGAGAAAAAGGGCGTTGCGGATGGCTTTATTCAAATTTTACGTTCAAAAAAGAAATCTTTATTGCGAGAAAAATATAGCATAACTGCAGTTATACTCTTATCCATAAATCACATACTGCATCTTCTTCGTCGGCATAGGTGTGTTTCCGGACATTCGAAATCCTGCAAGAAAAATTGAATAAACAGTTTTGTATACTAATATTTATCACAAATTAACATACAGATGACACAGAAACGAATTACTCTCTTTTGTATGTATCATACACAATGCAAAGTGTAACACAAGAGGCCCACGAGCCTGTATAAGTCATCGGAGTATCATGTAACATCTTTCCAACAAATGACTTTGGTTCGTGTTTTAAACCAGAGGCCATGAAATTCAGAGGCACAATTGCTCATTATAACAAAACACTTGGCATGCTTACTTTTATTACTTTATACCCAGAGACAGAATAGAGGACTAAAGAAAATATGCATTTCCAATCTTAAATCAATAGTGTCCCACGCCACAGCAACCTCTGACCCTTGGGTCGCAAAATGTCACAAATTTGGCACCCTTACTTATCATTAATGTTTGAATAATACCAACAAAAAGCAGGTTTCAAAGCATTAATTCTTTTCTGGTCTATTATGATTTGAATCCCTACCCCAGCCCGGTCACCCCTGCCCAAGGGCCATGAAATTCACAATTTTGGAAGAAGCACCCGTAAGCTTGCTCATACTTACTTAGATCATAAGCATTACACCCAGTAACAAAGGATATTTTCAAAGAATGATGCATTTTCACTATATACCCAATAGAGCCCCATCCTAACACTAGAACCCCCGAACCAGTAGCCATGAGATTCACAATATTGGAAGAAGCACCCCTATGATCATACTTTAATAAATAGTTCATTGGCTTCATTCCCAAGAGCAGAGAAGATTTTCAAAGAATTAATGCCTCTTCACTATATAATCATTAGAGTCCGGCCCTAACACTAGAACCCCTTAACCAGGTGCCATGAAATTTACAATGTTGGTAGAGACAACCTTCCTCATCATAAATTTGCATTTAGTTTGTTTTCATAATACCCAGAAACAGAGGAGAAGAGAGAAAAATTAATGCATTTTTATTATATAATCAATAGAGCCCCGCCCTAACACCAGAACCGCTGACCCTGGGGTCATGGATTTCACAAATTTAATAGAGGGCTAAATGTAAAGTTCAATCATGCAAACAGTTTAGCTGTTTGGTGTTTAGGAGTAAAGAAGAAGATTTTTGAAGAATGCATTACTTTCAGTGGTTTTCCTCCACCCCTGTGGCACCATTGGGGTAAATTCTCATTTTTTCCTTCCCTTTGCCTATAGATACTATATGCCAACATTTGTTGAAATTGGTTCACTGGTTTCAGAGAAGAAGCTGAAAATGTTTAAATGTTAACACACGACGGACGACGCTCGACAACGGACGAAAACAGATAGCAATTTGTCAGCTGAGTAAAATCAGGTGACCAAAAACACGAACTGTAATCGATCTATAAAACAACCAAAAAACAATGTAAATCTGTATTAGTGTAAAGCAGGACCAAAAAAAGCCTTTTTTGTATAGATGATAAAAATTTGATTACGGTATAAGAAAACCACTCGAGAATTTCGCGTTCAATATCTTTGTGTTTTATTGAACGTTTAGCTTGTATTACGTATATGGAAATGCCCAAAACATTCCTGATATGAGCATTCAAAAATTCTGTAATATAATGACAAGTTCTATTCCAGCATTCTTAAGAAAATTGTGAACATTTATCACCATAATTTTTGACTTTTGACACTGCCTGTCCTCCTGTAACTTTTGCTCGTCTATAATTATTGTAAATATGTATATATGTACCTTTTGTACTATACAAATGGTTTTTGAGAGAATAAATGAATGACTTGACAGTGATAAGGGACTTACAGCAGATGTGACCGTTTACTATTCAATGACACCTAATTCTGCCACACTGAGAACATTGTTCTCTATTTGTATTATTTAATTGGACTATTGAGCATGTTTACTATTCGTAATCTTAACATTTCATATTTTGCTAATTATTTTTTAGAACTTCACCCTTAGTTTGCCATATATAAGTGTTAATAGGTCTCAGAGAATAAAGAAAAAGAGAATCTTACAGAGCCTCAAATAAATAATTTTATAATTCTAATGTCTATATTTTCTTGACCTAAGCGATAACTAGGTTAAAAGTGAATCTATAAGATGCTGTTAGAAAACAAAGACTGCGACTGCATTGTATATACTTACGGATCTACATGGAAGAGAAACTGTAAAACACAAACATTACACATTTTTACCTCTTCTGAACAAAATTTCCAGTACAAATAATATCTTTTAAACGTGTATTTTAATGTTATACTCGTTCGAAAATTTGCGAGGGTTCTCTTTATTTTTTTGGCCTAAAAATTATGTTTATACTTGATGTACATAATAAAATCTAATATGATTAGTACTCATTTATCCTTACATCATGACTCTATTAAATCAACACAAACTGCATTTTCTTTTATGAAATACCAACCTCTTCTAGGTCTGCAAAATCCGTTTCTACAGACGTACCCAGAAGAACAAGAGGGGAATCCTCTTCCATAACATCTTGCTATATGTATAAAATTTTATTATAAGAAACTTAAACAAGTTAACTGGTACATCATTGTTCCAAATCAAATGCACAAACAATGGTTACCTCCAGGTGGCAATACGCATTGGCCATTTTGGCAATAGGTTCCTAGAAAATACATGCAATTCCCCTGTAATAAAAAAAGAAGGCTTTTTTATATTGTTATAGTTAAAATAACTGTAAAGTGGTCGAGTTCAGTTAATTATTAATAGATAATATTTATAAATTAAGCTGTATCTAATGGGATATATGTATCTAAACCATTAGACATGTAGTTAAATAAATGAAAAACCGTTACGAAAGATTTGTTTGAAGAAAAATATACAAGTATTTCAAAACCTCTAAGTACGAAAAAAAATCCTTACCGGACAACCTTCATCTACAAATTAAAGGAATCGTTATATAAATGAAAAAATTGAAGAAATAAAATTAACATTTACTGAATAGTAAGAAAATTATGAAAACTTAATTAATACAACAAACAAATGAAAGAAATTAAAGATATCATTAGTGAATATCTTAATTACATTTAGTTTATTTCAATGCAAACTTTAAATCAAATCATTTTTGTTTGTTTTAAACAAAAATAGAAAAAATGAGAAGTTAATTTTTTTTTTAATTTGCACTGATTTTCTAGTTTTCCATGTGATTATTAAAAATATTGTATTTTACTGAACTCATGACATGTAGAACAATAACTGTTATATAGATAATTACATTTCTTAAATAGTCTATTTATAGTCCATATATACTAATCATGTATACAAGCGCAAACAGTTCGTAACAAATCTAAATTCTTTAGCTAAGTCAAACGTTCCACTTAAGTCATCCACGCGGCACAGTGGTTATGAATCCCACTTGGGGATGTGGAGAGCGGTCATTTTAATGGGAACGTATAAACCTCGGCCCCGCAGTAGGTGCTGGTATGCATAAGATTCCACACTACCCAATGACCCAGAGTGCAGAATATAGGGCAAAAATTTGCAGCTCTTAACTGGCAAGTGTTGACTTCATCATATGAGTTTAAAATTATTGATAAGGACGTTAAACAAAAAAAAAACAACAACAAATATCCCACTTGAATTATGTCATACCTGTTCTTAATTTACATTTTCCATTGACGCATTGTGCCCTGTGGGAATCTGGGCAATCAGAATCCTGACAAGTATAAACATAAGTAAATTATACATTATTTAAGAAATAAAAAACGATGTTAAAAGTTCTTGGGGAAATGAGCTTTAAGTTTGTCACGTGATCAAATTCTGTAAAGCCCGAACGGCTTCTCAGTAGATTTAATCACGTACCAACTATAAGTTTATGTTCCAGTGAACTTTTTAACATTGGTGTTTACTATATTTACATTTGAGAAGAATAGATTTCGAATAAAATTGCATTTATCACACGTACGGGCCGGGCCACCGTATTGCTATGTTGTGACGCACAATGACCTAGAAGTTGTTTGGTCAAAGTTCGTTTACCATGCTCAAATATTTGAATGTTTACATTCATGTTTAGCCGTCCAAATCAGGAAATATCTGTATGAAGTGAAAGAACAATGATCGCTGCTGAGAATTATCTAACTCTTTCATAGGTTCTTACAATATTTGAAGTCAAAAGCGGTGGTATCGCCTGTATTAGTTTACATTTCAAAGAAATTTCAGGTTAAAAAGGTAAGTGCGGTTTAAGGCTAATTATAGTATTCAAAACGTACCTTATTCACATTAAAAAAAGATTTATTGTACATCATGTGAAAAATATCCATTTTATTTATCATTTTATCTTTTTTATCGTTATCAAGTTAGAATTATTCCAAAACGAGTTGCACCGTGACAGAAATATGAAGGCAAAATATCACATCGCTCTGTGATTCGGTCGCGCTATGACCTCTGACCCCCAAATAACATTTACACAGAATTGAAAATAATTTCAGTTCGATGGGTTCATTTAAGATAGATATTTTAAAATTTAAATATAAAGAAGTATCATATACATGAGAATAATATACATCGTATTTATCATGAAAAAGGATGGTTTATCTCGATTTCAGGAATGGACATAGGTGTTATAAATTGACCTTTTTTTATTTCAAAAAGAATAATGTTATAAATTTATACAATACTTATTTGACCGTGTGAAATGAACAGATTTTTGAGTATCAATAATTTCCCTAGATAGTGCTCAGTATAACATAATTAGACCTTCACCGCAAGACATTTGATGCCACCTGCGCTTGAGTGAATGTGTTTATTATTATTCAATTATTATCCAATTATGTCAATTTTGCTCTAATGCCCAGACTAACTCATCATTTTAATTGTATATTTCATTGTTGTTATAAATTGGTTGTTTTGTACAAGACATCAGTTGGAAACTGGACATTGCACTGTCCACGCCGACATACAGATCGTGTAGTAAACGCCAAGTTTGGATCGTTATAATAAGTTATTCAACAAAGTACCGACTTGCGTATTTCTACCGGTTATACTTATATCAAGGTGTTGGTTAACAGTACGATGTCATTTTGATATGTACAATCTTCAAAAAAGATAAGACACCATAAATCATTTTTTAGAATGAGAACTGCATTTGAAAAAAAGATTAAAAAACATTACTGAAGAGTGAAAATCTAGTGAAATCTAGTCACGTGGAGAAGAGAGACTTGATTGTCACAAAAATGGTAATTATGATAAACAAGTATGAACATCTTTCATTGTTTTTTCACATGAGATTAAGTAAGAAACTGCGATTTAAAGAGTACTGAGTATGTTAAAATAGTTTTATCAGTAACAGATACATGCATATTCATCACAAACATTTGCCAAAAAATCTGAAATAACAATTATTTCATGAGTAAGTATATACCCTTTTTGTTACTTTTGAATTTTGTTTGGTAGTTATATTTTGTTTTGATTTCCTTTCTTTCATCAGGAAATAAATTACATTTACTATTACATTTTATCCCATGTTTAACCCTTTATCCTGTTGATATAGCTCATGTGATATCATTTTCATATCACACAGTTGTGACGTCACAATGGATTTTGCGTTATAATTATGAAGTAAAATGAAATTGAGTCCTATATAAAAACAGTGTCAAACATTGTTCGTGTTATAAAATACATGGGATAAAAAGGATCTCACATGATTTGTAGTTAGATATGATTTTTATCCACCTCGTTATGTGTTTTCACCCCTCGCCAAGGCTCGCAGATAAAATCCAAACAACTTGTTGGATAAAAATCATATCCAACTACAAATCATGTGAGATCCTATATATAGTCAATGCCAATTAACAAATATTTGTCACGTAGGCATATTTTATGAAGCACGATGTCGCTTTATGAGAAATATGCCTACATGCAAGTCTGTGTGATTCCCACACCAATTATTCACACTAAACTTAAAAACATTCCTGATATTTACATTTGACGTGTTTGGAAGCACCAAAAATATACTCAATATTTGAATTTCTCGCTGCCCTATATCGTTATACTTTTACTAACGTCGTTGTAGCCTTATTGTGACGTCATGTTAACGCACGTTTCTTCGTGTACATTTCTACGCGTGAGTATACACGAAAATGGTTTTAAAATCAATTTCACAGTTGGATTAGTAGAAAAACACAGCGAATGTAAATATTATCTTTTAAAATATATTCTTTATTTGTTATTTTACCTTTGATTTATATTTCATCATCCAATGAGGAGCATTTAAATGTCCTTGTAAGAGACATTTTCTGGTGATATCATAGACAGATATTTGATATTCAGCAATTTATCCCATTTGTACTTACATATACACATTCTCGATCTGTTAAAACATAAAAAGCGAATATTTTAAGAAATCGTTTGGCATAAAATATTTACTTTGATGGAATACAGTTCTATATCTATTATTATTTGTTATCAGATATGTTTACTCATCATGAAAATTTCACTATTACATCATCACAAAATACATTTTAAAAAATAATATACCGACCTCTTTCACAAAACCCGTTTCTACAGACATGCCCAGAAGAACAAGGGAGGTAATCTATTCCATCACATCGTGCTAATTTATAAAAATATTACTATTATTGTTATCAGGAACTTAAACAAGTAGATTGGTACATCATTGTTCCAAATCAACTTTACATGCAATGCTTACCTCCAGGTTGCCATACGCACCGACCATTTTCGCAAATACTTCTCCTGTAAATTCTGCAAAACCCCTGTAAAATAAAGAATTATGATTTAAAATATTACAATACATTATCCTGTGTTTATATTTGTTTACTTGCATCCTCCATATTCTAAAAGTTCAATTATCATCAATTGAAGTTTACAGAAGGCTCTGTTCTTGTTTGATTTAAGATCAAACTTCCCGGAATGAAACCTCAATTATATTAAAACTCGTATTGAACTGTTCCTTGCTCGATATCTGATTCATTACTCATATGTAGTTAACAACCATTACAGAAAATTTGAATTCATAAATGTATTAAAAATGTGCACATGTTTCTGAAAATTCTAATTACGGAAATAACAAAGTCTTACACACCTGTGAAAAACATGTGCCATTTGCTACAAATGAAAGAATGCATAACATTATCACTGGTATAAAAAGTTCAGGAAGTACATGTAATTCAATTAAACATATACTGAATATCATAGGAAAATTATAATAAAAAACTATAAATAGGAAAAATTCAGTAGGATTTCGTTTGTTTTGTATTGTTTTCTCAAATGATATTGTTCGATGCGGAAAAAAAATTATACCATTTAAAAAACAACTAGCTTCCCTTGATTTCAATTGATTGTTTAAAATATTGTATTTCATTGAACTCAAGATTTATAGTACAATGAATGTTATGTATATAGTGAAAAACTGTACAATATTTGTTACATAGATAAGAAAAACAACATTTTTGCTGATTTGTTGGATGGGTGGGTAGAGATCGTCTAACACTGCTAAAAACACACAAAAAGTACTTGATTATACCTTTCTATTACCGGTAGTACAAATAAACATTTTATGACAAAGTTAAATTTTTACACCCCACTTAAAATAATACCATACTTAATTCACATTTTCCATTTACGCAACGTGGCCTATGGGGATCTGGGCACTCAAAATCCTGAAAAGAATGAAATACGTGTATATGGATATAAAGAACAGTATTCAAGCTCAAAATTTCATCAAACAATACAAATCAGGAGCAGAACAAACACAAGCTGTAACAATAGTTACTGCTCATTTGACCATCGCTATAGAAACTGCCCATTTGACTATTGCTATAGTAACTGCCCATCTGACAATCGCTAAAGTAACTGCCCATTTGACTATCGCTATAGTAACTGCCCATTTGACTATCGCTATAGTAACTGCCTTTTTGACTATCGCCATATTAACTGTCCATTTGCCTATCACAATAGTTACTGCCCATTTGACTATCACAATAGTTACTGCCCATTTGACTATCGCTATAGTAACTGCCCATTTGACTATCGCTCAAGTAACTGCCCATTTGACTATCGCTATAGTTACTGCCCATTTGACCAATAGTTACTGCCCATTTGTCTATCGCTATAGTAACTGCCAATTGGCAATGTTCACATTAAAAAAAAAAATCTTTTGTACCCATCCTCATTTTTCAAAATGTCTTAATTTTGTAAATTATTTCATCTACATAATTATATAATATCTAACGAGAGTTGGCATTTAAATATACTTTATAAGAGATGTTTTGAAACTAATTTTATAGACAAATATTTGCTAATCAGTAATTTATTCCATTTGTACTTACAGAGCCGCATTCTGTTGAATCTGTGAAAACACAAAGAACCCTAGATCAATATTTTAAGAGGGTTTTCATTAGTATATTTTGTCACACAACTTATAGTTTTCTTAATAGCATTTACTACTATCTAATCATATCATATATTTATACTCTTCATTGATATATTATATTTACACAATCTACTTTTTAAAATAAAAAACCGACCTGTTCTGCAAATCCCGTTTCTACAGGCATACCCAGAAGAACAAGGGAGGTTACCTATTCCATTACATGGTGCTAATTGTATAAAAATATTATTATTAGAAACTTAAATAAGTAAATTTGCACATCATTGTTCGAAATCCAGTGTACAAGCTTTGCTTACCACCAGGTGGCCATACGCATCGACCAAATTCGCAAATGCTTCCTTGAAAAAACCTGCAATTCCCCTGTAAGGAAAGTACATTTAGACTAATAATAATTCCTATTCAATTAAACAGGTGCATGTTTTAGAAGGGATTCGTTTGCTTCTCGTTTACTTTTTTTTAAATGGAGACTCTTTTTTTATATAAAACTGATAGGTATGTATTAATTTAGCTGTATCGTAAATGATGTCTGCGCTATTGCACACGCAGTTATATAAATAAGTAAATAACGAAGAAGTTTTTAAAGAAATGTGTACATTCATCTGAACGTTTCTTAATACTAAAATGAGAAAATCTTACCCGACAAGCATCAGCTTCTACAAATGAATAGCCGTTATATGAATAAAGGCATTCAATTCAAGATGGCCCATACATAAGGAATAGTCGGATAATTATAAGAATATTAGAACTATGACGAAAAAAAATGAAGAAAAAAATTAAAGATATCGTTTGTCAATAACTTTATATTTTGTACATGTAAGTAAATTTAGATAGTAATAATAAAAACAACTTAAAACAAAATATTAATCTTTTGTTTAAATATATCTATGTATTTCTTCTAAAAATATTTGAACACCTGGAAAAGAGGTAACAGAAACCCCTTTTACTTGTCCATGCGAAGAATACTAAAATGATATTTTGCTTTCATAGATACCACACATCTGTTTCATATTTTCATATTTGGATATTTTACTTGAAAAAGACGTTAATGGTAATCTAACAACCAAGCTCTATGATTAACGTGATTACTTTAACTTTTCTATCGTCAACTTCCCTGACTTATGCAGCATTCATCACCTGCATAGGGAGTTTGAATATCTCAGTTGATTCGATACGCAAGAGCATGCTCTACTTATGAACAATTTCTAAAACGAGGTTAATCATTGACAAACAAGTTTATGAAACAAGAATATTATCAGTATCGTTTAAAGTCATCATTTCGTAAGATCTATGGTCGATACAATGACCTTGTCAGCAAAACAATTTATCATTGAGTCAAATGCTGACTGACGTTTTCCATAATTACTGGCATGGTAGTCCATTATTTATATACTGAATTGTCAAAGGATTTTTCCGTTATTTCTGATCATGACAGGGAGCACACGGCGGGTGTGTGCGATCGGCTGGGGATGCTCACTCCTCCTTCGCACCTGATCCCACCTCTGATGTTTCAGCGATCCGTGTTTGCTCTGCTCCTATTTTGTATTGTTTTATGAACTTTGATATTGAATAATGTTCGTTATTCACATACCCTTCATCTTCAAATCAATTACAGACAAAAATAACTTGGTTGCCTGCATAGTTATGTTAATGTATGATTTTAAATTCTTATTTTTCTTTCAGTTTGTTATATAGAGCAACTATCTTACTTGGATAACATCTTCCATTTTCACAACGCCCTGAAGGATAATTAGGACAATCTCGATCCTGAAATTTAAATCTTATTCAGTTAAAAAAAATAAAAATAACATTGTCTTCAGTCGTCACATTGAATGTAGTATCTAAATTTCCATTTCTTAACAACCCTTTACCCAAAAATTATCATAAAAATAAATTTGCAATAATCATCTTTACTAACTACCATGATTGCAAATTTATTTGATAAACAATTATGGAGTTGCTTTTTATGCAGATGAGAACAGGCAATTATGCCTTCCACCTCTTTCGGATCTTAGCTCCGTTATTCGCAGACCTATTTTTATATTCATATGAAGCAGACTTTGTGCAAAATTTTATGCGTGAAAAGAAGAAAACACTTGCTGTGGCCTTCAACTCGACTTTTAGATATACTAGTATCGACGACATACGAGGGTTGTTCGAAAATTATTGAGACATTGTGTATATTTTGCTTTCTAATGAAAGTCTTTCGATGAAACTTTGCATATACCTTTGACATACACTAAAAATTAATAAGAGCAAGAAATATTTTCTCTACAATGGCATATAAATGTGTCAATAGTAGGGGTACCCGAAGCAGTCGCGGAATCAGATATTGAAAATATATAACACCAAATTCTAATCTTCGTGGATCCATAATAAGAGCGAAAATAATTCAGTTAAAGTGTATGATTTTTCAGCTTTATTTCAAATACATGTTGTGCAACTTTGATTTTATTTTGATCAGAAATACGGAGATCATAAAAAAATTAAGCGCGGTAGAGAAATCTGCTAACAACGATAAAATGGATTTTGACGTAAAGAGCGGAGCAGCCAGCATACCTAAAATTTTGTGTAGCGCAATGTAGAACTCTTTTCAAGACTGAACTACTAGTAGTGCGCCAAATATTCTCGTTTTACAGTATCAACGACACAATTAACAATTATAATTTCCATTCCTACGCCGACACAATATATCCTGGTAAGCTATAGATAAAAGATACTTATGCATCAATTTACCTTCATCACCTGCATACGGAGTAAATATATCTCAGTTTATTCGTTACGGAAGAGCATGCTCTACGTATGAACAACGTATGAACAATTTCTAAAACGAGGTAAATTTTTGACAAGCAAGTTGATGAAACAAGAATATAAGCAGTCTCGTTTGAAGTCATCGTGTCGTTACAATGACCTTGTCAGCAAGTACAATTTATCATCGAGACAAATGCTGACTGACGTTTTTATACTAACTGGTAATCCATTATTTATACATTGGATTGACAACGGATTTTCCCGTCATTTCCTGGTCATGATAAGGAGCGGTCAGCAGGGGATGCTCACTCCTCCATGGCACCTGGTCCAACCTTCGTTATGTCCACATCCTTCTTGATGGGATGCCTTTACTTTTAGCATATTTTGTCAAATATGAATACCTTATTGTATGTGACATTCAAAAGAAATCACCAAGTTAATTTTTTTTACACATGAAATCAAGGTCAAGACGTCAAAAATCATAACATGCTCGGAAACATCATGTCACAGGTGAAGCACACGTCAAATAAGAATGCCCTATCTTTTCTTAATCAAAAATTAAAACGAAGGATCACATTCTTAAAAAGTAGGACAACCTTCAAGGTCACGTGGTCAAAAATTATGGTATATTTAGAAAGACATTTTCATAGGTTATGTAAATGCCTAATATGCATGTTTAATATGAAAGCCCTTTCTTTTCTCTTTCAGAATTTCAGACCAATTTAAAGGTATTTTAAATTTTATTAATATAGATCAATCTACAGGTAATGTACATGCGCAGTATGAAAACCATATCTCTTCTCATTTATAAGTTTTAACAGCTAAGAAAATGCTTATAGGCCTCAAAACACTAACCTTTAAAAGTTATTTAGCTGTAGTCATATATTGAAGAGGGCTAGGGGGTTTGTGGACATTTTTATACTACATAGTATATTAATCTCCTTCTATTGAAGAAGATATATAAAATGATCAAATTTCAAAACTAAAATGTATGAATTTTTTCTTTGGTAAATTATAGTTTACAACTTAAAATATCATATCTAAAAAATGAGATTATATCTGATGGCTTATTTATTGACACCCCCCAGTCTCCTGAAAGACACTTGTATAATTTTTGGTATAATTTTTATGACATTATTTTCGTACGTGTGTTGAATTTACTGCAGTTTTCCCAGTTTAACCGATAATGACAGAGCGCCTGGCGAATCTCTCTGGTCGACAGAGAATGCTTAGTTTAGATATACATGGCAACTGATCTTACCTCTTTTTTAGAGTTCTATATTTGCTCTACACTTATCAATGCAATTTTGACCATGATATCGGTAATTGTTCGTTTACCTCAAGTCAAGAAAGGAAAAGATGAAACTGAATAAAGTACAAATGTTTTGTACAAGTGTGCTTTTCTCATGCTATACAATTAATGGTAGGATTATTTCCATTTTCTCACCAACTTTCTTTATTGACATGCTTTAGCAAGTTATGCAAAGTGAAAAAGCTTTTACAGAATGGTCTGTCTGATTCCTTATTCATTTTAGTACAAAATACTTTATTTGACATAAAAAGATTGTTCATGATTCTTGTGTCTCCATGGTACCAAAGGTAAAGCAAAGCTGATTACAGTAAAATAATTGATTGTGCCATTATAACCTTACCGTGTAGCATATATCTAAAAATTACAAAAAGATAAAAGATTATTAGATAAATACCTGGAATAATCATTTTTAAACCAAATCTGTTTCATTTTATCTTCCTTGGTATAAATGAAATTAATCCTTAGCACAGTGGTTAGAGCATTCGTTTAAAAAGCGAGCCATTTATCCCTCAATTTTCTCTAAATTGAAGATGATGCAAGTATTAAAGTTTTTTGTAACAGTTTGTAATAGTTCTAGCAGATAAAAGTGGGGGGAGGTAAAGCTTCTTTATTTTTTACAGTATTTTAACAGAACTTGGTTTTACGTACTACGCTGACATATTCCTTGTTCACAACGTTGACCGAAAGGACAGTCTTGCTGCACAATCTGCAAATGTTTGAAAAATAATGAAATATTAACTAAACGAACTAAAGATATAATTGGTCTCTATTGATATCTTGTATATGCAAGAGTAATTAAATTACTTTGCCTGTATATTT
Source organism: Saccostrea glomerata (assembly GCA_003671525.1). Classification (NCBI taxonomy): domain Eukaryota; kingdom Metazoa; phylum Mollusca; class Bivalvia; order Ostreida; family Ostreidae; genus Saccostrea; species Saccostrea glomerata. The sequence goes on along the minus strand of PRKT01000001.1, from coordinate 7,116,522 downwards.
GAGTTTCTAGATGGTACATCTTTTAAAAAATATTCAAAAAATGTCAAAAATAAAATACCATTTGATAATTTTTTTTAAATGCTTTTGAAAGGAGGTAGTCTATAATAAATATGTGTTAGCAAAGGATTGCAAATTTTAAAAAAAAGTTAAACTTCTAAAACATCGAAAATTCTTCTATGTACAGTTGTTACAATTGGACAAAATATTGTAAACGGAATAGAGTAAGTTCGGCAGAGGGAAACAGTAAGTGTTACTAGGAAAACTCAGTATTGTGTCTACGAAGCAGATATTAAAGCATGATTTGCTCCCTAAATACCTACTAGCTTCCTAGGCTTATATCAACATTTTGTCCTAATTTCCTCATCTTTTTCAATTTTTGTACCAATTTTTTGTACAAAGTTGACAGTGATATACTCAATGTATCAGAAATAATACCAGAAATAAAAATCCCAATAAAATGCATTTCTTGAATGGGATTTTTATTCTAAAAAAAATGTTAAAGGAGAGTAATAAGAAGTTATAAAAATTAATCGGATGTGAACCATGTTGACTGCATGTTTCATAAGATAAAAGTAGAAATAGTTGTTACTTACTGGATAGCAGAACTGTGAACCTAACCTCTGTGAGCTAACGCTGGATACAAGGAAAAACAGAAGGATAAGATTTATCATCTTCTCTCCCTAGTACTGACAAGCGAAGATCTGAAGACTCTGACGGGGATTATTTTCTATAAAACTGTAAAATGTCTGTTTAGACCACAAAAGTATGCATAAAGTAAAACAAATAGTTATGTTTTTCTATACTTCTGAATTCCATTTCAAATTTGTAAAAATCTGTTCACCGAAGTAATATCAGCCCCTGTACGGCAAAATTGGAGGCATATTATATTTTTTTTGTCCGTGTGTTTATGTTGAGTTTGACCTACTTTTGTAAAAACTACCTTTGGTCATAACTTTTGAATAGTGCTGTAAGCTTTCATACACAGTGATCACTGTTTCACAAATACATCTTGATTTTTGCAGCAATTTTTCTGGGCAGTTAAGTCCACCCATTCTTTTGGGAAATACTTGAAATTTCAATTCTGGTTAAGAAATACTGGAATTTTTGTTTTCAGTCATACTTATATTTACTAAATTTTTCAATATATTTGACACGTATTGAAAATTTATGAGATAATTTTTAAGAAGTACGTTTTAAAGAATATGAACACATGCTTGAAATTTCATCCAAATACCTTCAAAACCTTGTAGAACATATAATATTCATAAATTGATTCCTTTTTTCGTGAGTGATGATAAAAGGCTTTTCATCGAGAATTTCTTTATTTGGTTTAAAAATTATTTTCCGGGCAAACATCGATTTCCAAAAAAAGAAAATACTAATGATACAAACTTTTACATACTACTATATTTAATGAATGCTTAGGACTTCTTTTTCAAACATTGCTTAGCTTTAAAAGACCGATATTTGTTCTGAACATTTACAAGTGCTGATTTCGTATTGATAAAAAATAAAACATATGGAGATAACAAACAGTATTCAAGCTCAAAAGTCCATTAAACAATACAAATTTGGAGCAGAGCAAACAAGGACCTCCAAAACATCAGAGGTGGGATCAGGTGCCATGGAGGAGTGAGCATCCCCTGCCGACCGGTCACACCATTATTATTTTTTTAATGTGCAATGACAAAAGCAGTTTTCTATTTTATTGCTTTATCACTTAAATCACGGAGCTCAAATATAGTGAAAGGAGGTCCGTGGAACAGCCCCGCTTAGAAATAACCTACATTCATCAGAAAATTTATAAGTTGCATTTATGCAGTGTTTAGACGTTGAAATACGACACGTCGATGTGGTCTAAATAAGTATTTCATTCTATAATCAAATACTCATCACAGTTGCACAGATTGATACGTGTTTCTAATCTAATAATTTTTTATGCCGTTCACGATTTATTGGAGAATAATGTCCTATTTATATCTTTGATCTCAGCAATAATCGTGGTAGAATTACAGATAATGTCATAGTATTGACTATAAAACATGCCAAATGGTGATTTTAAACGAGACTTCACTCGGGAATATTTTAAAACATACATATAGTCATTCTATTTTTTTTCTGTAAAAAAAAGTGTTTAATCTAAAATTTTCAATATACAAATGAATTTCCTAGTCTATTCAGGATATACACGTACATGGAATTCCCAAAACAGCCTGTAAACTAATTTATTTACAGAATGGTTTTGGAAAGCCACGTTATTCCTGATTTCAATTATTAACTGTAACATATCAAAGAATGACAAGTTTCTTCATATTGAAATGGAGATTTATACACATGCTCCCTCAATCTTCAGGATTTTCAAAACACAAGTTTCAAGAAAATTAAGACTTTTTGATTTGATTTCAAACCTCTTTAGTTATGGTTCATCTTTTGTTCACTAGAAAACAGATAAGCTAAAATTAATCTTTTCGGGGAATTATTCATTTCATTGTCATTATAAATTTTTTTTTATAATTTATAAACTACCGGTATGCACAATGTTGCATCTGAATTTCCACAATTATATCAAAATTTTAAAGTCTGTCTACATAGAATTCAATTAGCTACATATCAAGTAAAATCAAAGTTATTAAGGCTCAAGAAAGCAGTATATACATGTAGTTTTGCACTAAGTAAATATATAATACATCCATCAAAATTTCAAAATCACCATTGAATTTTGAGTATAATATGTGAAGATGACGAAAGGTTAATGATATTAATTAATCTACGACTATGAACAGTCTGTAAAACAAGGACCCTTGGATAATCTAGAACTGGGATTAGGTATCAGGAAGAGGTAAACAACCCCTGCCGACCGGTCATTCCCACCTTGGACCCTATGTATTGAACAGATAGCGGAAGAATTTGTACTACAGTAACTTTATTCTACATCTTAAGGAGAATCTTTGCACAAATGTTGATGTTTTGGCTACTATTTTTCACACTTAATCACTAGATACATGCACATGTATACAAAAATTGTTTTAAAGACAATTTTTGTATATATAGTGATTACGTAAAATCATATATAGTATGTTACAAGCCCCTGTGTTTTCAGAAACCTATTAAAACAAAACATCTGACAAATAATTAAATAAAAAATTGGAAAAATTTTTTTTTTCACTCAAGAGCCATATAAAGTAAAAATTAATTGGATGCTATAACAGACATTTATGTCATCCAATTTAACGATTTCTCTGGCAAACCCTCACTATGATCGATATTAGGTAATTTTTCAGTAATTTTAAAATGAGATATGAGATATAATGTATCTACTTATGATTAAGTAAGTAACAGTATTTCTCTTTCAAAGAAATGTTTTATTTACCCACTTTTTACATGCGTACGTACATGTAAAGATAACGGGGAAATGTTATTCTTTTTATCCTCAACTCCCTTTCAAAAGAGAAATACATTTGTAATAACTTAACGTTTCCAGAGGTTTTTATGAGGAATAAAATGTTTTTGTAACTTTATATTTATAAATATCTCCCCTTTTTCTGAAAAAATAATTTCAAATGGCGACAGAATCATGTAGATTATCAAAGTTGTATATTTCTAGAAGGCCATGTCATGTTGTAAAGTACTATAAAATTTCATGTTGTAACATTTAATTACTGTGTGGCAGTAAAATACTATAAAATTTCAGATTGTAAAATTAAAATTTACTCTGTGGCAGTAAAATACTTTAAAATTTCATATTGTAAATTTTGCATTTACTGCCACCTCTTGAATTCAAAATTTACACCATGAAAGCTCTATGGAGTATCTAGGCAGTAACTCTAAATTTTAAAATTTACATTAACAGAAATTTAGTTTCAAACAAATACCTATGCATATACACTGTACCATTATGTACAGTAGATTTCGATAGATTTTATGTAGAGAATAGATAATATCTTGACAGTTTTAAATAATATAAAAGTTACCTTTCAGTGGTAGATTCCAAAACATTACGTTTGAACTTCGAAGCTTCCAGGTATTTATATATTATTTCATATGCAAAAAGTAAAATGTCCTATGAACTAGATTGGATTCATCATGTGCTTATCTTGCATGTTTGATGAATTACATAATTGAGTTCGACGGATTTTCCATGTTCATTAAAAGAACAGATTTCATTAAACGAATTACTGAAACATTTTTCTTAAATATAAAACCTTAGTATTCTGTCTCTGACTTTATATGCATTCAAGGAAAAAAGTATCTTCAAATTTTATTAGTATTAAAAGTTATGCTTAATACAAAAAAATTTTTTTTAAGGAAATTTGTTGACATTAAGTACATGTATTTCCTTTAGGTAAAATAATAGAATTCAGGAAAATGTAGGATTTCCCATTTTTTTTTATTAAATTACGAGCGATAAAACAAACAAGAAAATATTGGGGTTTTTTCATTCTTTTTGGAAAATTTGGAATGTCCAAATGTGTACATGTGGAAAAATGTAGGTTTTCCAGTTTTATTTGATTAAATTGCAAGCGATAAAACAAGCAAGAAAATATTGGTTATCTTAATTCTTGTAGAACAATTTGGAGTGTCCATGTGTACATGTAATTCTGGTAGCTACTGTCACTGAATCTGATTGAATTTAAATATATGTTTTGGATTTAGTAAACATGGTTACACGAGCGCCTCTAGGGGAGTTTGTGATGATGTCACTGTATTTAATTAGACTTCAGGATGCAAAGATTGGTTTATCATCAAATTCACACATTCAAAAATAATTGATGTTCTTTTTTCCTAACCTGACATAAAAACGAACGTTCTCTTTGGTTAACTAAATTAGAACCCTTAATTAAGCTGTCTTTTTATCTAAAGCAATCCAATGGGTTTTCCTATGCTTCAAAACAAAACTTCGATAACAGGTCCTTTTGTGAAGTATATTCTCAGGTGACATTAAAATTTTATCGATTTAAACAAATCAAAGTAAAATATAACATGAGACCATCAACTCCATTAATATTTAAAAATTGCAATATGATAGTAAATTAAGATGTTTTAATATATTGTTTGGGACCCTATATGTTTAAATAAAGAGAAACAAGACTTTATTTATAAGACATCCATTGTAAAAAGCTATCGATCTTCTTTTCTCAGCCTACAAAGAGTGAGTAGATTGCAGCGTAATCAAAGGTCGTAGTTTGCTGCCTGGTCGCGACTACCAGGTTATTTGCTTACTTTCTTTGTAGAGAGCTCTGAACTTTGATGTGAAAGTCTCTGGTCATTCGGATTCGGGTTCTTACCGACAGACGTAGATAATATTCATATTCAAGTAATTGCTTTGCTATACCCGGTATTGCTATATAACTTAAATTTAAGGTTCTACACTCATTGAATTATAGACAAACACGTTAAAGTATATGGTTAGTAAACTTGCGTTCAGAATTCGTCTACTTTGGATTGTTAAAAGCGCTTTCTGTCATAAGGATGTATTATGTACATTGCGTTTTCTTATCTGTCTAAATACACTCATTGATGCATATTTTAAAAATAAGAATTTTCATTGTATGAATTACACTTTCAAAAGCTCTATAAGATCACCGAATTGATGTCTATCAAAACCAACAATTCAAATATTGTAAGAGACCAGTACGGCAATATTATATATTAGGGTGTACGGGGATTTACCGCGAGTTTTATTCCATACACCCTGAGGCCGAAGGGAATACAACCCGGTTTAAATCCCCGTACACCCTTGATTGGACCTGGATAACGAATTTATTTCCTATGTACCCAAATAATTCTCTATAAAACTGTGTTTCAAGCTATCGATACGAGATTTACTACGTCCTACAATGCATATAGTGGCGTCATGTTATTTGCTTTTTATCGTAGAGAAACTATGCATTGTGACGTCACGTTTTTTTTACCCCCGGCTGAAGTCGGGTGTAAGGAAATTTACACCCAACTTTGTAACCAATCAAATCTCGTGTTACAAATTAGATAGGAAATAAACTCTTTTACAAGGACAGCGACATCATGGATGAATTGATTGTATATTGTTTAACGTCCCTCTAGAGAATTTTTCACTCCTATGGAAACGTCACCGTATGCCGGTGAAGGGCTTCAAATTTTGACCTTTACTCGGCACTTAGGGCCATTGAGCAGTGAGGGGTCTTTATCGTGCCAACGCCTGCCGCTGACACGGGGCCTCGGTTTTTAAGGTCTCATCCGAAGGACTCGCAACTTTTACTTCAATTGCCGAGAGCATGGCGAAGGAACAGTACCCATTTTTTATCGACTTAGGTCAGTCGCGGCCGAGATACAAACTCACGACCTCCCTATCACGGGGCGAGCGCTCTACCGACTGAGCTACCGTGAACGGTGCGACATCATGGAAAGATGGGCAGAACATTACTGATCAATTCTGAATAGGGGAAACCCAACTCATCCACCAGATATCGAAATTGACAACTGCAAATAGCAGAACTGAACATCAGTGTGAAGGAAATAAGTGCAGAGGAAATACAGATTCTGAAGGCAATCAGAAAGATGTAAGACAACAAAGCTGCATTAGTAGATGACATCCCAGCAGAATTACTATAAGCAGTAATTGAAGCAAAATCAAAGGTTATATTTTAACTGTTCCAAGACATTGGGAGAACCAACATGGTGCCAACAGCATGGGAAAATGGATTAGTAGTATTTACTACAAAAAAATGGAGAAAAATCAAAGTGCAACAAAATTACTTGCGAACGTTAAATCACACTTCTACCTACAATTAGTAAAGTGTTTACCAGAGTGCTTTCAGAGAGAGTAAAACAATAGATCGATGCACACCTGAGAAAGGAGCAGACAGGGTTTAGACCAGGAAGGTCAAGTTGAGAAACATCACCTGCAAATCCAGGAGAAAACAACCAAATGACATACAACATGTACACGTTTAAGCTTAAACATCAACTCAAAAAGACCAAATATATAAAAAATCAATGCATGGAATTACAACCCTGTACAAGTAAAAAGAGAGCATTTGGAAGATGAAGACACCTTCACATACCTGGACAGCATTGTAACGACATTATGGGGTACTGACGAGAACATTGAAATTATTAGTACATCACGAATCATCAAAGCCCGTCACGTCTTTGTCATCTTAATCAAAACCAGTTTGAACCTCCTCCTATACGACCATTAGGACAAAGCTCAGGATCTTCAATAGTAATGTAAAATCAGTATTACTGTATGGATCAAAATGCTGGAAGCTCGAATAAGACCTCGTAAGGAAACTCAGAAAGTTTGTGATTCGATGTCTCAGAGAGATGTCAAGACAAGAAGACATTGTGGTGAAAATTGTTAGAAGGAAGCGGAGATGGGTCGGACATGTTCCAAGAAAAGACCAACACATTATCACAAGAGAGAGAATTTTTGGCGGTTAATGGGAATTTAAGAGAAAAAGGACAAGCCAAATATAACTTGACGAAAAACATCGGAGAAAGAGCTGAAAGAGATAGGCCTGACATGGAAGAAAATGAAACAAAAGCAAAGGATAGGACTGGGTCGAAGGACTGTATGCCTGAGTAAGTAGACCTATTAGCCTAAGTAAAGTAAAATAAAGTAATATAATAGACACTAAGTTCGAACTCACCGTCTTAGATTCCATGGGATGCCTCGATTCACATTTGATCTTATTCAATACTACAATTTTTTTCTATTGGTATCTTGTGATATCTAGCTTCAGAACTGATCGTATCCCATGTGGCCAGGACAAAATATATGAAGAAAACTAAATTTTCTTAGATTGAGTAGATACCAATTTTAGGTATGATTTGGCCATTGAACAGTCTCGTGATATGGACTGCACGTAATACAGTCTTGAACCGCGTAGTTAAATTATCAAAATAGCTAACGAGTGTAAAACAGATTATATAAACGCCGCTTAATTCCAAAAGCAGAAGCAATGTGATGGACAAATACCGCAAATAATACCAATAGGTTACAATGTTACCCGGTTAATTCAAGGAGAAACCGGAAAAACGGCTATGGAGGGGTGGTATTTATAAAGAATTCCAAACTACGTTGCGATTTTAATGTCCCTAAAACCTCAGAATTAATCTTTGGTATACATAGTATAGTTAAAAGAGACGGGAACACACCACTCATCATCGCAGGCCTCTACAGACCGAATTGTAACTTGGATAATGCTGATGTAATCTGCTCAAAATTGTGGAATTCAAACTCCGTATTAATGAAATATATGGAGATAACAAATAGTATTCAAGATCAAAGGTCCATAAAACAATACAAAACAGAAGTAGAGCAAACACGGACCTCCAAAACGTCACGGCGGGTGTGACCAGTCAGCAGGGGGTGTTCACACCAACATGGCACCTAATCCCAACTCCAATGTTTTGGAAGTCCGGGTTTCCTCTGCTCCTGTTTCGTACTGTTTTCTAGACTTTTGATCTTGAATACTGTTCGTTATCTCCAAAAGTTTCATCTAGAGTTTTCTGCTGCTACGCTACTAACACCTCTGTCATTGTTAGATATACAAGAGTATTGTTTAATGGACTTTTGAGCTTGAATGCTGCTACATGTATTTTTGAAGGATTAACTATTTTTAAAATATCTAACTTTGGTATATTAGATTTATTCCTTAGTTGAAGTTTCGCCATTTTGCATATCAGCTAAAGTTTCATAAGCTTTTATTTTCATACGGTTTCTTAAAAACATCTTGTCGTATCCTAAATGGTTGTTTACGAATAAAATAACAGGGCTGTAAAAGGATTTTTTGATAAGGTACTTGTCTCACCCTCTGATGAAACTGAATTTTCTTACATTACCTGTTTACGTGAAGTCTACCAAAGTTAAAATAAACATAAACATGTGCCCTAGAAAACAGTATTCTTCCATTAAGCATGTTGTAAATCACGATAAGATTGAAAACAACATACATTTGACATATCGATCTCCAGGATAGTACCATCTACCCTAAAAATGAGTTTCATGGAATAAGATGCCAAATTTTAACACCATTCAGTACTTGAATTCTAAGTCAATTGAGAATGTGAATTAATTTAGAAATCTCCTTCTCATGAATGCTACATAATGATCTGAATACAAACATACAAATCATAAACTTTTATTGCACATTAAATGATAAATGAAAGATTATACTATTTCAGTTGATTCGATACGCAAGAGCATGCTCTACGTATGAACAATTTCTAAAACGAGGTAAATTATTAACAAGCAAGTTGATGAAACAAGAATATCAGCCGTCTCGTTTAAAGTCATCATTTCGTAAATTTTATGGTCGCTACAGTTACCTTGTCAGCAAATACAATTTATCACTGAGACAAATGCTGACTGACCCTCTTCATACTTATTGTTAGTCCATTATTTATACACTGAATTGACGACGGATTTTTCCGTTATTTCCCGATTATGACAAGGAGCACACGGCGGGTGTGACCGGTCAGCTGGGGATTTTCATTCCTCCGTGGCACCTGATCCCACCTCTGATGTTTCGGACGTCCGTGTTTGCTCTGCTCCAATTTTGTATTGTTTTATGGGCTTTGAGATTGAATACTATTCGTTATTTCCATATCCTTCCACTATTCAGATAGACACCAACTGAAATGAAGAAAAGGATTTCAAAAAATATCTTTAAGGCAACTTTCAAACGATCAACAAGATGTGTTTGTGAAACACTATGCGCCCGGCGGCAACAAAGTTTGAAAAGAAGCTATTTTTAGCATTAAGGTCACAGTCAATGTCACAAGGTCATTTACCTTGGTGTCATTTGAAAGAGGTTCATAAGTGGAGTATGCGTACCAAATATGAAATCTCAATCTCTCATGGTTCAATAGTTATAGGGAGGGTTCAAAAAAGCTATTTTTAGCATATAGGTCACAGTCAAGGATACAAGATCATTGATCTTGGTGTCATTTGAAAGAGCTTAATTAGTGGGGTATGCTTTTCAAATATGAAGTCTCTATCTTTCATGGTTCAAAAGTTATGGTGAAGGTTAAAGTTGGCAGCAAAAAGCTATTTTTAGCATATAGGCCACAGTTAAGGTCACAAGGTCATTGACCTTGGTGTCATTTGAAAGAGCTTAATTAGTGAAGTATGCATACCAAATATGAAGTCTCTATCTTTCATGGTTCAAAAGTTATCGAGAAGATTAATGTTCGAGACAAACAAACAAACAAACAAACAGACAGACAGACACATAATAGCTTTGCTGTTTATAAGATGAAATTTTCAATTGATAAAACTTTACTTTCCTTTGTTATGTTCCACTTTAATGACGAGTTTTAAAGAATTTTCCTATGTATTCCTATGTTAAATTTTGATACCACATTGTGGCCACACCCTTTCCCCCCAGGATCATGATTTGAACAAATTTGAATCTACATTACATGAGAATGCTTCAACATGAGTTTCATCTTTCTGGCCCTGTGGTTCTTGAGAAGAAGATTTTCAAAATAGCCATTAATTTTTCACTTATTCATAAATATCTCCCTTTGGAAGAAGGCGTGGCCCTTCATTTGAACAAACTTGAATCCCCTTTACACAAGGATACTTTGTAGCAAGTTTGGCTGAAATTGGCCAACTGGTTCATGAGAAGATGAAAATGTGAAAAGTGTACAACGACGACGACACGCAACGGAAAAATTCAGGTCAAAAAAGCTCACTAAAGCCTTGGACTCAGGTGAGCTAAAAAAACGTAACATATCATAGGTTATGACTTAAGCATAGGTAATCAATCAACATAAACTCGCTTACATTTCGGAATCCTACTTCAAAGGCTACATATGGAGAAGGGAAGGAGGTTTAAATAGGAATGGTTGGCCCATCTTAAATAAAAGTTAAGATTCATTTGAATTAAAATACAAGTACACTGTACTTCATTTCCTTAGAAATGATAATCTAAATATTTCCAAAATATGCATAATGTGTTTTTTGTTGATGTTAACATTTTCTTACGTGTTTCAGACTTTTAAAAGGGTTTTGTTTATCGTTGTCAATATTATTGTCACAAATATATTCTGGTCATCAATAAACAATGTGAGCAAGAAATATATTTGTATAGAACTCTATTGTTCTTTTTTAACTTGCAAGGGTTTTGTTGTAAGTTAATGATTTCTTAAATGAATATTAAGATAAAAAATTGTAGACACAAAATCTGAGACGCAGAAAACTATGTATTTTCTGAAGTCTTACCGATGCAGAAATCAGTGTCTTATTTTGTGACAGTTCAATTCTAAAGTTGGAAATATTAAAAGATTAATATAGAAAAAAATAAGGAAATTGGTAAGTGTCTGTTAGAAAGTAAAAATTTTGGCAAAATGAGTTTTCAATGAAATTCCTTCTTTTATCTAAAACTTACCTTGCAAAGGTAAACAAATTCCATACCGCTGTTCACAGAAAAATACAGTTTGACACATAACCTGTCAATAAAACTTAGCTTAAAATTATTTCATTCCGTAATCTTGCAAACATTCCTTCAGGAAATCAAGAAATATCAATTACAAAACTCGTAAATATGTACAGAGACTCTTCGGGTCTTATTTTTAAGTTTAAACCTTGTTATATTTTTATTACCATAGGAATTTCATTTTATCTCGATATAGTTTCCTGTATATAAAACTATATTTCATAAAAGTCAGAGTTTAAAAATAATAAGCATTAATCTCTCTCTCTCTCTCTCTCTCTCTCTCTCTCTCTCTCTCTCTCTCTCTCTGTTTAAAAAACACATACTCAGTAAAGGTTATAGGCCGAAAACTGTCCATTCTGTGAGAAGAAAGAACTGTTGGAGGGCCGTTAGGCCCGACAATAGTTCTTTTTTCTCACAAAATGGACAATTTGAGGCCTATAACCTACTTAAAACATTTACCCTATTGTGTTCATAATGTACTCTCTTGGAACTTTTTCTCATCCATTGTATTGAGTAAGTATTGTCTACTTATTGGACTGTGTCAGGTGAAGGTTTTTCACAATCAAAAGAAACTTTTATTCATTGTAATTGTTAACTTAGTGGACAGTTACAGGTAAGTGCAATTTTTATACAACTTACTAAAGAATATTTAATCACAAGACATTAAATTCCATCATCATTTTGTTGTGATTGTGAATGTTGAAAGCATGTCTTCTTCCAAGGAAGCATATTTTGGCAAAACAACTTCAGATACTGTATGAAGGGCAATGGATATGTCATTCTCGTGATATTTTGAGCCTAGGATTGTCAAGAAAAAGAACTTTGGGATCAAGTTTATTTTTAAATATTTCTCAACTTTTGGTCAAGGGTTTTCAAGGATGCAGAAAAACAAAGGGGGCGTAGAAAGGTTTCCGTAATTTAATCAACAATATTAAGATAATTTAGAAGAAGATAATCAGAGGAGAAATGTAAACGGGTAGTTATTGTGTTCTTTAAGTGACAGAGAGAATGTTACACGGTACCCAACGTTGATGTTTTCATGTTTAAGGACGTCAAGGTGTTGAGAAATAAAGAAATCAACAAACTTATAAGCTTTTTGTCGCCGAAATCAGAAACAAATCGGTAGACAAGACTATTGACAAAACACCCTTGCATTCCTTCAGTAGAAAAAACGATGGATGTGCTCCTGTAGAAAAATGAGCAAAATTATTCAAAGTACTAGTGAGGAATAAGAAGGAGGTATTGATTCTTGCCAGGAGAAGTGATATTCCCTCATGTGTTGTCGGTGCAAATTACATTCCAATAGAGTTCAGAGATATTTCCTTCAAATTTAAGTTTTGATATGCATTGTGAGTTGGAATATACATTTCATCATTTTTGGGAGTAATTACAAAGTTTCAGTTTTTGTTTCTGTGACTTGGAATGTTTTATTTGATTACACTGTGAAACATGTTGGATTCATTGCCTAAAAAAATATTTATCTGTGTTTATTTGTGTTGTGATTTCTTTATCTAGTAAGTTACCTGTAGCCATCTAATAAGTTATTGAAAACTGTCCATTATTTTTAATAATGGACAGATTTTTTAACTTATTGGACAGTTTCAGGTAACTTATTGGACTGCTTTGGGCCTTGCAAGAAATAGAAAGCATTAATAGAACAAAAGATGATGTCATACTAATGTTTTAACCGTAGATCTGCATCGTTCCCCTGAATGAAAAAAGTAAAGGAATAGTGAATAGTAATTGAAATAAAAAAAAATTGAGTTGGTCAAGTTAAAAAAACATATGCAATGAATGCACCAGACGAGAATATAATTTATATACCTGGATAATTTGGACGCGTATTTCAGTTTCAAAAGTAAATTAAGGAATCAAGGGCAAATTAAAGAAAACACTCCAAATTTATTACAGATAATTTTATTAAGAAATAATTGCTGTATAATTAATTTTACGATAAACCGAATTTCTAAGCACGGAGATTCTACATAGATGTTGTTTTGAACCATAGAAACAGTTATGGAGTTACCCATTTTGATATTGAAATATTTTTTTTTTAGTTTCTTAATTTCATAAAATAAAACTTGAAATCACATTTGGAAATTCGTATAAGACTTTAAGTAATCTCTTTTCAACAATTTGGTTTTAGAAAACCAAAATTTCAAAATAAATAGATGTAAAACTAAAGATTTACGTCCCGATCATCTTCATCTACCGGCAAAAGCGTATACAGAGATTATTAATCCTGTACAGAGAGAGTGCTTTAGCAATATAATAACTAAAACTTTTACAGTAAATTAATTTATACCTCATTATTTCAAAAACAGATTTTGATTCGATGATTGAAAAAATATCTCCGTCGACGAACTTGAAAAAAAATTATATGAAATTATATCTTGTTCACCTGCTCAGTACAGTGGTAAGGGCGTCTGCGCTAGATTCGTGGAGTAAGGATCGATCCATATGTCGTGGGTTCGAATCTCACTTTGTGACATGGAGGACGGTGAGTATATGTGCTGATTTACATGCCCGGCTTAATTGTGGTAAATAGTGACACCCAATTACCCATTTCACTTATTATATGTAACTGCAGTGGTATATCAAGAATAATTTACACTTACATATAGATTTTATTAAGAAAAAAGGGAGATAAGGGGCGTGGCGGATGGCTTTGTGCATATTTGACGTTCAAAAGAGAAATCTCAATTGCAGAAATATAGCATTACTGCAGTAAACCTATCATTTATAAATAAATCACATACTGCATATTCTTCTGTGGCATCTTTGAGAATCGGAACAATCGAGGGCCTGCAAGAAGAATTGAACAAATTATTTGTATTATTACATGTATCACCGTGTGAAATTTACTGTTTTATTTCAATACATTTTGGACTCTTTATATTTAATTTTTGTCTTTTTATGATATTTAAATATTCTGAAATTATTTTGTCTTAAAATTTGCATTTTACAACTCTTCTCATGTTAAATTATTAGGTGTTCATTTAATTACATTTAATGAGTGACACTTGTCGGATACCAAAGGGGCAGAGTGTTTATGCCCAAGGACGTTTTAATCACTTTTACAAACAACAAGTAATTATTTAATTATCGGCGTTCTTTATGTCCATGTCATCAAAGCATTTCATTAATTGTTCACTGTATCACTTTTACTAATTGTCAACACCTGTCATTTTTAACTCATTGTTCATTTTCCCATAAATATGATTGTCAGATTTTACTAAATCAGTTCGGAGGCCGGGTGTACTACCGGTCACACGTCCGACTCGTTCCCCTATCATGCTGTAACTATTTCTACTTTTAACAGTTTGGAGGCTACGGTCATATCCAACTGGTTATTGTTTATTGTTGTTCCATGTTACCATTTCCATCGTTGAGACTTTATAATAAATTCGGAAACCATACTTATTCCTCGTTACTTTGGACTTTTTATATGTGTCATCGGGAAGAGTCCCTGGAATACGGCTATAATCTTACGGCCAACGACGCCACTCACTTCCCTTGCCAACATTCCCTCTTGCCCGATCAACGACACATCTTCTAGACCCAAACTAGGCGGTCATACATGTATCACAAATTAATTAAAAGATGGCACAGAAATGAGCTGCTATCTTTTGAATGCTTTCGAGTATAGTAAAGTATCTTACACAATGCAAAGTGTGAAAAAAAGAACTTTGATTGATAAAAAAAAAGAAGAAAAAAAAACATACAAACCTACTGTAAAATCACGTATTTTCGAGGGGTCAAATTTTCGTGGTTTTGGGGAATATACATATGTACATTGGTTCATAGGGATTTGATTTCTTGGTTGAAGAATTGTTCAAAAGTAATATATGTGAAAAATTGCATTTCGTTGTAGACATAAATTCGTGGGTCTCTTCATACTTAGAAAACCTGGAAAATTGACCCCCCCCCCCGAAAATAAATGATTTCGCAGTATTTATAAACAATACAAATCAGTATTGACCAGATAGACAGAACATTCCGTAGTCAAGTTCAGCATAAATACATCGGCGTTACAATTGGTACCGATAAAGTCTGTCAAATCCGACCGATAAGAGTTTTTAATAGCTAAAAAATCCTATGATAAGAAACTTGGTGTTTAATTGAAAGCTGAGCTTGTAAATACGTATATGCGTATACCCGAAACATTCCCATTCCAATGAAGAGCCCCGATGTAAACCAAAAATATTGTTTCGTCAACCTCTCAACGCCAAATTAATGATAGGTAGTGTCAGTCAAGTAAAATGTGGGTATTTTCACAAAAAGTTATTTTTGCAAGTGATTTAAAAACCTTCCAATTATTTCATTCAAATGGAGTATTCTTCTTGTATTTTTTGCTTAATGCTTTCGAAATGTCAATTAAAAAATTCCATTCCGAAACAAATGCTGTAGATAGTACGTAAAAATTTCTTTGAAGAAAATGTTTACGCTTGTCAAAATAAGGAGAAAATATATAGTGCGTTTTGGATACCATTTCGGGGAAATGGGGAAAGGCATAAAATACAAAAAATAATATCCGACGTGTGCGACCAAAAAACAGCGGCGTAATTCGAAGGTTTCTACGATCCTTGCATATTTAAACCTATGTTTTATCTTTCTCAAGCAGAGAGCTACAGTTCTGCAGTGAAGTATTTACGAAATACTGACTTAAAATGAGGCTCTTGAATTTCCTGTAACATCGGCCTCTGTGAGTACCTTATATTTATGCGCCCGTATCGAAAGATCCGTGGCGTATATTGTTTTTGTCCTGTCTGTCTGCCTTTCTGTTTGTCTGTTTATCTGTTTGTCTGTTTGTCTGCAAACTTTAACCTTCGCCATAACTTTTGAACTATGAATGGTAAAGACTTCATATTTGGTATGCATACTCCACTAATTAAGTTCTTTCAAATGACATCAAGGTCAATGACCTTGTGACCTTGACTGTGACCAATATGCTAAAAATAGTTTTTTTCTACAAACTTTAATCTTCGCCATAACTTTTGAATTATAAAAGATAGAGACTTCATATTTGGCATGCATATACCAATGATTAACCTCTTATAAATGACACCATGATCGAGGCCTTGTGACCTTGACTGTGACCTTTATGCTACATATAGCTTTTTTGTCGGCAAACTTATACCTTCGCCATAACTTTTGAACAAAGATAGACTTAATTTTTGGCTTGTATACTCCACTGATTAAGCCCTTTCACATGAAGCAAGGTCAATGACCTTGTGACCTTCACTGTGTCCTATATGCTAAAAATAGCTTTTTTGAACCTTCACCATAACTTTTGAACCATAAGAGATAGAGACTTCATATTAGATATGCATATTTTACTAATAAAGTTCTTTTGAATGACACCAAGATCAATGACCTTGACGTATATGCTAAAAATATGTTTTTTTAACTTTGTTGCCGCCGGGCGCATAGTGTTTCACAAACACATCTTGTTTTTGATTTTACTTGTAGCATGCTATTGAGTATCAGATAAGACGTTGGGAAGTGTAAGAAAGTATTTATGGGATTCAACTATGTAAAAAAAGGAAAGTTGACTATGTAAAAGTTAACTTCATTTACTTTGTCATACAATATAGTAGTAGACCCTTATTGTCTATAGGCAGTAAAAAACAAATATGGCATATCCTGTGGTGTCTGGTATTTCATTCTTACCGTGATATATCAAATCATCGTCGATAAGCCCAATAGTTCAAACCAAAAATGAATAAAGAAAAACGAAATTATAAAATAAACAAAACGATTTATTAGATACAGCAAATACCTATGCATTCGTATATTAAACTTTGATACAACACTGTGGCCCCATTCTACCCCGGGGGTCATGATGTGAACAATCTAGAATATACACTACAAGAGGATGCTTCCATATGAGTTTCATCTTTCTGGTCTTGTGGTTCTTGAGAAGAAGATTTTCAAAATATGCCATTTATCTTCCCTAATTCATAAATATCTCCCCTTGGAAGAGGGCGTGGCCCTTCATTTAAACAAATTTGAATCCCTTTAACATGTTTAACGCAAGGATATTTTGTAGCAAGTGTGGTGAAAAGTGGCCCAGTGGTTCATGAGAAAAAGTTTACAATGACGACGATATAAAACGGACAAGCCTTCGGCTCAAGTGATATAAAAAAAAGTTACATATCATAAGTTATTACATAAGCATAGGTAATCAATCAGCATTAACTCGCTTACATTTTGACATTCAGAGGCTACAGCTGGAGTCTGGAAGGAGGTTGGAATAGGAAAGGTTAGCCCATCTTAAATAAACGTTAAGGTTAATTCAAATTAAAATACAAGTACTTCTTTTCCTTAGATATGATACTATAATTATTTCCAAACTATGCATATTTTGTTTTTTTATTGATGATAACATTTTCTTTCGTGTTTCAGACAGGGCTCGAGCTGTGATTCGCCATTGTCGCCAATTGCGAATTTTTTTCAAAAGTGGCGAAAAGAAATTTATAAGTGGCGAAAATGATTTTTTTAGTTGCACTATGTACAAAATTTGTGTAGTCCTGGTTAGCTCCTTTGTTTATTCGATGTATACAGATAAGTCCCTTTGTTTATTGGCACCTGTTTATTTAATACAGCAGAGGTGTGAAAACTGAAACCTACATGTATGGCCGGTTGCGTATCTCAGATTTAAACCTACGATCAATGATTCCGGGTTTAAATCCAAGTTTTCGCGTTGCACGCATGTTAGGATTGGCTGAGTACGGCTCAGAATTACGGTAAATTCTGAACCTGGTGTAGGGGTGGTTTAAACCCAGCTTTATAACGTTTCCATGGATTTTTGGGTAGAATATTTCGATATTTTGAAATATTTCGATGTTGCAGAAATGTTTTATGGTAATGTTAATTGCATTGATAGATTTTGCTGTATTAAAAAAGCTATTCTACAAGAAAAATTTTATGGCCATATTGCATGGGGATTTTTGTTTTTGCTCTTCAACAGCTGTTCAATGTGCCGTTTTAACACTGATGTAGCTGTAGTATAAAGTTTTGGAAGATACTTAAAGAAAAATGTACATAAACAGGAAATTTATGTAAACTTTCTAATATACCAAATTTTAATCAAATTAAAAATTTTACAGTTTCGAACAGCTATATACATACATTGGAACATACATTGGAACATACACATTCCAATAATTTCTAATTATGCCGAATTTCCTAAGGATGAAAAGTCTTTCAATTATCTGATTAATCAGGCTATCTACATGGTCGTACATGTATATAGGACGGAGGGCATGTTCTTCCTCTATAATTTTGCCGCTGTATAAAATTCTCCAGAAAACATAGCTAATATGTGTTTTCTCAAAAGTAATGTCTTATAAGTTTTTTCATTTCATTCTAAAATTAAAATATAAATTTATACATTGTTCCTTTATTATTTACCTATATTTTGTGTCTTGATATTGTTTCCAAATTACTTATTCCAAAGACCCCCATCCCTGTTTTCTTCTCTTCAGTCTTTTGCAAAAGCTTTATTCTGTTTGCTATTTTATATTTTCATATGGTTTGAGTTTCGATGAAAGATGGGCCGTGATTTGAATTTAATTGTATTCATTTATTTCGGCATTTTTAATTTACACAATTTAACAAAAATATATTTCTTTGTTTTTAAATATATTCTTTTAATTTTCAACTAGTTACTAGTATTAAAATTTGTTTTGAAGTACTGTTACAGTAACATTAGGAAACCTATTACCCTTCAACATTTTATATGAGTAAGTCAAGATTAGGTAAACCTTAGCGTGCAACAGAAATGCGACTCAGGTAAACCCGACTCAACTGGGGTTTAAACCCGGCTTACGTGATCCACGGATCAACCACTGAGCTGTACTTATCTGAGCCATAGATACGCAACCGGCCAGTAGGAAATCATGTCTCGCTTGAACGAACACAGCTGACTAGGTAACTAGCCTTGGGCAGTAAAGGGATACAAAATTGCTTGAAATAATATATGGATTAAACAAGGGGGACAAAGTGTTATTAGGAGATGAAGTTAGTAAATAAAAGATTTTTATCAACAAAATCTGAATCTATGTTGATCGTTTTTTTAACCAAAAGTAGGGAAACATGACGAAAATATAAAAGAATGGCTTCAAATTTTAATTAATGAAAATTGAAAAATCTGTACATTATACTATAAACTGACAAAGAGTGAAAAAGAAATTGGTTTGGAAACGGAATTATCTTAGTAAATTACACTGAATTATATACAAATTACATGAGCTTGCATAATTCAAACCCAGCTGCAGTCTCCAAGTTGTTAAAATAAAGTCAAGTTTTAAACCTAATTTTCATTACTTTTTAATTACTTCTTTTTACAATTAATAAATGAAAATGTGAAAATTTCCATTTTCAAAAAATGTCAAATATTTTTATTAGGTCTGTAGCCCCCCTCCCCCCTTCCCAGGCGACAAAAAATATAAACAAGAAGACATTTTCTGTCAAAAGTTAGCTGATATCAATTCAATATCAAATTAATAGTATAATTCCAACATTAGTTTTTTTTTCTTTTTTAGAATGGATACTACCATAAGCTTTTAAACATTACAATTTTAAAACAATGTCTGTGATAAGCATAATAAGAAAAATTGAATAACAAAGTGCATTGCATTGTCGAGAAATCAGATGTAATATGCCTTTCCTTTTGTCGCAAAAAGTGGCGAAAAATATTTTCGGTCCAGTGGGAGCCCTGCAGGCATGTTTACGAAGCTATCTTAGGACTAAGAAACGTCTTAAGATATACTTACGACAATTCTTAAGACTAAGTGGGGTTTTCGAAAGTATCGTAACTTAAGAAAGTTCTTAAGAATTATCTTAAAGTTACAACAGCTTTAGACATATCTTAAGTCTATCGTAAGTAGAAAAAGCTCCATCCATGTTGTTGCTTGCTCGACGAAATCGTCGTATCGGACGTGAATGAGTATTCAAAGATATAGGAAGAATTCGAAAGACTGATTTCTAGTATGCCGGGACCGTTACAACAGCTGTAAAAATTATATACCACTGTAATATATAGATTTCGTTAAATAAAATGTTTGATAAGACTATTAATTTTTGTTGATGTGTTCATCACAACAAATGTAATACAATTTGACTGATATCATTTAAAAGAGGTATTTATTTTCTAAGGCCCCCCGCCCCCTTCTTGAAACCTCAACGCTATCTAAAATTAAAAATCATGAATCTTTTTGTATTTTGTATATATCAGGTAGTTTCTACATATGTTGAATTATTACACAGTTATAAATGTACTATATTTACACATATGACACGGACGTAGCATCAGTTTTGAGGGGGAGGGGTAGAAAAAGAATCAACTAACATAGAAAAAGAATCTAGATAACGTATATTTTTAAAAAAAACTTGACAAGCGAAAAAGAACCCTGAAAATTTTGTAGCTCTAAAATCCACAGGCATTTGACGTTACTTTATTTTTCTTTAAATAAAAAAAAATATAACCCCTACCTAATAATAATTTATTTTTAGGCAGGGGTATATTTTTATTTTAAGAAAAATAAGTAACGTCAGGTGCCTGTGCGAAAATCTTATTTAGTGCTGGGGAGGAGGGGGGCTAGGTTCCAACTTATTTCATACGCTATTACCGTTACCTTATTTTACTATACAACACTAAAAGGGGGAAGGGGCAATCTTTCAATGAAAATTTTCAATGATACAATGTAAATAGTATGTTTGGACCTCCCTTCCCCCATTTTAAATTACGTGCCTGTATGCATCTACTTTCCATGAATACCCATGGTTAGAATTCTTATGACTTTCATTGCCTCACGCAGATGCCAACATACATGGTAAGAATATGTAACCTGTTAACAGAATAACATTTAATCTCACTTAACCTGAGAGCTAGAGTCGCGGAGTAAGGAGTTGATCCTTACGTCTCAGTCGTGTTCGAATCCCATTGTGGGACATGGAGACCGGTCCTTCGGATGAGACCGTATAAACCAAGGCCCCGTGTCGCAGTTGGTGGTGACATGAAAAAGATCCCTCACTGCTCAATGGCCCTAAGTGTCGAGAATAGGACAAAATTTGATTTTAGATGTAACCAATATTACAGTATATCGTCGATTTTAGATGATTGATAATCAAAAATATATAATTTATATCTATAAATTTAAAAAAAAATCAAAAATTTCATTCATTTGAATATTTTCATTATGATGACATAACGTGTAGCATTATATAAAATGCATAAATTCTTTGAAAATCAAATTCTTGCTTCAGGGTATTAAACAAACTAACGAAGTATATAGTTATGATGAGCAAGAATGTTTCTTCCAAAATTGTGAATTTCATGGCCCCTGGGTCGAGGGTTCTGGTGTTAGGGCAGGGTTCTATTGATAACATAGTGAAAATAAATTAAATCTTTCACTGTAAAAAAAAAATAGCTAGTTAGAGTCGCTAAGGAGACTAGTAAATTTATTATCCATACAATCACTATCTTAAAAGCAGTTTTACTAGGTATTGGGTATATTTACTAGATAAGATTAGTAAATCTAGAATTGATAAGTAACTTTCACTTTGTATGTAAGTATCTATACGACCCCGCTTCAAAACTCACTATCTTAACCAGTAAACTGAAAGATTACTTATCACGACAAATGCTTTACGAGGCACACTAGCTAAATTCACTAGGGTTTTCTTTCAGTGTTGAAAATTTCTCTGCTCCTAGTACATAGTTATAATGAGGAAGAATATTGAGAATTTTATGGCCCCTGGGTCAGGGGTTCTGGTGTTAGGGTGAGGCTCTTTTTATTATATAGAAAAAACCCCATTAATTCTATAAAAATCTACTCCTCTGCTCCTTTGTATTAAATAAACTAACCAAGTACATGGTTACGTTAAATAAGACTACATCTTCCAAAATTTTGACTTTAATGGCCCCAGGGTCAGGGGTTTTGGTGTATAAATTTTGTTAAAATCTTCTCTTCTGCTCCTGGGTATTGAAGTCCAATGAACAAGTACATAATATGAATATCCAAATATTTTTCAGTGCATTTTCTCTCAAAAATTTCATTCATTTAAATATTTTCATTATGATGACATAACGTGTAGCATTATATATAGCAAAAAATTATAACTCTCTGATCCCTGACAAAGGTTAAAAGCTAGGTGTATCTCTCTGTCATAATGATTTCAGACGTCTTAGCTTAGGATAATCATAAGATAGTTTTGAAAAACACCTTAAGATATTCTTACGATGATCCTAAGATTTTCTTAAGATATATCTTAGGAAATTTCTTATGAACAATCTTAGGAAATTTTCGTAAACATGCCTGCTGGTTTCAGACTTTTAAAAAGGTTTTGTTTATCGTTGTCAATATTATCGTCACAAATATATTCTGGTTATCAATAAACAGTGTGAGCTCTACTGTTTTTTTTAACTTGAAAAGGATTATGATGGAAGTCAATGATCATGATTTTTTAAATGAATATTTAGAAAAAAAAATTTAGACACGAAATCTGAGACGCAGAAAATTATGTATTTTTCTGAAGTCTTACCGATGCAGAAATCAGTGTCTTATTTTGTGCAGTTCAATTCTTACGTTGAAATGTTTTTAAAAAATTAACATACAATAAATTAGGAAATTGGTAAGTGTCTGTAAGAAAGTAAAAATTTTGGCAAAAGAAGTTTTCAATGTAATTCTTTCTTTTATCTTCGCCTAGAATATGTTAACTACTAACGTTTTATTCTACTTCAATAGATCTTATAGACAAGTTCAAGTTATTCAAATAAACTCAGACAAATGTTTCATGAATGTATTTTTCTTAGTATGTTTAACTGTATCTACACAGCATTTGATTCAATTTCAAATCGAAGCAGGCTACATTAACATGTATAATTGTACTTCAGTTTTTGAATTTTTTGAAATATTAATATATTTGAATAAATTAATTTTAGCTTTTCTTTAACTACAGAAACTTCGATTCTAGGTTTATTTGTTCGATATGTATTAATGAAAGTAAAACGGATTTATATTTATATATATATATATATATATATATATATATATATATATATATATATATATATATA
>PRKT01000001.1:7077522-7090103 GCA_003671525.1 Saccostrea glomerata | reverse complement strand
GTATCTTTACTACGTGTATATACAATAATAAAATAAAGGAGGAGTGGACATTCATTGATATTAATTACACGTCAACGTGAAATTGTAATTGTACCAAAAACAGTTTTTTTTTCAATTATGCATGCCCTCAGAAAATTGTCGTCCCTTATTACAAATGTGCATTTTTATAGCCGGCTTTACATGTTTATTGTAATTTGTAAAATACGAAATCTTATCAGATAAGGAAAAATGAGTCCAAATATTGCAAAAATTGAAAGGAAAATTCATATATCATACAGACACGTAATATCACCCCCCCCCCTTTTTGTTCCAGACACAACTTTTCACTATAGAAAATGTTCATCGAAAGTCAGGTTGTCCCCTATTTTTTGTTGCAGCATAACCATGCAATGGTTATGCTTTATGTTTAAGTAAAAAACAAACAGAGAATTGGTACTGAAAAAAGACGGGACCTACAACCCCATCTGATCTAGGAGTTTTGAGTTCGATAAGACCTCCCCCCTTTTTTATAGCTAGTCCACTTATCTCAAGGTTTTTTTTCGGGTATCCCCCCTTCAAAAAAGATTCTACATCACTGTCATAAATGCTTAAATATACATGTATTGATAACATAAATGTTGCAGAAACAAAAATAAAAAAGATTTATTCATAATACACCATTTATGTAGTGTTTTTATTATTTTTAACTAGCCAGATATTTAGATTAAAACGAGCCGAAGAAAGGGCAAAGTGTCTTCAATGCAGGGATTGGGGAAGGGGGGAGGGGGCTTTGGAGAGTTTTTTAGACCATTGCGCCATCTACAATGTAGATAACAATCGCTCCTTGTACATCTAGCGTCTTTTATGCTTGAATATGATAGTTTGTTTTTAATTTTTTTTTTTAATTTAGTTAATTTGTTTTTTTTACTTCAGTACGTTTATGGAAATTACTTTTTGGTTCGGCATTAGTATTAAGATCTTTTATCAACACTATTTGTCGCTTTTAAACCTGTGTAAATAAAACTTCCATTGATACTTCGCACAACAATCCTAAGAAAAATATGGGGTGTATACACCCCGCGCACAACATGTTGCATACACCCCGGACACAACATTGATTTTTCGTCAATATCTTTATATACGAACTGTTTTATTTACAGACAATTTGTACAAACGTTTATATTGTAAACATGTATTTAACAATAATATAAAAATGACCATAAAGCGAAGCTTTGTTCTGATATTCGATCATAAACACAGTGTAGCGTCAATCTTGCTCCGATCCTCAGAAATGTGTTGAGGTGTTTGATAAAACTAGAAGGTGTCCAGTGGATTCATAGGTATCCATATACTCCTTAGATAATGCTTTCTTCCGTAGGCATATGCTCTCTGGCGAAAAATATCCGTAAATTGAGAAAATGGACAAAGAACGTACATTGACCCCCTTTCTCTCGCTTCGGAAGCATACACCCCGCGCACAACATAGCATACACCCCGCATGTTGGGATATACATGGTGTGATATGCTTCAGCTCAGAAAATGTAAATCAAAATAAAATATATTTGTTTTTTTTTTTTTTGTACTATAAAGTGAGGGGGCCAAACAGCCTTTCAATGAACATTTTCAACAGTTAAGTAATGTTGAGAAAAAGGGGGGGGGGGGCAGGCTCCCCTTGCCCACCCGATTGCTACGTGCTGTGGGACGCATATATACAGTGACACTGAGTGTAGTGTGTGCGTCCCTAGTACCTGCGTACTCAGTATATGATATTAAACAAGGAAAAAAAAAACAAATATATTTTATTTTGATTTACATTTTCTGAGCTGAAGCATTTTCGAAGGTACAAAGACATTTGTCAATCCCACTGTTTTGGAAATAATGGCATATTATATACACTGTTACCGGTCCGGCATATATATAGAGGGGGTAGAATTTTTCGATATTTGGCTTATTTATTAAAGCGACTTATTTAAAAAAAATCAGTAGCCTGTGATTCAGGGGAGGGCAATTTTAAGTTTTATCAACCAATTTGCCATTTTAATCTTTAATGTGAAATTTATAACATATACGGCGATTTTGGTGTAAAAATAACATGCAACATTTAAATCTCCCGCCATGTAATGACTTTATAGTTACCCATAGTTCCAGGAGCGTCGAGGAAGCAAGATGGCGGATTTCGGGTCGCGGCTGGGCCTGGATTGAAGATCGTCACAAAAGATTTACGTCACAAAGCGAAAAAACAACGTTATGTCTTCTAAATGAGTGTCTAAGAGGGTAAATTTTGTTCTTTTAATATATTTTGATATGATGTAATGATGATACTCGCTGTGTTTTCTGCAAATATTGACAGCGAATCGAAGGTAAACAAGTTTGGACACGGAGATTATGATGACAGTACAATGTTTGAAATATCATGCTGCTATCTAATATCTTCTATAAAATAGTTTCCAGTGCAAATTTGAAATTATTTTTCTTAAACGGCTCAAGATTTAGTTCAAGAATTGTTTTGAAATCGCTAGTAATGAGGTCCAATAAAAACCTTTGAGACTTTGAATAACATTAATTAGAAAATAAAGATCTTAAAGAAGATTTATCAAGGTATCGAAAATATGATGTCTAAATTCTTCTGATATATATTTTTGATATATACTACACATTTATACACATATATTTCATATAAAATTGTTAAGATTTTCAAAAATAACCCAAAATTTATTTTTGGGAGAGATTTTTTAATACCAATCCTCAGAATTGCAAGATCCACATGCTCATTACAGTATGATAGATAGTCTTGCACACTACTCGACTGATTATGGTAGGTCTTGCATCCACATGAGATATTAGGGTAAGTTTTTCAGCGATTTGTTCCACCCATTGGGATAGGGTCCGGTACCCATGGTACCGGTTCAGTTGGGAAAAATAACATCGAAGAAAAACAATTAAGAGAGAATTTTCTCTCATTTATGCAAATGCAACATATTTGCGTTTATTCCATCTTAATTTCCTATTACTGCCTGTTTTAAAGAATAAGCAACAAGTACTTATTGTTTTTTATATCAACGTCCCATATGTTTTCACATTTTCATGCTTTCAATTTGTCAAAATGTATGATACTATGCCACGTCTAAACCACAAATCCCGCCAAATTACGACTTTTTCTACTTTTGATGTTAGCTGATTAGTGAAACAATTAGTCAACTTGAGAAGTATAATCATTATATACTTCACATTGTTCTGTATAAATTATTAGCATTGAATAATTTTGTTGACCACAGTTGATTGGCTTTATAATTTCATTCAAGAAGTAACTGTGTGGTCACAAATTAAATCGAAAAGTATCACATTAATTATATACTCAAATTATTTATCTGTGAACTTTATTTTTAATAAAGATTTTTTTTTTCCGCTTTTAGAGTGAATCTTAAAGAAACCTGACATAATGTATGAGCAGGGTAATAGCACCGTGATCAATGATCAGTTGATCCTAGAGGAGGATTATGATGAAAATTACCAACCAAGTGAAGAAGGTATCATAAATAGTTTTAATTTATTTTAATGCATCATAATAGTTCCATAATCATATGAGATCCATTCTTTAAGCCTGATATGTTGTTGTTCTTCCATTTGATTTTAAGAGTGGATGTTGTCAATTCTAGTGTCAAAGACAACTACATGAAATTGCAAGCTGTCATACTGGTTATATTCTTTATAATTTTAATATTATAATTTTAATATTTGTTATGAGGTAACATGAGGTAACAAACTAGTTGGACTTCATCATAATATATTTGTACATGTAATTTCTATTAACATTATAATCAGAAATATGGTGAACCCCAACCCCCCCAATGAAAATTTTAAAGTTAGATTTTATCAGAGTTAATGTATTCCATTAATGGTGCTGTTTTTTATATTTCAGAAATATTTGAATATGCACAGATAATAGGGATTGATCCTAAAACAGAGCCCCATTTGATCTACATAGCCAGGGAGGGAATCAGTGCCCCCCTACCAGACCACTGGAGACCATGGTAAGATTATGCTTACAATGTACCTTTTTTTTTTTAAAAAAAAAACAACAAAAAAAAAACAGATTTTGGAAGGTCTTTTCAGGCCTTTCAAAATGTGCTGGTACCTGGTACTTTTACCTGGCTGATATTATGAATATACTGGCCAAAATATTCGTTGGAGAAAAATTTGATAACATATTTAGTTAAAATTGCTTCCACAAGATACCTCCTATTTTGAAAAAGCACCACCTGTTTCTAATCTTTTTGAAAGCTCTGTCTTTTGGACTAGAAATAAATAAATAATAAGTGTAAAAAATATAAAGCATTGAGTATTTGTCTGTAAGCATTAACCTTAGACATTTTAAAGAATCATTGAGAGAAATACAAGTTAATTTTTGTCTGTTCTAGTCAAGATCCCAAGGGAGATATTTATTACTTTAACTTTGCCACTGGGGAGAGTATCTGGGACCACCCTTGTGACGAGTTCTACAGACGGATGGTCATGGAGGAGAGAAAGAAACTGGCCATGAACAGAGGAGGTCAGTTAACAACAACTAGTGTATTAATAAGTAACCAAAATAAAAGAAATTACATCTAATCAAAGAAAAATAAAACCTCTACATGTGTAGTAGACATAATTGGTTTATGGAATTGGTCCTTAGTCTTTGATATGAAATTATCATTATTTTGAGAAAGGTATAACGTGTTTCTGTTTATTTCATTTTTTAATTTTTTTTCAGGCACTCCTTCTCGCGGTGGTCAGTCAGGAAATAATGCAGCAGGTAAAGAGTTTAAAATATATCTTTAAAAAATGTCTGTTATATTTTCAATAACAGTGTCACATTGCAATATTGATCATGTTCACCCCAATGATAATACATTGCAGTATTTTCTGTCAATACTGGTGAATAAATGTGCTTGAATTCAAAATAGCTTTATGGACATTTTCTGGAATAATAATGCTAAAGTAGAATAGGGTTTCATATCTCTGTCTTAAGTCGCAGAAAAAAATTTGTATATTATCTTTTGGATCACATTGCTTCAATTTTGAGTTAGGTGTCAAAGTAAAGAAAAGGTTCAACATTCGCTAGTTTGGTAGAGTTGTTTTACATTTAGATATGTCATGGTTTCAGGTTCAAAGAAAGGGAAAGGAGGCAAAGCAGATGGAGGGAAGAAAAAAGACAAGAAAAATAAAGCTGCAGAAAAGGTACACATACAGGGACATCAATAGGAATGCATAATAGAATTTATATTATTTAGTGTACATGTATTAAACAATGTCATATGGATTGAAAGAAATTATAAATCTGTTTTATATATATTTTAATTATATAGTATCTTACAATTTTTAATGTGTGTGTAAATAATAGTCAGGGTCTGATACCTGTGTTAAACTGATGTTCTTGGAATGGAGAGTTCAATTAATAGTGTGGAAGTTGACTTTTTTGGGAGGGAAAAGATAGCCTTGTATATAGTATGCTTAATATGTACATATTATCTTCGTTTAATGCCCAAAATTAGTTAGTTATTGGTTATTTAGAGATAAACTTCTAGAAAGCACATTATAAAATACTATGATTCAATTCAATACTGTTAACACAGCGTTAAACAATAAACAATTGATCAATCAGTGAATTTATTGTTTAATGCTATGTTCATAGTATTTTATTTTGTCTAATTTCAATTTCAGCTTGGTCCCTTGAAAGCTGAACAGAGTAAGGGGATTCCTTCTATGCACAGAAACTCCAGTCTGGACTCAATGAAATCTTCCACAGGCCAGTTAGCTCCCCTGAGAGGGTCAGCAGGAAATAGTCAACCCGTAAGTAAATGATCACAGAAAAGTTTCAGGTGTTTGGAAGAAAATGAAAAAAACTACATTACTACAATTTTTAGTTTCTAAAACAAATGTGTGTAATTTTTTAATGAAATAACTCAGATACATATATGTTTGTGATTGTTTGCACATGTATATGTTTTGTGTGTACACATACATGTAGTATTTCAATATGAACCACAAATTTCCTCTCTTTTTTGTCAGTCTAAGAGTTCATCTTCTGTAAGTTCCTATACAAGCTGACTAGATTTTAGTGTGCATTGGCATTTCATGTCATTTCATGATTTGCATGCCAGTTAAATCATGCAACCAGTTAAATCATGCCACATATGAAATATTTCGTTCAATGTTGAAGAAGCATTCGTTTACTTTTGTTTGTCTTTAATTTTATTAAACTGAAAAATGAACTTTATGAAAATGTTGGGTTTTGTTCATTTAATCTTTTTCAATCTTTGAATTTTGTGCTTGGAATTTTGAAATTCTAGAAATTTCAGCTTCTAATATAAATTCATGTATATATTTTTTTTATGAGACATGTTATTACACATGAAAATATGTAACCTCTGAACATGATAATTTCCAAGTTAATTTTGCTGAACTGAAATGCATCTGGATGATTAATTACAAAGATTACAAATTATCATTGACAAATTTTATGTAAAAAGGTATCTCTCATTACCATCATGGAGCTAACATACAATATATGTCATAGTCCATAAGGTATTATCCGAATAATACCCATGTACATGTATTACTAAATATTTTATCATGGGTAGAGTAGATCCATCATGTATATACTCCTGGTTAAATTGCAAGGACATAGGAAAAAAAATATGCTTGTTACAGTTTATAGTTACAAAAAAAACCCCATATTTTTTTGCTGTAAAAGCCCAGAAATTGCAAGTTTATGTTTTCTTTCACCCATGACTGTTTACAGGTCATAATTTCACTTTTTAATAGCAATTTTTAAGTTATCTGGTAGATTAGAGGAAGACAAAATTTTCAATTTTTTAAAATCATTTTGCCAGGGGTGCATGTTTACCAACAGATTTATTTCAAAAACCTTTTGAAATTACTTTAAAATATTGAAATGAAAAAACAAACAATATAATGAAACCTGCCAAATAATGAGAAAGGATACATATTTATAGTGGAGTAACTATGTATTACATTAGAAATTTAAACAAAATGAGAATAAAACAAGAAAGATGTATTTCTTATTGATGACTAGCAAATATGAATGAAAAATGATTGGATTGATAATCAAATTGTAAGGTGCCTGGATTGTAGCAGCCCTAATGTAACTGTAAAAAATATTTTATCCTCAAGCTTACCTAGAATGTCAAAGGAGCACATTAGAAATAATAATTTATTTTCAATCTTTCACAAAATAAGATAAAACATGAAGGAATACTAACAAATACATGTATATCAATTGTGAAGTTTTCCTTAGAAAATTATTTTACTCAAACATTTTGGATTTATGCTGTAGGTGAAATCCAGTCTGAACACTACAGGGTCCCTGAAGTCTAACAACCCTAACATGCTGAGTAAGAGTGGCAACCTGACCAGCAGCATGAGTATCCCCATCTACTCCACCGAGTACGAAGAGGACGAGATGGAACGACCGCAGAATGATCTCGATGCTCACGATCTCGCTATGCTCGGATACCAGGTCAAGAAATTAGCTGTAGTTGTAAATAAATTAACATGTAGCACTGTTAAACATTGCATAAACAGCTTTAAGAGCATCATCTATAACATTGACTTTTATCATAAAATTCACTGTAAAATTGTCTTTTATTAATGTTCTACATTTGTAGCAAAAGTTCATGTTTATATGTGTACTGCAATGTACAATGAAGTATCTTTTTTTTACATAGGAGTCAGAGGAAGGGAGTGATAAACTGAAGATAGAAACAGAATCAGAAGACAGTGAAGATTACGGCAAAGACATTGTAAGTACAGTCAATACTGGGAGTGTCCTAGCGATATGTGACATATATTGATAATTTGATTGCGTAGATAACTATATGGCTAAAATGATTGATATAGTGACTTGATATATACAATCACCTGATCTACAGATGAATAAAGCATTTCTTCTAAAGCTTGTCAATTTAACAATTTCTTTTTTTTTAACTTTTATGAACAAAAGAACCAATAAAATTTTGATTCATTATAATGTTTTTTGAAGGATTTTGGGATTGACAAGAACCTGTCAGAGAGAATAATGGACATGGCCATAGAAAACTTAGATCCTGTCCGAGGCTCCTTAGAGAAGGTCAGTGTTTTCAAAGTTGCAGGAAAAAACCTAAATTTTTCTAACTACAGAAATATTTTTCCTTTGAAAAGAAATATAAGAGAGAACATTATCTGCCTACTTTTGTCTTGTAATTCATTTTCAATTTGTAATTTACAGGATTTTGAAGGCACCATGTCTGCAATGTCCACTGCCAGAGTCGAGTCCCCTGGTGGCAAGATCAGCCCACTGGATAGAATGGAGGAAGAGAGGCGAAGAAGAGCTGAAATGGCTGCCAGTGCCGCAGAAAGGTATTATATCAACCTTGTATTGTCTTAGGAAAAAAGTCATGTAATTGACTGTAAAGGCTCTGTATTCTGAATTAATCAATTCTTTTTTAACCTTGAAGATTATTTCTTGTAGAAAATAGTTGTCTTTTCATTTCCAACTCTCATTTGATAATATTGCATTGAAGTTCATAATATCCCATCATGTCTTCTTAGTAAGAAACATAAGCATGGTGTTTATTTTACACAGGCGACTTATAACTCAGGATGGTTATCAATCTTATGAAAAGTAGGTTAATTGTGTGAGCTTTCATTGGTGTGTGAAGAAATCCTGTAACATGCTTTGATAGTGTGTCTATCAATCTGTCACCTAACTGTACCCTTTACTCAGAGAAAAAAATTAACAAATGCTATAAACCAAGATTTTTTCAAGATTTAACTATATTTTATTTCACAGATGCTAAATTGGGCATCCTTGTAATTTTTCCTTTATAATCAGTGTTTGCTAATATTCACAGTATAATTTTTGAACTCCATTCCTTCTATCAAATTTTTCTGCTTGTACTACCATCTTATAATGATCATTTTATTTTGCTTCTTACTTGTTTTTGCTTTTTTTTATTCCTGTATATTTAGAATAAAATCTTTGGGATATTTGTCATTAACGAAAAAAACTTCTTTTGCAGGAAGTCCGATTTTCGAGAGGAGGAAAACCAATTGCGTGTCAGTAATGACCGGTCCATAAGAGAACTCCAGGACAAACTTCTGAGTGAGCTAGAGAGCAAAAAGTTGGAGCTCCTAGAGGTAAGCTGATAAAGGTCATAATAGAAATCTAAGCTTCTAAGCAAGCTAGAAAGCAAAAAAATAGAGCTCCATTAGGTAAGCTAATACAGGTCATAAAAGAATCTAAAACATTGTCAAGCTTCTAAGCGAGCTAGAAAGAAAAAAGGTAGAGCTCCTAGGGGTAAGGGATATAGGTCACACGTCTCCATATCCTCAAAAATTTATACTAAAAGAGGTCATTTATGTCATTTTCTTGGCACTTTCTGAGTCTTACTGATTATAAATCTGTGTCAATTTTTGTGGAAAATTGTCTTGTAAACATTATCAGGTAGTTTTACTATACATAAATGAGATAACAAAAAACATTTTTCCCATTTTGAATTTCAGTCAGATTTAATTTAAAGGATTTAATAAATTACAGAAATATGATTCTTTAAAAAAAATCCATTGCTAATACTGTTTCAATTTATTAGTAGTTTCAGTCCAATTTGTCTATTAACATGTCTTGATACTATAACAAGAAATGAGAGTAAGTATTAATTATAACTTTTAGGAGAAAGATGCCAAGATAAGGAGACTACAGGATGAAATTAAGAGAGAGTTGGCTGAGGAGGAGAGAAGAATAATGAGAGACAAGGAGGACCAAGTCAAGTAAGTTAAATCAGTCTTAATCAGTTCTCTCATATTACTAAGTCCATTAATTCATATCAGTCTTGTAAGTAATCAGTCCTGTCACATTTACCAAGTCCAGTAATTCATATCAGTCATAATCAGTTCTCCCACAATTGCCATTTACTTTCATATTTACTTTTGATTTCATCATATTAGAAAAAATGTGATCATTTCTTTGTAAATAGAAATCTAATTGGGGCATGCCTTTTGGAAGCTTTTATGTACATTGTATAATTAATTCCTAAAAAAAAAAAGCAAATAATTGTGCACTGAAAATGCTTTGAATCTTTCATTTTATATATTAAATTTTTATGCCTCACTCATAATCAGGGAGCTAGAGACTAAAGTAAAAGAGGAATTAGATAGACTCCAAAGAGAATTAACAGACAAAAATAGTGACCAGATTAAAACATTTCAAGAGCAGAATGATCAAGAACAGCAAGAAAAAGAGTCAGAGATTCGGTAAAAATAGCAAAATCGGTGTTGTACTGCATGCATGTATGACAAGAAATGTCTGTGTTCTTGTTCTGCTCGAGATGAGTTGTTGATTCTTATTATAATTTTAGCTCACTAATCAAAGATTGGAATTAAGAGGAATGTACATGTATAGAAAAAAGAACACTTATTGCTGAATATTTATATACAGTAGATATTTTTTATTGCCAACTTTCAGTGACTGCAAAATTCGTTTTATTATTTCCTTCATTTCCAAAATAAGTGTTGATTTATACCACTTGGTGGCCAGCATGCATGTTATGGTGTTTCAGTGAATGGCACGTATGTATATGTAAAATGTTTCATATATTGATGTTTAAGGAGCTAGAGGTCATGTGCATGGCATTTTCTGAGGATGAATGATAATAAACCGAATATTTTAAGTGTAGAAAAATTGTTAACATGATCACTACATTTATTTTTACTTGTTGTGAACACAGCAGATATTTTCCTTATTTTAAAAGTTGTATTAAAATTCAGTCAGAGAATAATAAGTCAGAAATCTTTTTAGAAACCATAAACAGTTATCATTTCTATATTCCACTAATATAGATAAGTAAATAAAAGACTATATGTCTAAAATTGTTGAAAGTGCTGTTTTATAGTTTAAATTGATATTGTTCAAGTTTGCATCTTTTCATTTGGTCCTTTCATGAGTATTCCAATATTTAAAATCTTTTAACAAGTATTTTGAAAGGAAATTTCACTTAAATATTCATGGTTTTCTGAAATTTGACTGTAAAACAACTATGAATATCTATGTAGCAAATATACTATGGAGAAAAGAGATCTTGAACTGTCAAAAAAATTTAGTCATTCATCATGTATTTTAAAAATTTAGTCATTCATCATGTATTTTGTATACTGGAAACCAACTTTTATTCGCGACAACTTTATTTCGCCATTTACTGTGGGTAAACTACTTCGCAATGATTAATTTTTTCGCAATCAAGTCTTTTTGAATCTGTTGATAATAACCACAGAGACTTTAAGGACCAGTTCGCGGCGAGAAATATTCACGATGACAAGGCTCTCGAGAACTTCACGAATATTTCTGGCACGCGAAATAAAACTTGGTTTACAGTATTACTTAATGGACATGTATATACATGTACATGTAGTATGTACAGTTGAATTCTGGCATCTTGAACACTATCTTGAAAACCATGTATTTGTCATAGTGATTTGAAAGTCCCAGCTTACTCGACAAGTATTTCACCCTGGATACTCTAAATACTCTCTTGGTCACATCAAGTTCAGGAGAACTAGGTTTAACTGTTCACTGTACTTCATCTTTCATTAGATTTCTTATTTAACCTAATAAGGAGATTATCCCAGACAGTATTAAAGTCCCTTTAGTATTTATAAAAAAAAAAATATGTTTAGATTCTTTGTGTTTTAAAATCTGTCATTCCATTTGCATTGTGATTCTTTGAGCACAAATAAAAAATGTAAATCAATGAGCATGTATCTTTTCAGTTTTTAGATATAGTTTTAAAAAATTGAAAAGCAAATTTCACATTACAGACTGCATATGAATGGAGTAAACTGATCACTTCATCAGGATTTTAAAAAGAAAACCAATTTGAAAGGAAATGTATTATTTGATGTCATAAATTCTAGAAATAAACTTTAGTCTTTCATTTAAATAAGACTCAGTACTGATTCAAGGCATAAAGGTAAAGTTAACTTTGCAATGTTGACTAACATGACATGACATGATGACATTTGTTTCACAACATACATGACCATGCTACAATAATTACCTGCTTGAAAACTTTAAATGTCTTAAACTTGTCAAATCAATGTATAATGTCACTGACAATTCTTACCTTCAAAGTGTAGAGAAACAGAGGAGTGGATCAATGTATTTCATATAGGTTTTGATACTGACATACTGGTAAATATAAAACCTTGAAGAATGTAGATGCATGTCTACACAAAAAAATAATTTAAAAGTTCTACACATAGATCTGTTTTGAAATTATTGCAATATTTTGTATATGTATTTACAATCTCAATAACTAGCTCAATACAGCCGTGCAACATTCATTCATCATGTATTTCACCCATCACAGAAATTTAGAATCAGGTTGCATATATGTGTATATTTTTCAGGAAACAGATGGAGTCAGCCCTGGAGAAGTTGAGGAATGAGGTGGGGTCTCTACAGAGAGAGGAACAGACAAAGCTAGAGGAGGAGAAGAAAAAGTGTCTGGAGAGGCTACAACAACAGGTAAGCAGACAGACACCTAGAGGGGGGGCTCTATAGGGGGGGG
>PRKT01000001.1:6912636-7077381 GCA_003671525.1 Saccostrea glomerata | reverse complement strand
ATAGCTACAGATAAAGATGCAGAAACTTCGAGGGGGAGAGGGGGGCATGTCTGGAGAGGCTACAATAACAGGTAAATGGGCAGAAACTTGAAGGGGGAGGGGGGTGAAAAGAGGGGGTCATGCCTGGAGAGGTTACAACAACAGGTAAATAGGCAGAAACTTATGGGGGTATAAGAGATGTGTTGCAAGATCAGGAGGTATAGGAGTATGTATCCAAAGAATGGATGTTTTTCTGCAGTTCATATAATGGTTAGCAAATAACAATGTTGATGTTACTGTTGACTTTGATCTCTGAAGCTTTTCCACATGCACAATTTTGTGCTTTTCAAACCTAATCCATATTTTCCAAATATAACTTTTTGTCAGTACCCTTATTTATCATAAAATTATCATGCACTGTGCAAAAACTTCTTACACCTTTTTTCATAAATACAAAATAATTGCAGCTTTTTTCTTAAATAGCATAAAAGTAAATTTTTGTGTATCTGTGTATTATGGCAAGAAAATATGCTTAACCAATATTATTGCTGACATTAGGTTGAAACTGCTACAGCAAGTGAACAGAGGAGACTTGAGAATCAAAAGCAGGAGGCAATAGAAAGCATGCAATCCAAACAGAAGTATGAGCTGGAAAACATAAAGGAGGATCTGGAGAGGAAACACAGAGAGAAGCTGGATAGGATGAGGTCAGAGCAGTCAGAGAAACATGAAGAGGTGAGTAGGGGAGGGGATCTAAAGGTGTGGAGGGTAGTCAAAGAATTATAGGGGAGGGGATCTAAAGGTGTGGAGGGTAGTCAAAGAATTATAGGGGAGGGGATCTAAAGATGTGGAAGGTAGTCAAAGTATTATAGGGGAGGGGATCTAAAGGTGTGAAGGGTAGTCAAAGAATTACATGTATATGGGAGGGATCTTAAGGTGTGGAGGGTAGATAAAATGATGACAGAGCAGTTGGAAAAACATGAAGAGTTTTAAATTATAGGGAAAGGAAACCAGGGAACTGGAGATGAAAGCTATAAATGTGTAATAGCAAAATAAAAAAAAAAAATAAATGATTTAAATAATTTACAAACAGAATTTGTATCAGCTTTGTGTTTTCCTTGCTAACACCTAATTTCGACTGCTTCGATTCTAATACTTTGAAAATATATTACAGGAGATAAGAAGAATAAAGGATGAGATAAAGCGCCTACAGGAGCAGGAGCGAGAACAGAAGGAGCAGGAGCTAGAGATGGCTAGGCAGAGGCAGAAGGCCATCGATGATCTAGACAGAGGGGTAAGGTCACAGACAATGTTCACAGACAATTTTTACCAGGTTTTGGGATGGAGATTGTTGTTTATTGACAATTTGACATTGTTCAGATCTTATAAAATTTTTATACATTAAAATTCATAAATGTTTTCCATCTTTCAGTTTTCAAATTGTTAAATTTATATGTTCAGTGTGAAGAAAGGACAAAAAATGAAGAATCATCAGATTTATCAATTTCTTTTATTTCCAAAAAAAAATTAGACATATTTTTTTTTATGTTATCAGTTGGATGAAGTGTTGTCAGAGAGAAGACATGAGATCAAACAGCAACAACAGAAGGAGTTGTCCAGACTTCAGGAGGAGCATTCCACCCGACTACGCAAAATACGCCAGGATTACGAGGGGCAGGTAAGACTACGCAAAATATGCCAAGATTATGAGGGGCAGGTAAGACTACACAAAATACGCCAGGATTACCAGGAACAGGTAAGGTTATATACACCAGACTATGCAAAATACGCCATGATTACCAGGAACAGGTAAGGTTATATATGCCTGACTACGCAAAATATGCCAGGATTACGAGGGACAGGTTAGTTAACATACAACAGACTAAGCAAAATACGCCAGGATTATGAGGAACAGGTTAGTTAACATACAACAGACTACGCAAAATACGCCAGGATTATGAGGAACAGGTTAGTTGATATACACCCGACTACACGAAATATGCCAGGATTACAAGGTACAGGTTAGTTAATATACACCCCCTATGCAAAATACGCCAGGATTACGAGGAACAGGTAAGCTAGATAAGTATTTATCCTGCTTCTGATAAAAATCGTGAAATTTCATTGGTCGAGAGCAATACTGAATGAAATGATGTTATGTCGTCTACCCACCTCACATTGCAGATGTGCCCCCTCCACATGACCTACCCACCATATATTAAAAATTCACCAACCACACATCATCAATATACTGCTTTCATGTGACCCACATGGAGCTTCATAACTGACGTTACAATGCGTCTGATGACAACAATGGATGCAGAATGTCTAGCTTGGACGCTCAGTGAAAGCTGTTTATCCATGCTATAAATATTTAGTCTTTTAGAGAACCATCAGCTGGATAAATTTGTTATGTAGACACTTAGAGGGGTAATACGTAAATATGTGGTTCCTTAAAAAATACATATTGGGCTCGGCTTACGCCTCGCCCAATATGGATTTTTTCAAGGACCCCACAAATTTCTGTATTACCCCTCTAAGTGTCTACATAACTAATAATACCTGACTACACAGAGTACGCCAAGATTGTGAGGAACAGGTTAGGTAATACACACAAGACTTTGTAAAGTAGACAAGGCTACCTGATGAGGTGAGATAAGGAACAACAAATACTTAACAAAATATGGCAAAAGCACCAGGGCTAGATCAGATAATGTACACCAAACTAACACAATATGACAGGAGCTCAAGGGATAGGTTAGCTATTATACACCAAGCTTTGCTAAATCATGTAAAGCAGGATCATCATGTATATTACTGTTTATAAGTTGATGATTTTAAATGCTTTATGTTAGTAATATGGAGAGGGTTTTTCAGGAAGGGGATGAGAAGAAACTTCTAGAAGAGAGACTGGATGCAGATAAGAAGAAA
Source organism: Saccostrea glomerata (assembly GCA_003671525.1). NCBI lineage: Eukaryota > Metazoa > Mollusca > Bivalvia > Ostreida > Ostreidae > Saccostrea > Saccostrea glomerata. Next base: position 7,074,471 of record PRKT01000001.1, on the reverse strand, counting down.
ATGCAGAAACAGTACGAAAAGGATTCTGATGACATCCGCCGAAATTATGAACGCAAGAAAGAATCCTTATCAGAACAGTTGGAAGATGAGGTATGACGTTAAGGATGCTTCATCATCATTTCATTTATTTCTCTCAGCATTTCATTATCTCTCTACATCATCTTTAATAATTAGTAAAATGATTCTTATTAAGGGAAATTACTCATTTTTGAATTTCTTTCTTTCAATGAAAGTTGAAATATACTGTGGAGAGTACAAAGGACAAGCTAGAGAGAAATGTCCTAGTGGGACAGGTGAAAAGTGCATGAATGTACAAACAAAAGTCACTTCACAGCTTATTGTAAAAATGTAACTCATTCTGTAAAATATTGCAGAAGTTTAAAAAGAAAACTTATGTCGTTATGTTTCACTCACAAATTTAGTCATTTTTGATTATGATATGTATATCATGTGGCAATTTTAAGTTGCATTTTATCTACTTCACTGATACTGTAAAGAGCATTGGCTTTCTTTTCTGATAGACACATATTTTTATGGTAGAATCAAGTAAAGAAAAAATTGCATGGCATGAGGAAAATAATACATGTATCACTTTTAACTGAATTTTAATGACAAGCTTTTGACTGTATGGACACTTCCAAAGGTTGTTTGTAAAGACAAAAAAAATATTAAATGTAGTTACGTACGGCTGAAAATATTTTACTTGTTTAGCAAAGAAAATACATGTACATTCTATCTTTCACTTCCATATAAGTTTTCTACATGTACCTGTATGAAGTAATTGAGACGGGAAACTTTATGTTGAATTATTCTGTTTAAAGGAAGAAGAGTTCCAGGACAGAAGAGCTGAACTAGAGAGGAAAAAGATGCAAGTGGAGAAGGAATTCAAAAACTTAGAATCACAGGTATACAAAAAGTATTACTATGTTACTAAAGCTTATATTTCTCAACAAGTAATGAGTAATAATAGTAGGGATGTCAACGAATTGTCGACTATTCGACTATCAGTCGAATGGACCGACGATCGAATAATTAAACAACATTCGAATACATGTACATTGTCTTAAATAAATGCAAGAAAAGGAGGTGATAATGAAATTCTCCTCTCAAAATTAAAAATGCGCCCTTCCTCAACCATATAGTGTACGCTCAAACACATTTTCAACATTGTATGAATGGTACAGTAAGTACAGTAATTACGTACCGCGATAATTATTACTCAATCACTGACCTGTTTGTTATTGTAGTTAATTGTGCAACGCTATACTGGACTTTGAAAACTATTAAATTGACTTGCACCAATTATAAATATATTTAAAATCTCTATGAATTTCAAATGCTAGGAACACACAATATTTGCATAGCCATGAATTTTTAAAACTTTGATAATTATTAATACTAATATTCTTACATAAAAGAAATTTTGGTTTCTGGAGCAATCATTAATTGAACATGCAGTATTTAACAATCTCAGCGGAGGTATGGATAGTGTGTGTTTACAATTCCCCCTTTCCAATTTATTTTATTTAATTAACAAGCTTTCAAAAACAACGTACTATAGAAAAAAAATGCTCCGAATAGTCGACTATCGTTCGAATAACGAAACCGAATGTTCGACTAAGGAAAATCAATATCTTGACATCCCTAAATAATAGGTATCCAAAATTTATGTGTTGTTTAGTTTTGTTTTGTTTTTTTTAACCATATAGAACAATTATAGACATGATGCAATGAGAAATTTTAATTTTGTATTTTTTTTGTGTAGGAGAGAAAATTAGAAGAAAAGAGGAAGCAGTTCCGAGAGAATACAGCAAGTTTTGACAGGGAACAAGATGTACGTCACAGCATGATATTGTACACTGCATTTGTGTACCGTATATACTCGCCTATAAGTCAGATTTTTGGGAGTAAAACTTTGGTCCAAAACTCTATGTCCGACTTATAGGCGAGTTATAAAATGACAGGTTGATAAGAAATTCAATTTCTCTAATGTAAGCTTAAAAATACAACCGACTTATAAGCGGACCGACTTATAGGCGAGTATATACGGTATTAGAAAAATTATAAATCATTAAAAGAAATTGATTTGAAAATAATTTCTTGTTGATTAGGAAGCCTTTGGCAGTAGGAGCAGCAATCTGAGTGCTAAGGAACTGGAGAGAATGAAGGAGGAGAGACGTCAGTACCAGGAGGAGATCCGCCAGGAACGAGAAGAACTCGACCAACTGAAGGCGGAAAAACGGGCACTAGAGGAAGACGTCACCAAACTCAAAATGAACAAAGAACAGCTCACAAGAAAACTTCGGTAAGTTTACAGGACCTCAGTATTAAACTCTAGAAGTTTCATTTGAATCTCCTGTGGCTCTGTATGATATAAATTATTAAGGTTTTAAATCATTTTTGTTATTTCTAAATTGCTAGAAGGCAACTTGAATTAGGAAGATGATATTCAGGTACATCTATTAAGGAATAAAATGTAAATTATTGCATTTTTTTGACAGTGACTTAAAGGATAGGATAGACAAGAAAGGTAAAGATATCGATCATCTGAACCAGAAAATCATTGACGCTGCAGAGGAGACCAAGTCCATGGCTGAGGAGAGAATGAGAGCCACCCACACGATAAGGCGACCCCCACACCATGTCAGGCTGGACAGTGTAGAGGCAGAGGAGGATCTCATCAGTGGTAGGTGAATCCAGTTTCCAGAGGAATGGAAGAAATTAACAAATGTTATACAGTGTAGATAAAGAGTATTATGCCTGATTATAATTTTTTTGTGATTTGCAATTTACAGATATTCCAGAGAGGCATCATAGGAAGAAGTTTAGTTTTGCTGAGGATAGAACTGATGATGATGTAAGATCTAAGAAATAAGTGTTTATTGATTTTGTATTATAAGTTAATATGTGGATTAAGCTTGTGATATTGACTGTTAAATTAATTTTTAGGATATTTCCTCCATGACTGGCAGATACTGGCAGGACCTTATCACAGAAGAAGACAGCATCTTTGAAAACATTCCTATAGAGAAGCAGAACTATGGGTATGTATGACATTGAATAGTGAGAGGAATCTGAATACTACAAGATAGGGCATGTATAAGATAATGATTTGTGAGTAAGATTTCTTTCTCCTCTTTTCAGGGAAGTGAAAGTTCAGATTGCCAAAGAAAATGACTCAATACTAATGGCCAAAGAATTCCTCAGGAAGCAGAGACAATCACTGAAGAGAAGACATGCCGCTCTGCTGGCAGCCAAGCAGGAGCTGATGAAGGACGTTATTAAACAGAAACAAGGGGTAAGCTTAGGACTTTATCTTCATAGTTCTTGTTACAACATCTCACAGCAAGTGAGAATATCTGAGCTATTAATCTAATTATATTTGTAGAAGATCTAGATTATGAACAATTTCTCGGGTTATAAAACAAAAATTGTGTATTGGAATTGTTTTGTTGCAGAACACATTTGATTCGCCCTCTAATCAGTCCCAGGGGCATGTGCGATTTGTAAGGGAGCTTTAAATCTTAGCTTGTGGTGAATCATGCTTGCATGACCTCTTTTAAATGTACTTTTGTGTAAATTAAAAAAAAAATGTAGTGGATAATGGAATCACCATGCCTGTATGTCTTTCTGTCCCTATATGTCCTAGGATAGATGTAAGGTTAAGTTTTTAATTACTTTTCTTGTTTATCTTTTGGAGTAGCCAAACAAATTGTGCAGTTATGGTGCATCTACAGATACTTAGTGTGAAGCATGCTGATCATGCTGCTGACTAACAGTTTATGCTCCATTGACAGTTGGTTAAAGTGAGGTTAAGCTCAGTATTTACAGATACACATATAAATTTTTTTTTTACCTCAAAGGCTAACCCAACCAAAACTTGCAGATAAGGTTTATGTTGGAGTACTTGGTATAATGCATCTTTCTGATGCAGAATCTGACCTTTTTTCTTGTTCATTTCTTGCTTTCATATACATTTACATGTAGGTCTGTTCTTGCTACATATCAGTGAAATAAGAGAAAGGCAGGATTAAGTTCATTCTAAGCTTATCATACATCACCTAAAATAGATAGCAAACATAATGATGTGTTCTTGTAGTCATGCTTTATTGATGCCGTATTTGGATCTGTTTTAATTATGCTTCATTTAGGGGATTGCTCTGGTGAAGGCAATTCTAATCTGTTGGTTGGTTGTTTTGTTAGTTTTTTTCCTGAACAATGGTTAAAACCAAAACAAAAAAGTTCCTGGTACATTTAGCTAGGCAGTGAGATTGAATCGTTTTGTATCGGGTGATTAACATGTTCTGTGTGATGATCGTTGATGTGATGTCTACTAATACAAACCATTATTAATATGTATTTATATACCTTAATAAAAAACTGTATTTGTCATATGGAAGGAAACTAAGGTTAGAGATGCTCAAAGCAAGGCTTAAATAATAGAAATGCATGATAAAATATGAAAAATATCATATCAAATGTTTATTCGTAATTATTAACAAAAGAAATGGGAAACGGTATACATATATGACAGAAAATATTACTCATATATTAATAATATTTAAGTAATAAAACGAACAAACATATTGGTTAAGGGATATCTGATATAAATAGTTTGATTTTGCTGATTAATTTGTACATATTAGGTAAAAAATTGATAGGGGTTTTAAGTTGTCTGCATTATTACATTTAATTTTAAAAAACCATTCTTAAAAAGCTACCCTTTCAAACGTATACAGTGTTTTCACTGGAGAGAAGTTTTTTTTTTAACAGACTCATAACCAAAATGATTCATGTAAGGATTATATAAACTTTTAAAAAGAAATTTTCACAGGATGTCAAAGGTAAATTCAGTACAATGTATTTTCCAGACCCTCCCCACTGATAATTTCAGTTCATTGTACATTGTGTGTTGTATTTTCCAGAACCTGCCCTCAGATAGCCCCCATGTCCTGGAAGAGGTGAAACAGAAGTTAGAAAAAGAATCCATGGACATCGATCACATGGAATCACAGGTTAAAACTGGTTCCCGCCTCGTCAAGGAGAAGGAGAGGCGAGTGAGGCAGATGAGTAGCAAGCTCAATATTGAGGTAAGTTTACTGCTTTAAACAAAATCATTCATTTTAGCTTTAAACTGTTAGATTTCATACTTCTGTTAGAATTTTTGAAAAAAATAATATAAGGATATACAATTTTATGTAGTCTGGCAGTGAGGAGGAGTATTCTCCCTTTGAGCACCATTGGCGACCAGCCAAAATTCCTACGTGTGACTTGTCTGATGATGAGAGCAGTGGAGTTAGTAGTACAGACAACAGTCTGGATAATGTCCTCAAAGGTAACAAGTCCTTCTCCTGACACTTTATGTAGCAGACAAAAAAATCACATAGAAATAAATGCTTCAATGCTACATCATGTGTTATTTCTTAAAAGAATATGTTCTTTTTAAAGCCTTACAGAAGCAGAATGCTAGAATACAGAACGGTACACCTCTGATGTCCACATTGCGGTCTGAAGGAGATCCCATCACTCAGTCCCTACAAAGAATTAACTATGATTTGGCCAAAGTTATCACAATGATTGGCAGCAATGGAAACAACAGTCTGCAGGGTGAGTAAAAAATATACAGAAATTTGCAAGAGTTATTGTTCTTGTAACATGAATGTTGGTGCAGTACAAATCTGTAAGAAAATTCTCTTAAAACTATCATAGGCAATTGAAAATGAATTTTTTGTTCCTGATCATTTTTATGTATAAACAAACGATTGTAGAACTATTCAGTTTTCAATATTACAAATGAATCAAGACATATATTGTTGTAGAATACTGTAAATCACTTTTAATTCACGAGAACTTTATTTTCGCGTAATTACGCGAGACAGTGTACTCGTGAAAATTTAATTCTCGCGTATAATAGTATTCCTTAAGAACATATAGAGCAATGACCACAGTTCGCGAAAATTTTGTCTCGCTAATCAAGAGTCAATGACTATCTTGCGAAAATAAGGTGTTGCGAAAATTTAGTGATCTACAGTATTCAGTACCTGTAGAATGTTCATTTTTATATGTTCAAATAATTTGATGTGTGTATTGTAGGAACCAATGAGAAGCCTGGAAATTATGTGCCTATATATGCCCCCTCAGCCCCACCCAGTTTGTTAGGGAGTACAGTTCCTGCTTCCCCGATTCAGGCTTGGACAACAACCAATCCTTACATGTAAGTATCAGTAAAGATAAAGTTTTGTGTGTGTTGTAATCTGATATCCATTTTTCTTCTCATTTTATACATTTGGAATTATGTTTTATAGACAAAATCCTCAGCACAAGGTAGATTATTCTACCCTAGTAATGAATGCAGAACAATCTCTAGAGAGAAAATGGAGAAAGTACTTTGGAGGTAAAGTTTTGATCATACCGTTCTGGAGAAAAGTTGTGTTCTTATGTTTTGAATGATAATTTGATCTGATTCAGTCATTTGGCCATCTGTGTGAATCTTAAAATCTTCTGAAATACTAGTAATACAGTAAAACTCGGCTATAACGAAATCACTGGGTCCAATGAAGTTACTTCACTATATCCGTAATTTTTTATATCCATATAAGGAATGCGTTAAATCATATAGCTGGGGATCCAAAATAACTTCGCTTTGTCCGTGAATTAGCAACATCCTTGTTCATACTAAACAAACTTAACTGTAATATCCTAGCATTGATAAAGCTTATCCCATTGCAGATCGCCGCCCACCTCTTACTAGTGCTGTGCCAGGAACCTTCACAATTTCTTCAGGGCCTGTACCAGTCAGGTATGTATTCAAGAAGAAACTAATATAATTTGTTTTTAAAAGAATTGGAAATAACTTTAAAGGTTTTTTTCACCACCAATGATTTCATTTAAAAATAATACATGTAATTATCCCAGATCCCTGTATGAGAAATGAATTCTATACATGGTTCCCATTTCAAGAAAATATATTCTATATTGGACACCCCTCTGAATTTTGTGGTTTCCTGGTTAGATTTTTTTCCAATAGCTACATACTTCTGTTTCGGACCATTCACTTACTCAAGCCTGATTATCATGACAGATCTTTATTGGAATTGCTGCTGCTTTTGAATTAATAATTTGTTTGTACTTTATAGAGAACAGCTCAGACAGTACCGTGTGAGTCTCCACCAGCAGTTTCCACCCTCCAGCACCACTCAGGATAAACTGGCGGAGCAGAAGGAGTGGCTCCGAAAGTTTGGTCAGGACTTAAACCTGGGCTCCTCATTTATCCACCCCCCGCAGTCAGATCAGGGCTCAATGTATCCAAATTGATTTTCAAGATTATATGAGAAAACGTATTCTCGATAATTTATTATTGAATAGAGTAGTACACTGTCTTTGAAAGAATTAGTTTGCTAGTTTATTAAAGAATATGTAATGAGATACCAGAAATTAGACAGTCACGTTTTTAGGTACAAGATACATATATATTTACAGAGTGTTCATCATGTATGTGGTTTTGGCTGTTTGCAGTAGTGCTATTTTAAAGCTGTCATTGTTGGAATATGCTTACATCATAACAAACATGCATTTACTTGAATGTAGAAGCTGTAACAGAATTTCAGTAGACCTTAACCTTCATTAGTAATCACTAGTTATGTGTGCTCTGAGAGATTTTGTGTTCGGGAAAATTACTGTTGTTGCAAGGTGCCAAAACAAGCCAGGACTGTCTAGTAGCTAGAGCCTACTAACATCTGATTTATCATCTGTCATTAATATTTTAATGCTTTTTTATCATATAAACATTTGCATTTTCTCATTTGTTTATATAAAACAATAACATGTAATCTATCATATTCTACCTCACAGATGTATTAGTCTTTCTTATTAACAAAAAGGTGTGTGTAATACTGATTGTGTGTTTGTACATGTACATTGTATTGTTTACCTTAGGAAAAGCCTTTTTTAATCATCATTAGCACTAATTATTTCACTTTTAACTGACAGATTGTCTAGTATTCTTTTAGATTAAGCTATAATCACTTTTGATCACATACTATGCAGCTATAGTTAACAGATTGTACAGTCTGTTAGATTAAGGTGTGGTCCCCTTTAATCACATACTATGCAGCACTAACCAAATAGTATGCATGATTTTGAAAACTGGTTGCACATCCTATGTTTGAATTATGCACAAGAATGTTTTTTAAAAGAATTGTACACAAATCACAAATTTTCTATCAAAATTTTAAGTAGATCCAAAAATGTTTCGATTTTGTAAATTTCTATAATTGGATCTGCTTAATGAAGTGTGAAGCAGTGAGTCACCTGAGTTGACCTTAACCTACTAACCTAGAGACAGCCTCATGCTCCGTTCCCAGGTAAATGACACAGAACCACTGTCATCCACGCCTCAGCGACGACTGTCTGTTCCTGGAGTCACTCGACTGGAACTGGATGAAAATGATGAGATTAGAGTCAGGCATTTCTAGGACTGTCAAAAAAAATGCATGAAAGGTGAACTAAGATAGCATTGTAGCTGTATGTTCCTATGTTCAGTGCTAGTGATTGCAGAAGACTGGGTGAAACTTGTTTCAAGTTTGTAGAACATTGCAATGCACATACAAAGTTGTATGAAAGAAAAGAGAATGTATCTTTTTTTCTGAAGAGTGGATGTTATGGGGGTTTTTGTGTACCATGATAGTTTTGCATCTCTTCTGAAAGCAATATTTTGAGTAATACAGAAATTCCCTGTCAAAATAAATTTTGAGAGTAAACTGGACAGAATTTGTAAAAATGCAAGAAAAAAAATCATGATGTTGATGTAAGTGTATGTAGTAGTAAGGTATAAAAGAAGACAGTTCCATTGTGTTCACAATGTCCACATAGATTTATGTAAAGCACTGGACTCTTGGAAGAATGGATATATACATAGTTAGACATACATGTATGATGATCTGTTTTGTAGACGGTTGTAGCAGGGATAAAACATGTATTCTTTTACACATAGATTTTTCACAATTGCAGGAATATTCATACTTGTGTGTTCATTTTATCATTGTCATTTTGTCTTCTGAATGTCCATCATTTGTAGCATCCTTCTCACTGTAATTGAGGTTTAAATTGATGTATATTTACCATGTATGGAAACTGGGTTCATTTCAACGAAATCTGAATATTCCTACCGTCCTGAACAGTTATCTGACACAGCCTTATACACTGAGTATTTCATATCAAGAATCTGCATTGTGATTTATCCCACCATTTGTATTCTTCCATTAATATATTTTTATGTGTTATATTCTCATATTCAGCATTAGAACCGTTTACAATGTATGGTGTTTACATTTATCTGAGCCAGAGACCCATTAGACCTTTTCTGATCAAAGCTGGTTACATTGTAAGTCTGGTATTGAAAGCTTTTACATTTCTTTATTATTATTTTTTTCTAACTTCAGGCCCAGTTGCAACTTAACTTAGTTCAATGCATCCTTGAGTGAATTTAAGGGTCAAGTCTTGTTTTCAGAGGCATGGTTGTGAAAAGATAATAAAAACAGGATAAGGGAAAAAAACATTCTGAAAGCTTAATTGAAATGCAAATACATGTATCCACAGTCAATCTCTCCTGGTCTTGAATAATACTATGATAGGAGAGTTTGACAGAGTGATATAAAGAATACAAAATATCTTTGGAGGTGTTATGGATTATAAGTGTAGAAATGAAATTTAAAATTCATGATCCTGAAATGGAATTCCCAGTATGGAATTTAAATGTCTACATAGAATGATAATTAAGAGGATAGATTGTAGGATTCAAGGCTTTAAATGGATGCGGTAGACATCTTAAAGCTAAATTTGCAATTTTGTTGCCTGTTTACCAGTGATTTGGGCTAAAAAGAGTTTATGTGCAGGTAGTCAAAAACTCTTGCTAACAGAACCAGGTGAGTGTTGTGGTCCTGGGTACATTGTTAGAATTTGTCTTTATCTGAAAAATAAGAAAACATGCTCGGAGGTTGTGTAAAAATCAGCCTTGCACTTTTTTTTTTAGTAAAAATGGTTGTACAAAAGGGAAGATATTAAAAGGAAAGATATTGCAAGTGTTGGGTCAAAATAGACCAATAGATTTGATTGTATTTTAAATAAGAGTGCTGTTTTATTTATAACTCTGAAACTCTGTGATAGAATGTTGTTAATTTTCATGAAATCTCATTTGTTATGACAATAAATATATTATAGCAAACTATTTTATCATTTGCTTTATTTGTGAATTGAGCCAGGAAAGATAACCTCAGAATTAAAATTTGAAGAAAAAGAACTAAAATTTAATTTATATCTATGGCTTTATCAAGAAACTATCCAATAGTCTCGAGCAATGTGAGAAGTAAACCAAACAGAGACATAATGTCTCTGCTTCCAAAGGCCTGATATTAAGCTCTTGTGAGCCAAAGGTAAAATTAGGTTATACTATTACCATTTTGGTATTCTCAAGAATCCCTTGTCAAATTATCAAATTCGTCACAGTCACAGTACAAGAGCATTCGCGAACAAAACCATGTGTGGAAACATTGCAGAATAGATGACTCGACTGCAGCTTCAATATTTATGATCACTCTGTTGACGAAAATGTTGCTTCAACGCTGATGACTTTCAAAAATAAAAAAGAATAACTAAAATGCAAATACATTAAATATATTCAGAAATGATTTTAACGTTTATCCAATTATAAGAAATATCTTTTTTTTTGTCCCCCGCTTGAAAAGTGGGAGATATTAATTTGGGTCTGTCCGTCCGTCCGTCTGTCTGTAACGCTTTCGTTTCCACACAATATCTCGAGAACCCTTTGAGCTTTCACAATGAAATTTTGCATAAATTCGCAAATTCTGTCTGTTATAGCACTCGTTTCCGCGCGATATCCCGAGAACCCTTTGAGCTTCTGCAATGAAATTTTACATAACAACTCCCTGTGGTCTACGGAAGACATCTATTGATTTTGAGGTCAAAGGGTAAAAGTTCAAGGTCGTAAATTTATACATTCTGTCTGTGTGTAACACTATCCGGGCGATATTTCAAGAAGATTTTCAGTTTTTGCATTGTAATTTTATACCAAAACTCCCTTGGACCTCTCTCACCCCTCTCAAAGTGTCCCGCCCCGTTTGTTTTATGAGTTTTTATTGTATTACATGTTGCTATTTTTAGCTCAGGGGCACAAGGAGAGTTATTACGTGTAAAACAGGTTCTCAGCGGACTTTATATTCTTAGTACATCTATTAGAACTGTTTAATAAAGGTTAAATTAGACACCATGCATTGTGTAAAATTTTGACAATATCGAACTTGAGTGTATACATGTGTGACTTCATCTTTGCATATAATTTTTGCATGTTGAAAGCGGGTTCGTGGTGTAGTGGTATGTCTCTCGCCTTATGTGTGAGAGGTCTCGGGTTCTAATCCCGGACGATACATTTTCTTTTTTTTTCCCGAAATACTTTTTTTACTAAATGATAGTATTCAGCATGTGAACTAAAAAAATTAAGAGAGGACTGCCTTGTACAAACTCATAAAATCATCAGTACAGTGTGATAAATATTCAATATAATAAGAATAATAACACATAATAAAGAATAAGCAATCAAATCATTATATCCATATTGGCATATTTCATTTGCTTCAGTATACATGTATACATTTTAATAATTCTACAAATTCAGTCAGGGGGATCCGACCCCCCTCCTCCCCGAACTGCGCATGGTTTACTTTTTCCCTAAGCGGGACATAGATTCTCTGAATTAGCTTGTTCAAAGTAGCTATGAACTTTAAATTTATGTTTTAAACACAATAACTTGCAGAGCTAAAAAAACATTTGATTTTCCGACATGTATCTTTTTTAAAGTGGGTAAAGGTTACCCACCTTTTTGCATTCTATAATTACTATTGGGTTATCTCAATATCTTTGAAGGTAAGAGGCCAAATCTCACGAACATGTACTAAATGTTGTCTATTGATGCATCTCAACAAGGTCACTATTACCTACTTTGAATATTTTGACATTATTTTACATTATTAATAATTATTAATCTTGTCCAGTCTATTCATATTTGATATGAGGCGAAATGCATGTATATTATACCTTGTCAATTGATATCGATGCGTCTCAGTATATAATATCCCAGAGCAGGTCCTATACTGTAACCAACTTAAGTACTTTTATTATTCATTCTCAAATCAATTTACTAGTATCTTTGATACCGAGAAGCTTGGGATGATCAAACTTTGTCAACTGATGCATCCCGAGATCCTATAGTGTGTCCAAACAAAGGGTTAGTCACAAAATATTTTCTCTAAATTTTACAGCTATTTTCTTTTTTAAATGAATATATGTAGACAACGAACAGTATTCAAGTTCAAAAGTCCATAAAACAATATAAAAATCTAGGAGCGGAGCAAACATGGACCTCCAAAACATCAGAAAGGGGGATCACATTTTGGCCAAAAATTTCTCTTACTATTAGATTGAATCAATTTCAGAGGGGGTGCATGACCAAAGTGTTTGGGGACACTACCAATGCGAGCAAATATTTCTAGACACGCAAAGGTCATCAGACATCATTGAAAAGACACAAGCATAACATGCATAAGTTTTTTCTTCTCCTTATGCTATACATTGGAAAATTATTTGGGGGAAAAGTCCTAACACAGATCATGTATTTTGTATATTCAGTTAAAGGAGACAAGGAAACAGTTCCGTAGGTGCATAACATTGATACGGTGGCAACGGCAGGCATGTTAGGTGACAATTCGATCCGTAATTAACACGTGTAGAGTAGGAGATTTCTGTCAAAATGAAACATTCCCGGACGAGGTTCAAATGTTTGAACATATTGTTCTTAAAAGCGACTGACACCGTGCATGCATGGAATTTGCAAAATTTTGTGATCGATGATAGGAGACATTTGGGTTGACCAATTAATCATAAAATACGTCACGCCAAGCGCTTGTTTTAAAAATTGATCTAGAAATATCTTATTTTGTCCATTGTAGAACGACAGAAATATATAAACATTTACTATATAGTTATCTCAAGAATTTTCAAAAGTCCATTAAACAATACAAAATATTTTGAACCGAAAAATACTTAAACCGCGTAAGAACGATTTCATCAGAAAATAACAGTTCATATTTATTGATGAATATTTTGAGTTGAATCCTTGGCATGGACTTGTTCTCTAAGACTTTTTCGTATGATAGATAGGGAACTAGAGGTACATGTATGTTGTCATTGAGAATTAAAGCATCTTTTAGATATCAGATGAAGACTTGTGTGCAGAATCAGAATGGTTTTTAACTAAGTAAGTTTGAATATGATCGGTTATGTTTGTATGTATGTAAATTTGCAGAATCCATTTTATTGTAGAAGCAGAGGTGTTTTGTGCCCAAATGCATCGTTTTAATATATCGTAGAATATGAAGAAGTGGTTTATAAAGTGTTGAAATGCAAAAAAATTTCGATTTCAGTTTGATTTAATTTTTATCACACCATTGTGTTTCAACTTTCTTTGGTTATTTGTATCCATATTTGATTAAACCCACATCTCAAATATGAATTGGAACATTGCTGTCGAAGTTACTGTTTTGTAAAGATTGTGAAATATGTCTTCATTGTATAATATTTAGGTGGGTGTTCCTGTTCACGAGAATTGTTGTACTCTTATGTAGAATCTGTAATTTTTCATAGGGTGTTTTTTGGAGAGGGGGATGATGAAGCAAAATTGTTTAGATTAAATTTGGTTTTAAAATAGAACATAAATCGGTATATGTCATTAGGGACAATATTATTCGAATTTCTATTTTTACCAAATTTCTTTTGGACTGTTTGACCTTAAGGATTTTTTGTTTTTCTAGAAAACCTTTAACATGCCCAACAGACATGCTGTTCGTGATGGTTTAATATCTGAAATCTTATAATGACACAGAATTTCTTGTCACCAAGGAAATGTTTTTTCTTGATTAAAATTGAATGCTGTCCGTCAAAAACGACGAATAGCGTCTTTTGTCATGATTGCGCTGTTCTATTTATTTCATAAGAGGAACTAACGGTGTTTGAAATCGTGAGTAAAAAATTAAGATGCCAAAACAATCATATGTAATCATAAAGGTATCATCACACATTTGGCTTTCATGCCAAGCGATGACTTTGCTGTTAAACTTTTCACCTCTCTGGAAGACTATTCATGTATCACTTTATTAAACCATAAAAGGTGTCTCGCAAAAATGACCTCTAGATATATATACGCTGTTTAAGTTTTATTCTTTTATACATAATATTATACAAGAGGAATAACCGATACTAGAGGGGGATGGGGGTCAATGTTAATTTAAATTACAGTATGAAAATTCCATAAGACTTTCATATGGATATTAGCATCTCAAAATTTTAATAAAAAGAAAACAAGTTCTTGATATGTAACTGCTTTTCTATGAAAAAAAAACCATTTCGTGAAATAACATTATGAAGCATAATCCTGTTGAAATATCATTGATTGAAGGATGTTACGTCAATCGATGTGTGGTTGTGAGCAGTATTAATGCTGAATAAAAATTCCACAGTCCTTGTTGACCAGAATGCATTTTTTCTCTTCTAACCAATGTTATTTTAATGTTAACAAGAATTTTGAGAAATCTACGGCCACAGGGTAATTTTTGGAAGATATGAACTGCAATTTCGAATATCAGAAACGTACGACTTTCCAGTCGATTAAACAACCATTCCCCATATACTAGTATATGATTAACCAATGAACATGCTTTTTTAACAGTTAAGTCAACTGCATTTTTAATAAAAAATAGAACTCAAAATTTTTCATATTGATCACCTGAAAATATACTTTTTAAAAATAATTCTGATTATACAAGCAAGTAAAAGCTGTCAGAGTTTCTCATTGGCAGTATATCTATATAGTATGTACAATTAGTCTTTACAGACAAGCTATGTCTTCCAATATCTGTTAGAATTCTCAAGCTCTCTGAGTCCCTATATCCCCAGAATTATTATTTTATTATAACCCCCCACCCCACCCCGCTTGAAAAGCGGGAGAGTATATAATAATCGGAAAGTTCATCCGTCTGTCTGTCCGTCCGTTTGTTACGCTTTGGGGTACCCATCTCTTACGGCAACTCCTCTTATACCACGGGATGAAATTTGATGAGGCTTTCAGAGAATCTTTTTTACAAAATGCCATTGTACACCTCTTACTAGTATTTTATTTTTTGACCCGACACATATTTTGGGTCTCCCATAACAAAACATGTACACTGCCATTATATTCATATGGGAGGCGGGGGTATAATTCAGTGAGCTCATTACTCACAGTACCTCTAGTTTAAAAACATTATTTATTTATTTAATTTATTCAAATACCTCTGCATAAAAAAGAAGTTTCGTTAAATTATATGATGAGGTGTATTGACGCATTGTATTAATTTTCCTTCATACATTTATACAATTTATCCCTTGGAACTTAAATAATATAAAATTGTTCTCAACGTCGTTTCAAACACTAAATACTCGTAATAAACAAAATCTTGTAAGTGAAATTTATGGAGATAACGATCAGTATTCAAGCTCAAAAAAGTTCATTAAACAATACAAAATAGGAGCAGAGCAAACACAGACCTTCATAACTATAGAGGTGCATGGGAACAGGTGCCATGGAGGAGTGAGCACCTCCTGCCGAGCGGTAACAACCGCCTTGTACTCCTTGTCATGATCGAGAAATAATGAGAAAATCCGTCGACAATTCAGTGTGTATAAAACGTTAATTAGCATTGGACTTAATGATGAATTGTTTTTGCTGACAAGGTCATTGTATCGACAATAGAGCTTTCGAACTTTACCTACTTTAAACAAGACAGTTGATATTCTTGTTCCAGCAACCTGTTTGACAATAACCTCGTTTTAAAAACTGATCCTACGTAGAGCATGGTCCTGTGTATCTAATCATATGAGAGATATAAACCCCATATGCAGATGGTGACGGTATATTGCTGCATACGTAAGGGAAGTTTACGATTGAAAAGTTATAGTCATCTCGTTTGTCATCAAGCTTGATTGTTTAGATTACCAATAATGTCTTTTTTTTTTTAAATTGAAACAGATGTGCAAGACTGTGTTGTATCTTTTACTTCGAGCTCACAAGAATATATCATATTGACTAAAATGTAAGAATGGAAATAACCATTGTTAATTGACAATACCTCATCGAAATACTGAGTATCTAAATGTCGAGTTGAAGGCCACGGCAACTGTTTTCTTCTTTTTACATATAAGATTTTGGACAAATTCTGCTTCATATGAATTCAAAAATAGTTCTGCTTATAACGGGCAGAACTGGTATCCATGGGATTTCAAATACATTGTTGGAAAATATGGTCTACAAAAACCACATAGATATTATCAATCAGAATCTCAAGCATCAATTTGATGTCAACTTCAGAGTACTTGTGTCTACAATCAGAATGTGCTTTATAACAAAATAATTTTGCAAATAACCAATGACAAGTTGAGTAAATTTAAGACTTCCATTTTTATTGACAATCAGTTGTTAACAATTTACAAAAGACTGGGTATTTAATTCATAGTGCGGAATAGTCTTGAAAAGTTGCGAGCTTCAATGCTACTGATTTTGGTAAAATTTTGTGTTTTCAGATTGTCCAAACGTTAATTGATTTTCACCACTTCCGAATATGTTGTTGCACAGTACTCCTGAAGTTTCTCCTTCACAACTGATAATATTTTCGTAAGGAGTAAAGGTCGTATTTTGAAAGTAGTAAACAGTATTAGAATAATTTATCTTTGAGGTAAAGTAGTTTTGCTGATGTGAATGCAAATATATGCACGGCAGTAAACAGCAAATAAGCACTGTGAAGAGTACTACTTATGTAGAATAGACAAAGGTGAAGTATATATCGACATGTTCTTGTGATTTGTGTTCTGGTTTATAAAGAGTCAGTTCATTACATATGCGTAATGACTGTGTGATTGAAATAATATGTCTTCATGTTACGTATTTTCTTTACGCTATTTGGCACAAGACAATCCCAAATATTCAAATATTATGTTTACATGTAGATCGAACTATCATTTATTTAAAAGATATTATGACATCATCGATCACTCCCGCATGCAATAAACACATGTTGATCTATTGGTGTCAGTAAGCAGGACCTTGCATATACAGATGTAGGTTATGATCATTGAACGAAAAATTGTGCGGTTTTTTTTTTTTACCTTAATGAGTTAAAACCACGTATGATACAACAATGTAGAGTCCCATTGTCAAAATATTCTCCGTTAAGAACACATGGGATACTTTTAAGAATGTGACCGAAATTGGTTTAAGCACACCGTACAGGTTTTAATATTGCTTAAATTTTTCATATTAAACCTGGCATTTTTATAAATTTGTACCTAAAATATTCATTTGATTCTCATTTCATCTTTTTATTGACGGAAAAAAAAACCAAAGACCTACTTAGCATTTAAATCATTTTTTTTTTCTAAAGAAAGAGTGAAAGGACTTACTAAAGCGCACAAATTTTGTTTTAAAATTAAATAAGGCATTTCTGCTTTATTTGGCTTGTATTTGCTTTTCAACAATTATGAAAAAGTAGCATATTTTTAAATAGATTTAAAAGCTTGTATTCGTTAATATTAACTGCAATAGGTCAATTTCCTCATTATGGTGAGTTATAGTTTTATTTTTCTTGGACTATTGACAATGAAGAAGAAGGACGGCTACACTATATCAAGTATTTTCAAAAATCTGAGAGGTTTGGTATGTTACTTCATCTTAAGGACGACAATGTTTATATAATTAAGGTTAAGGTGATATTTTTTTTTATCTCTGCAATGTCCTGGAAAAAAACCTTTTTTTTTCTATTTGTACAGAACTACAGATCCGGTAATAGTTATTACTAATTAACCAACAGAATTCGTTCAAATTTCTTCCTATCATATCCAAAGCCGTATTGCTGAACAATTGGTTAAAATAACTTGCGGTATTCTTTATGAAGATAGATCTAAAATTCACTTTAACTTCTCTAGTAAACGAAAAGAAAACTGCTGTGCTAGACATTTAAGCATGTTTCACTTATTTTAATTTGCAAAAGAAGAAATAAGATGTCATTGCCACCAAGGGTCTGACATAGAGATAAATAAGAATACTTATAGATTATAGCGTTCACTAATCATAATTGTTGTTAAAGTCAACAAACGTTTCTTTTATTTTGCTATAATTGTCAGATATTTCGACAAAAACTTCAAATTGACATGGAATTTTGCTCTTAATCTTTACATTTATTGTAATTGGCATAATGCAGTATTAATCGCCAACTAGTATTACATATCTCAGAATCAGGATTTCTTATGCAAAACCCTTTTAGAAGCCTCTTTATGAAACAATTACACACATTTGAAGAGAATATGATTTACCATGAACGTGTGATAATGGCTCATTTGTCATTTATCTTATACTAGGAATCGCAGAGTACCGTCGGCTGCATGGCTGTTAACAAATAGTTTCATGTGCTCTGCTAGCTCAAAGAAATATGTAAGTGCGTGCAAATTATTATTCTATTAAAACATTTAACATTTTTTTTAAACATTTTGTTTTTAGATAGAAATGATTTTAGTATACTCCAGCTTTCTTATGGTAAAATGACCTCACGTGTCATAAATATATCTTTGGAATATTTCTTATATACTGTCTGTATCTAAAAACATATACATTTACCATTAAAATGTATGACCTCTAAGCAGTTTTAAGGACAGATGATACAAACAAAAAATGGATGCCTGGATTGGTATATATTTTTTGGCCTAATTTCATTGCATATGAAGCAAATAATATATTTCTAGAATACTGTAGACGTACTTTTTTCCACGGGGTCATAATTCCGCGGTATCTCAATTTCTGTTTAATCCGCGGGTAGAAAATTACGCGGATTTCTTAGATTGTCACTATATGCCTTACATTTATATTGATTACGCTTGGACAAATTTCCGCGGAAAAGTTGTTACCGCGTACATAGCGTAAATTAATACCACGCGGAAATAAGTACTTCTACAGTATAAAGAAATTGTAAACCTTCTGTGGTGTTCAAAAGTCTGCCCTTCTGAAACCATCCTTATTAATCTATACAAATATTTTTCACTTCAAATTCCATTTTTGTGCAAATTTGTGCAAGTTGTTATTTTTTAAATTCTTTGAAAAAAGTTTGTTTGTATCATCTGTCCTTAAGATGTCTCCAAAAGAACATATAGATGTGAAAATAGCAATTCAAGCGAATACATTTAATCTATATCATTGAATCAAATGCTGACTAATGTTTTTCATACTAATTGTTACGCCATTATTAACAATTAACAACGTTTTTCTCCAGATCATGACAAAGCAAGGAGTAAACGGCGGGGTGTTAGCGGTCGATAGGAGATGGTCAATTCTCCAATGCACTTTATCCCACCTCTGATGATTTTGGAGCTAGGTGTGTGTTTGCTCTACTCCCGATGTGTATATATCTTGAATGGCCTTTGAGTTTGAATGATGTTCGTTATCTTCATATTTCTTTTCAGTTGGGTTATACATGCATGTATATTCAATACCATGCACCCTTTGGGAGCATGTATATTTGTGAGTGATTGTGTACGTTATCGTTAACAATCTAGGGGAAACTAATAAATTAATTTGGTCCCTGGAGTCTTTAAGAATGCTGCAACTGTTTATCAATAAAAATTGGTGGTCACCAATGACAACAAATAATGTATTAGTTCTAAGTTATGGGAAATACAGACGTCAAAGGAAGTTTAAAGAAAGTCATTTCTCGATTTTATGCAAATTTTCAGCACATTTTGTTTTTAAAAAAAACATAGAGCACAAGCATGCGTATCTACCAAAATATATGAACTAATATTAGACGCATTTTTTGTAAAAAAGAAAAAAAATCTCACATAGGCAAAACTGTGTTCCATGTTTTTCGAAGTGAAAAGTATCTCAAATGTGACAAACTATCACCAGAAGTGATGAAATTCGTGGGAAAGTTCATCTTTTACACCCTAGTGTCCTTTATGTAAGCTTTGAATTAAGATTGGTGCTAGTTTGACAAAAAGCATCATTTTAAGTTCTTAAATACAAACTATCACAATTTCAATGTACTTTTACATCAAATAAGTTCGGCCATTTCCATACCTAATATCCTTAAATGTCTTTAAATGTCTTGATTATATACCAAGTCTAAATACTTGTACATAAAAATGAATGCACCACCGTCATTAGTATATAATCATACAATAGACATGTAAAATAGTCCGTTAATATGCAAAGGAATTTAGGTAGAAATCTATCATTAATTTCAGAGATTTTCAAATTAATCTCGATTTGTTCATTTTAGTACTTTAAGTCCATTGTTAGGCCATTATATACATACAGAATTGTCGACAGATTTTTTTGTTATTTTTCCCGATTATTACAAGGAGCACCCGGCAGGTGTAACGGCTTGGTCGGGGATGCTCACATCTCCATGGCACCTGATCCTACCTCTGATAGTTTGGAGGTCCGTGTTTGCTCTGCTCCTATTCTAATTTGTTTAATGGAGTTTTGAGCCTGAATACTGTTCGTTATCTCCATTTATGTCATCTTGACTTTCTCTGGTTTTCAATGATAATCTAACCATAACATATGTGGAATAATAAATGGAATACTGAGTATATAACTTGTATATCAAATTTTGATTTTGACCCTTTTTTCATTCCACATATAATACGCAGCAAAAGGTGAAACATATTTCAGACCTTGTAGGCATTTCATCCATATTGGACATTAATATTAAACGGCTTTGCAAGTTTTATCCTCATTAGTCACTTTACTACTATCTTTAATCTACAAATCTCTCTTTATAGATCTGTTTGATAAAAAAAAATCACAAAGAAATAATTGTTTTTTCTTCCTTTATATAAATGCAAAAAGTGTACATAGTACATACAAGTATCTTAAATAAAATCTAATAAAATTTGAAATAAATCAAACGGATTTCAGTGTGCTCCTATAACTGGAATCAATGAATATTTAGAATTTCAAAATTAGGCAAGTCAGTATCTCGCTTAACTGGACCAACACATGTCTTTTTCTTTAATAGATTTTTTTTCGAAAACCTAAAATTAATCTTCAAGGGTGCGAAACTTTTCCTTTTCTCTGCTATTTTGTTTTTGACCAGTCCCTTCTTTTTCTTCATGTTGGTCAGGAAATTGATTAAAGAGTTGACCACAGTGCCGGACCTCTCAGATGTGGTCAGATGATGCAGGTGAATATTATCTTTGGTCAGGGATTCGTATCCATTCTGTATCAGGTAGAGACACGTGTTTTCTCTACCGGTAGACAGCGCAAAGTCGATTAGGGTTTGACCCGAAATGTCTTTCTGATAAGGATCTGCACCTGAAGAACAAACAAGCATTAATTTAAAATATAATATAAATTAACATGTAGTTTTTTATGTTATTTTTAAATGTATTGATTTAAAAAATATATATATATACCTGCTTCAAGGAGAGTTTTCACAATCAAAACATCATCAAAAAGAACAGCTCTCATGAGAGGAGTCTGGCCTAAGAGATTTTGAACATTGAGATCGGCACCTGGAAAAGAAAACAAGTATTAAGAAACATCATTCTTTTTTTTTTAAATTGAACTACGATTTGGTAATGACATAAAAAAAGAAAGCGGTAGTGCAGGTACGTAAATTTATGTTGCATACTCTCAAAGTCTTTTTCAGTGCGTAATAATATTTCTGAAAGTTATTGCTAAAACATACCATATTCTTTGAGAAGTTTTATCATCGCAATCTCTGATTGATCTACAGCTTCGTGGATGGGATAATGGTTCGAATTGTCTGCTTCATTTGGATCACA
This sequence comes from Saccostrea glomerata, assembly GCA_003671525.1. Classification (NCBI taxonomy): domain Eukaryota; kingdom Metazoa; phylum Mollusca; class Bivalvia; order Ostreida; family Ostreidae; genus Saccostrea; species Saccostrea glomerata. The sequence goes on along the minus strand of PRKT01000001.1, from coordinate 7,052,535 downwards.
GCCCTTCTCTAGTAACTCTCTGGCCAAGCCTTTATGTCCAAAACGAATGGCATAGAAAATTAAGGACTGTCCCTTTGCATTTTTTGTAGTTATCTCTTCTCCCATATCAAACAGATTCTTGGGTTCGGAATCAGCCCGTCCACGTGCTACCCTTCTTTCGAAATAAGGCGAAAAAGAAGGTAAGCTGGACGACACTTTCATCTGCAGCCCTGATCTAGACATTTTTATCGATTAACAGAAGTTACTTTATCCTTGTAAGAGAAAAAGTAATCTGATTCGATTGTGTTTAGGATGGAAGAGTAATGCTACTGCTTTCCTGAGTCGAAGGATTTATATAGTCAACCCAACACTTTCGTCATGAAGCTCAACCCTCTTTTCTCACGGCGTCATGACGACATGTTGGTAACCTTGGATCCCATTCATAGGTAAGCTGTTTACCTTGTTATATCCTACACGAAACAACACGCGAGAAAGGCAATAAAGCAAATCTGATGTCCAATCACAGTGTGTGCGTAATAATTTATGTTTACTCATCACATAATGATTAACGATATGTGTAATATCTTGTTGTTATAATTTACTACGGTTTTCCTTATGATTGACATCAACAAATGAATATTCAAGGCAAAACATAAAGGAAGGGATATTTTATTTATGGTAATGTTATCAATTGAAATAATGCATTTCCAGTAAACACAATAAATGTTTAAAGTAATATTTTACAAGAGTAGTACAACAGCGTGAAATTTTTGCCTATGTTTTTTCGAAGTAATCGACCCATTTAACTGAAAACATCTAATGAATTATGTTTAAATTTAAAATAGAACAAAAATGATGATTTGACTATGAAATAATTCCATGAAAGATGCCAAACGTTCTGGAATTTTTTTTATGAAATGGGTTGTATTTAAGGTTGTAGGAAATCTATACAATCATGAAATGTTTTAATTTATTGATTGACTGTTGTTTTACACCCTTTTCTCACTCATTCGATATCAGACACCAAGCTTTTTATTTAGACATCTACTTGGCACTCAGGACCACAAAGAAGTGAGTGTTCTCTATCGAGCCAACCCTCATCATGTCCATCGTAACAAGGAAATAAACTTTTTAATGTCATGTCCGAAAGACCATTGACTTTGGCTTCTAAAGCTGGGCGCTACCGATGTTATAAATTATGTCGAAGGTGGGTTACCGTGACATACGTTATAAAAAATTATAAAAGGTGATAATGAAAGATTCAAAATGTTCTTGAAACGTTTTAGTGCTTCAGATTCAAATATGAAGATAAAGTTTTTGATTACATGTAACTGATTGTTAATTTACGTCCCTTGCGAGAGTTTTTTGTCTCACTCAATTGAATAAACGATAAATACAAATGGAATATTCTTGTGGAACTTAACCTATAAACCTTTCCTCTGCAATCTACAATAGGAAGTGAGGGATGTTTAATATATCGTGTTCACGCCTACCGTGACACGATATCTACACTTTCGAAGTCTTAGCTAATAGACCAATGTCTCTCACCGAATGTTTGACCAAGGAACATTCACTCCTTTTGTTAAACGTTCAAGGTTTGACGCGGAACCAGGAACAGGATTCGAACCCACACCTTCCGACCACAAAAAAGGACGTACCCTACCACTGTTCTACTGCGACCGTGTGAGAAAAATTAACTACTCTACTCTTACCACTTAATATATGCAGACACTACAAGAAATTATAAACGAGAATAACAAACAGTGACCTCTCTTAAAAGTTCGCATATGCAATACAAATTATGAGCAGAGCAAACATGGACTTCATTATCTCGTCTCGACTCGCGAGCGTATCTCGTTTAAAAAAATATCAAACGTAGAAAATGACCTTGCATATCGAAATGCATCCTCGCAATGTCATGGGTCCTGAGTCAACACAATACCGTTGTCCAGGATCATGCCAGGGGTCCAACGACAACGTATTGACCTAGGATCTCTGTTTTGCGAGGATGATCGAAACAACTTCATGGGCAATTGATTATGGTATATATTGATACATAAATTAGGGAACTTGAAAATAGAAAAAGTTGAAGTCATCATGTTAATCAAAATATATTTAGCTGTTAGTTTGCCATCGAACTTTTCTATAGTAAAACTTTCAAATACGTATGAAACAGATGTTCCATGGTATACATCGAATTGATGTAGGAATAAGTCGGAATATTCTTTACTGATAAGATGTCAATTTATCTGAATGTCGAATAGAAACTATTTCCTTTAATGAGGTCTGCTAATAACGGGATACAATAAGAACCAATGAAAAGTCTAACAGTTTGTTTGAAGACCGAGTCTCTGCAAAACTTTTTGGATAGTTTCCATTTGAAACTCGGGAATCCTTTGAATAATAACTTCGGAGTCTATAGCTAGTGTTTAGAATCAGAATGATCTATTACTGACCTATTATAAGATTATTATTATTTATTTTGCAAAGAGTTTAAAGCAGTGTTTATGATGTCAAAAGTTAAGTCTTTAATTTAAGATATCTTTGGAAACGGTCGTATAAAGTAATGAAAAAGATAAAATTCATTGTTTAACAAAATTTTGCATTTCAAATTTTCGAATTGTCAGTTTGTTATATTAATTTTCAACATCTGACTAATAGCACTTTTAAAATCTGTTTTAGAATACTCAGGAAATTCCTTCGTCATTGCTGTTAATACATGTATTTTAGTAGGGTGATGAAAAGGATTTGGTATAGCATCTATTAGAACCCGCTTTGTACCATTTTAATTTTTTCTTTCAAAGTTTATGAATTTCAATATATACTGGTAATAAAATCATGTTGGTTGTTGGGAATAATAAATAAATATTACACAAAACTGACGTGTGATTCAGAGAAGCCTTCTCGTTAGAGAGGTAAAAATCTTGAAATTTGTTACTTAATAATTAAAACTAGTATGAATAACTTTTTTACTTCGTAAGGACGTCATTATGAAATAGAAAATGTGAACATGGAAGTTCGTCTAAACTGTGTATACAAATGCCTTTATAGCTTTTGAATAAATGCTAATAACGCCCGAATTCCACCCAAAAGATTACATATTTAATCCAGATTGAAATTTGATATAGGAATACTAGTAATATCAAAGTAAGGTTGAGATTTCACGAGTTATTTCCTAAGATAATACAATATTGCTCCTTTTATCATTAGACACCGCTTTAGATGGTGATAATTCATGTAAGAAATGAAGATTACTTCAAGCTTGTTGAGGTAATGATATGTACAATGCTTGAATACATACCGAAAGCATGTTAACTAACAGCAAAAATGATACAGTTTGTACCTTAGTGCATAAACTCTTGCAAAGTACATCTGATCAGCATTAAATGTCTTTCTTCACCAGTTTAAGTAAACATAAAAAAAAAGCCAAACACCGCCTTTGCCATCAGTGCGTGATTATAAATCATAACAATTCCGAAACTTAAACTCAGGTAGGTCTGGTAGATAAACACCTGTTCGAAAAGATTTATAATTTTACGTCATCATTGGTTTAATAAATAGATGGCGGATTTAATAAGACATTGTCGTGACAATATAAACAAATGATTAGTGCATGGTTGTAACAGATTATTTAATTAATTAATGGATTTTTTAAAAAATACTCCTCGACAAGAACACTGTATGATACGAAAATTGAAATAGGACAGAAAAGTCTATTAACTGTCTGAACTATTGATATTTTAAGAAAAATATAGAAATCAAAATAATTTCTTTCTACGGTACTTAATAATTTATTTTGACAGAATATCTTTTAGTAGTTGAGATTTCAAGTATTATTAGGGCAAATAAATAAAGTTAATGTTAATCGAAGTATTGGTGCCGTCGTGCACAGTGTTGAAGCCCAAAAAGTCCATTAAACATTGAAAGTTCAAAAAAAAAAATCTTTAATCAGTCATTTATTTCCATCAAATATATATGGACATAACGAACAATGTTCAGGCTCAAAAATATATTAGATAAAACAAAATTAGGACATAGCAAACAGAGACCTCCAAAACAATAGAGATGGGATCAGGTGCCATGGAGGAGTGAGCATCTTCTGCCGACCGGTCTCAGCCTCCGTGAACAGTGTTGAAGCTCAAAAGTCCATTAATAGTACAAACAAATAAAAACTATCTTCAATATCTGTAGACATGTACTTGTACGAAATATATGGATATAACGAACAGTATTCAAGTTTAAAAGTCAATTAGATAATACAAAATTGGAGCAGAGCAAAAAGGGATCGCCAACAAAAAAATCAGAGGTGGGATCAGATGCCATATGGAGGTGTGATCATCCCCTGCAGACCGGTCTCAGTCTCCGTGAACAGTGTTGAAGCTCAAAAGTCCATTAAATAATACAAAATTGTTAATTAATTGACAATACGTCGTCAATATATCTTAATGTCGGTTCGGAAGAGTTTTCTCCTTTTCACGTAAAAGATTTTGAACAAATTCTGCTTCGATGAATACAAAATAGGTCTGTTAATAATCGGGCACAATTGGTACCAATTGGAATTCCAAAAGACTGTTTGAAGATCCTGTCTCCAAAAACCACATAGGTATTTTCAATTGTCAACTCGAGCATCTTTTTAAAATCAACTTCAGAGTACTTGTTTACAATCAAATTTTTTTTTCAACAAAAATTAATTTTGCAAATGCCCAGTGACAAGATAAGTGAATTAACGAGAAGCTTTTTTATTGAAAAAGCAGCTGTCAATGATGTCAGAAAGTCTGGGCCTTAATTTACCGTGGGGAAAAGTTGTATATCAAGTTGAAAAATTGCAAGTTTTTATGTTTTAGATTTTGGTAAAATTGTGTGATTTCAAATTTTCCAAAAGATCCTTAGAATGTTTTATTATCCATATCTGATTTACATCACTTCTGGAATTTATTTGTGTTCAGTCCTCTTGAAGTTTCTCCTTCACTTTAGTTAATATCTTAGTGAGGAGTTAAGAAGGAGGCTTGATAGAACATTTATCTTTGAATGTATCTTTGTTTGTATATATGTATATCTATTACAAATAGCAATATAGTCTACATTTATCGACAATGTGCTGTAAAATACAGTCATTGATTGATAAATTAAATAATGATAAACTCTTAAGATAGGACTACAATTTCTATATAGCTGAGTATGATTAATATTTAGCATCAGTTGACATTGGTCAATAACTGATGACCGGAAGAATCAAATGTCAAAACAATCGCCACAAACAATCTTAAACGGCTTATATGTTTTATCAATGATATGACGTTGTTTTACTTTGTAACAGATTTGTAGTATTGAATCCTCTGCCACCAAACAAGGACATAAATGGTCAAACATTCGGACTCGTACAGGTAAGTGTATTTCCAATATAGGAGTGCATGAATAGAGATTAGAGACAGTTGGTGGTGGTATTTTTTAGGCTTTGCTTATGACAAAGTAAAAATAGGAAAAAGTAAGTCATTGCAAACTAAATAATTAGTCACACAACTGCGTTTGTCAGAAACGTCATTATATATTTAGGATGAAATTAATACATAAATAATAATTACTAATAAGTAATTTTATGCTCTGATTTATTTGTTATATGGATTAGAAATAAAAGTGTTATGCACAAGAACAGTATGCCAACAGGTACAAAAAGACCAGCCCTTTAAATATGAGTTTTATAGGTTACAGGGGTCCAAAATAAAAAGCGAAACAACCAAAAAATAAACCAAACTTTAAATTTTCTTATCATTTATATTTTCGTTTTTGATTTGGTGCCTTGAGCACATTAATCGTTCATTAACCTTTTGTTAACCTGTGCTTTTATTAACTCTATATTGATGATTCATAAAATTTATTCACTCCGATAATTAATATTTTATTCCTTTTCCTGCAAATGTTTTCTATGAGTAGAGCTTAAAGTATATAATTATATAATTTTATCATTCGTGCAAAATTTGAGAATTGGCCAACTATGAAGAACAGCACAGTGCTGAACAGTAACTAAAAGATTTGAGGTGTCTTATCACATTTGATTTACATCTTTGGAGTAAAGAACATTTTAAATTATTTTAAAAATGTTTACTGAGATTAATTTAGAGTTTTATTTTAATCAAGCTGAACGTCTTATGTACGGACACACTTGAGGACATCCATATCATTAGTTTTGTCATGACCTCATTTTACCGAAGTGAACCTGACGGGACAGGCTACATATAGAAGAGTGAACTGCTTTTCACACCTTTTTACTTTTTTGATTTGTACGGGATTTTTTTCGTTTTATCAAAGAGTTCCTCTTGACACAAGGCTATCTCTAATGTTCAACAGTTTTGATATACAGTATTTTTGTACAAAGATTTTTTTAATACCTTTGAAAAAGTTTTTTTTTTCCCATAGAATTTATTTAACTACAGTATGTATTAAAATAATATTTATACTCTAATTTCAGCTTGAAAACTTTTCTTTTTTACAATTACTGTTCACAGAAACAAAACATGAGGAATTATTGAGACATATCTCCACATGTTAATGTAATACTGCAAAGGTGCAACGTGTTTATGCATTATACGGTGGCAATAGATATAAAAAGTAAGGCGGTGAATAAAGTTTTCGAAATGGATATTGTTGTGATATTAAATTGGTAAGATAGTCAAATAGAGTTCAAACCAACCATTGCATTGTTATAACTTGTGCAAAATACAACTTAAAAAATTTCGATTTCATTATACACCCATAAAATTAAATATTAAAAACAATGATCTTATTCAAATTAAAAAATTTAATGTAACATACGTACACTTATTTTGTTCCCGATATTCATTTGGGTTATTTAAATTTTCACGCCAAAACGCCTCTTACGTCAATATTAACCGCGCATTTGAAATTCGTTCAATTTATATTTTTGAAAACATGATTGCAATTAACATTTTTGAAAAAGAGAAAATTAAGGAATGTAAATATAAACATTAAAAAATTACTATTTTTGGATTTTGTCGATTGTTTAACAGCATTTGTCTTCTTCTTTTAAATAAGGCCGTTAATTCTCTGGGTTTTATTTATCCTTTTTCTACTATCTGGTTAATAAATCAAATAAAAAATAATACATGTTTCTGAAATTTTACATTTTTCCCATAAACTTTTAAATATTAATGTAACCCTTTGAATCATGTTGACACTAAAAATGCACCATTCGTTAAAATATAATATGTTCTATTTTTTTTTTTTATTATGTTTTTTGAACCTAAGTATTATTCTTCTCCCCTTTTACGTTCATTTATTTTTAAAGATCTTTTTCATTTTATCAGAATAATTTTAATTTTTAACCCCCCCCCCCCCACTAAAAAAAATTAACTGTGGCTCAAAATATCAAATTAGTTATATTTGTTTCTGAAACATTAAGCGTACTTCAGAATCTTAAAATTCAAAAAGGAGGGATAGATTGTTGATTATGAATTTGAGCTCAGCAATTTCTATTACATTTGGGATAAGTGGCTTATGAAGTTATAATCATGATAGCCAAAGTTTTATTTCTTAACTTGTTCTACGAAATGTTAGTGTTTTCTGAAATTTTCACTAATGTTACATGACTCCACCGCTTGGCGGTTGAGGGCTTCAAATTTTAGGCCTATGTTCGGAATATCAATAAAGGCGTTGATTTAAAATTATACATTTGATTATAATCACAAAACAATTTTCTGAATATTTAAGAAGTGCTTTATTATTTTTTATTAACCGTGAATATTGCAGAAGGTGGGCTTCTTATCTAAATGATCAACAACACAATAAACTTTCAACCTGCTTGAATATTTTCCTTTGATAAATAAAACTTTTTAAAAGTTGAGGACTGTGTTTGCAAGAAAGACACAGAAAACATCTCCAGCAGAAACTAATGATTTATCCAGATAGTCATAATTCGGTTTGGTTGTTCTAATTTTTAACGTTTTTCTTATGTTTTCACATATTTTACAGCAATATTGGAAAACAAAGAAGTTTAACTTATAATTTATTTATCTCTGAATAAAATTGTGTTAAAAATTTGTGGTACTCTGCTATCCAATCCTTGACCCAAAAGAGATATGGCCCATTGAATTATACATGGAATGCACACGGCATAATTTGCAACCACACCAAAGTCTAGACGGTCACAATTTTGTGCTAATTTATACTTTTCACTTTTTCTTATATATGTTGATCTGACACTTGTTAATACATTTCTCTTCAGTCTGTTGCCGAAGATATAAATTCGAAAAACCCACTTCAGTGGGAAACTGATGACCCCTCAGTGTCATATGCAGATAACCATGTCTCCATCTCTAAGAGGAGTTCAGGTCAGGGACAAGTTATGTGGTTTGTAATGCTTTTTATTGACCTAGTCGAAAGCACATTGCATGGACTGGTAATTAACCGATATAGGTGACAGCAACTTCATGATAGCGCATCAAGTGTGAACTTAACGTTATTTAAAATGATTAAAAATAAAAAGCATTAAAAAAAATTTTAAAACAGCGATTTGACGATTACTCTATTTTACTCCATACCCATGTAGTGAATAAAAGGTTTGTTTAAATATGGTTAATTTTGCTGGGGTATGATTAATAAAAGTATTACCTAAAATAAAAATAAAATGGGAAATAAAAAAAAATTCTATCGAACATCAGGGTAAGAATAAAAATAATGCGTCCCAATGTTATGCTTTTTATCCAAATGGGCAGGAATTGAAGAGCTCTGCTCCTATTTTGTATTGTTTAATGAACCGTTGACCTTGGAGACTGTCCGTAATTTCCATATCCAATAGGAACAGAGCAAACACGGATCTCCAAAACCATCAAACGGGGATCAGGTGCCATGGAGGAGTGAACATATCCTACAGACCGGTCACACCCGCCGTGTGCCCCTTATGATTGGAAAATAATGATAAATCCGTCGACATTTCAGTGTATATACCTGGTATAATGACAATAAGTTTGAAAAACTTCAGTCAGCATTTGACTCAATGATACATTGTATTTGCTGACAAGGTCATTGTATTGACCATAGAACTTACGAAATCATGAACTTAAACGAGACTGCTGATATTCTTGTTTCAGCAATGTGTCCTTCAATAATTTACCTCGTTTTAGAAATTTTTCATACGTAGAGCATGCCCTTGCGTATCGAATCAACCGAGAGATATAAACCCCGGATGTAGGCGATGACGGTATATTTCTTCATAAGTAAGAGAAGTTGATGATTGAAAAGTTAAAGTCATTTCTATTCGTTTGTCATAAAGCTTGGTTGCTAGCTTTCTATTAGCGTCTTTTTAAAGTAATATATCTAGATATAAAACAGATTTCATACTCTGTGGTATCTTTTAGTTCAAGCTTACCAGGATATATCATATCGACATAAAATGGTGAAAAAGCAGTGTTAATTGACACTACGTCGTCGATATATCTAAATGTTGAGTTGATGTTAAAAATTTCTTCTTTCCACGTATAAGGTTTTGCACGAATTCTGCTTCATATGAATACAAAAATAAGGTCTGCTGATAACGGGGCCCAACTGGTACCCTTGGAAATATTTTATATATGTGTATTATATGTAAATCATTTCCTGTTTGCCTCTGTAAATTTTTTTTTGTTCTTTTTATTTTTAATTTTTGGGGGACTTTAATCATAATTTGACTGATCCAAAATGTTATTGAATATAATTTATGGCAAGAATATATTGCGAATCCTGAATTATAATGTAAATAATCTAAACATCTGGATTCAATAAACTATTGATAAAGTACAAATTTTGTTTCTGACTTTCACAAGAACGTTATTTGGATTTCACTGGATTGGGACACTTTTTCTTTTTAATTCTAGTTTAGTACACTAAATTTTATTGCAATTATGCATAAACAATTTTCAGATATTTAAAAATGTATATGTTCCTTTAGGACCATTACTCAAAGTCTATAAAAATACATTTAAACAGTTGGGTCTCTACTGAACAATGATACCATTAAAAAATATCTACTTCTTTGCATCAGCAAATTAAATGCATTTTTGTGAAATTGAAAAAAAAAACACGTCAATCGAAATCATATTAAAAGTACTTAAGGTCTGTAAATTATCTTTCTTATGCTGTACTTTTATAATTTTTAAAATGCACTTTTCTCCACTGTTTATAGGTTTTCGGAAAAAAGCGACCGCATAAACAAATTTTCCTATACATTATGATTGTATAAAATGCATAGGATATTCATGATAAAATATTTATCGCTTCCAAAGAATGGGTTGATGTGCAATTTATATTTCTTTCGCCTTTATTGTATTAATTTTTATGCATAAATATGCTTGCTGCAGCATGCTTGTGACGCATTTAATAAAAAGCTTGGTCTGGGATGCAGCAGAATTGATAATCATGATAAATCAGAAGGTTTGCCAAAAAAAAAATGGAAGCAAATATCTCTTGACATTTCTTAATAATTTTCTTACCTAAATGTCAAATGCAGAGTATCATGAGGTGTATCTGACTCGGGCATAATGCAGTATGCATTATACATGTTCAATGGTCCTAAAAAAACTCGAGCAATTTAAAACAAGAGGCCCACGGGCCTTATAGGTCACCTGAGTATTTTGTAACAACTTTCAAACAATGAAATTTGGTTCGTGTTTTAAACCAGAGGCCATGATATTCACAATTCACAATTTTGAATTTGAAAGAGGCACCATTGCTTATCAAAATTATTGACTTAGCATGCTTACTTTATTTACCTAATACTGAGAGGAAGATCAGAGTAACAAAGAGAAAATGCACTTCCACAGTGAGTTTGTACCCAGTTGTGCACCTCACCCCAAAGGAACCACTGACCCAGGGGCCAAATATTTCAACATTTTGCAAATTTTATCATAAAATGGTTGATTAATACCAAAGAGCAGATTTCAAAGCATTAATTTATTTTCAGACAGAGTAAACCTCCCCCCTCGCCCCCTCTGACCCAGGGGGCATAAAAAAACCACTTTGCTAGATGCACCTTTCTTCATCATTAATATACATACTTGGGTCATTGGCATAAGACACAGGCGCAAAGGAAAATATTTTCAAAGAATTAATGTATTTTTACTATATAATCAATATAGCCCCGCCCTAACACCAGAACCCGTAACCCTGGGGCCATAAATTTCACAATTGTGGAAGAGGCACTCTTGCTCATCATAACTATGTGCTTAGTTAGTTTATTTAATATTCAGAAGCAGAGAAGAAGTTTTTCACTTTATAATCAATTGAGCCCCGCCCTAACACCAGAACCCCTGATCCTGGGGCCATAAAATTCACAATTTTGGATAGGCACTCTTGCTTATCACAACTATGTGCTTAGTTAGTTTATTTAATACTCAGAAGCAGAGAAGAAGATTTTCAAAGAATAAATGCATTTTCACTATATCATCTATAGAGCCCCGCCCTAACACCAGAACCCCTGACCCTGGGGCCATAAAATTCACAAATCTGGAAAAGGCACTCTTGCTCATTATAACTATGTACTTGGTTAGTTTATTCAATACTCAGAAGCAGAGAAGAAGATTTTCAAAGAATAAATGCATTTTCACTACATCATCAATAGAGCCCCGCCCTAACACTAGAATCCCTGACCCTGGGGCCATAAAATTCACAAATCTGGAAGAGGTACTCTTGCTCATCATAACTATGTACTTAGTTAGTTTATTTAATACCCAGGAGCAGAGAAGAAGATTTTCAAAGAATAAATGCATTTTCACTATATATTCTATTTAGCCCCGCCCTAGCACTTGAACCCCTGACCCAGGGGCCATGAATTTCACAAATTTGGTAGAGGACTCAATGCTGATTACAATCATGCCAACAGTTTGCCTGCTTGATGTCCAGGAGTAAAGAAGAATATTTTTAAAGATTGTAATAATTTTAGTGGTTTTGGTCCCACCCTCAGGCCCCAGGGGGGTGGGCACCATGAAATTCACAAATTCTGCACCCCTTTACCCATAGATGCTGTATACCAAATTTGGTTGAAATTGGTTCAGTGGTTTCAGAGAAGAAGCTGAAAATGTTCAAATGTTAACACACGACACTCGACGCACGACGGACGACGACGGACGAAAACGGATAGCAATAGGTCACCTGAGTTTACTCAGGTGACCTAAAATAACATATTTTCTTTCACTGATAAAAAAAAGTTAAAAAATTAGAACGTGAATCTGAAGGTACAAACTCTTTTCTGACACTCACACAAAGAAATGAGTGTTATTACTTCAAGTTATAATAATAATATTATATATAAAGATTATTATAAAGTATGAACCAATTTTCTTTCTAGTTTCTTATATCACTTATACTCTGGGCTTCTACTACATGTAAAGGGTTGTGAACCATGTAATGCTTACAGATATATTAATTAAGAATTTCCATTGATATCAATTTCAATTAAATCATGATTCAATGTCTGGAATTGATACCAACAAGAAATTTTCTTCTTGTTTCCAGCTCGTTTCTTGAACAGTTCTGATGAAACTTCTAATATAATATATATTAGAAGCATAAAAATAAAGAGTCCTTTCTAAATGATACTTTTATAAATTTTTCACAGCAATAAATGTTAACACATGAAATATAAAGAAAACCAACAGTTATCAAGTCCAAAACTCCATTTAAAGAATGCTAATTGAGCGAACAAACACGTAAAAAATATATAGAACTCATACTGAAGTGAATGGTTCTGAAAATACAAAATGTAAATTTCGAACATTAAATACACTTTATGTGGTTAACGCCTTGCAAAGATGTCCCAATAGTTATTTACTGGATGTTCGTTACCAATTCTTGTAGAGGAAGAAAGAAAGACTCGGTAATAAAATTTTATTCAACCGTTAGAACTTTGACACATCCTGAATTCTTTATCTATCTAACTGTTCTTTGTGTGACGTGTGAAGTCTCTACTCTTCATGTGTGTCCATTTCTCTTGACATGGAAAATAGCTACATGTAAGTCTTAAGTATATTTGTACCAGCTGGTTCCAAAACCATGAGAAAGGTATGTCAAACGTTAGATTTTAAAGCTTTTTTGACAAACTCGTCTAAATGTTGCAGGTTTATATAAATATCAAATATAAATACTAAATTAAGGGACATTCAAGAAACGTTATTCTCTATTTGGCCTTGTTTTTATCATTTTTGTCCTTTTAGCACGTACTTTAATCAATGGTAATAAACTTTGAAACATTGCATATAGCATCATTGAGCTGGATGAGCAGGCAAAAAATCTTTAGAATATCTTCTGTAGGCATAGATCTCTACCATATCTTTTGTATTTATTATCAAGGGCGATAATTTTACTAACTTCGATGAATTTTTGCATAAGAATTCCGACCTTGTTTAGCGTACAGCAACCTTGCATTTGAATTACATCTTCATTTTTCAAAACGTCACATTAAATAATTGTCTGCTCTCTATGGGCTTTACTGTGGCTGGTATATTGCAAAGTATGAAAATTATTTTAATATATTCGTGGCCACAATATAAAAAAATGTGAATACGAATTCTTTAGAGTATGTAAAAGATAGAATAGTTTGAAATTTGGTCTCTTTTCCTAACAATAAAGAACTATATGTAAAATAATTGTTAAATAAAATTAAATATTGTTTTTGAAATATTATTAGCAAAATACAACAGTTATTGTACTTGTTTTACTACAGTGAAATACTGTTAGTATCGTGCATTCACATCTTAACTTCACCTCATTCAATTATTGTAAAATTTAGTTTTATTGATATTAAAGAATATAGTTTGCTTTAATTCTAGTATGAAACAAAAATTATGTACATGTTTGTTTTTTGGTTCATAGCATTATTATAAAAATGGGTAATCCATGGAATATTTTCACTTTGCTGCGAAAGCTTAACTGTGTTTTTAAAGTTAAAATATGTCTTAGAATGCAGTGGTCTAAATTTTAAAATTTGTATTGATTACATTCTTAAAATGACAGGAAAAATGGATTGGAAAACTATGTTAGTTATTCGGCAAAAAATGAAAATGGATATATGTTGATTTTGTCTTGCTTTATTAAAATAAGAAGAAGGAAAATATAAAAAAGTTCTTTATTGCGTCAGAATATTTACAAATGCGTCATCAAATAAAAAAAGATACGTTTGCATTGAACATATATAGATATAGGCAGGACAAAATCTGATTTGTAGAATTTGTTATTTAGTTGCAAAATGTATCCATAAAATGTTTCAACTCCTCCTTCTTTTCATGAAAATAAAAACATCATATTATTCATCAGTGGCATGAATGTCTGATTTTCTCGTCAAGCTGAAGTTGTAATGAAAAGAGCGAAATTGTTGTTCATGGTCATTGAAACAAGTTAAGTGTGTGATTGTGTGATCTTGAGTCCCTGAAAGCATAATTATCTGTGCACATTCTTCTCATAAGCGATTGTTAAGTCTGATTAGCTCTCATTTTTGTACAAGATCTGACGTATACAGTCTGAATAGGTCTCGTTTTGTCGAGGACCTGGCGTATTACAGCCCGATTAGCTCTCGTTTTTGTCTTTCTTACTAGCACTGGAGGGACTTCTTTTTAGTGTTATCCCCAATTTAGAGCAGATTTTGTCCACTACGTTTGGTTTTACATTAACTGCCTCTAGTTCTTCTTGTGTCATCCATTTCTCGTCTTTCTTAAGGTTGTATCCAAATTTGACAAGTTTGCGCCCGATGTAAAAGTTCGGTGTTTTGCCTCCTCTTAGAGCCATCATCATGGCTGTGTGTCCTAGTCGATCATGTATGTTTACATCACATCCGTTTTTCATTAGATACCTGCATGCTTCCGTTCGTCCCTCTTGGATTCCAATAAGAAGAGCTGTTTTACCTGTGCAATCCCTCTCATCCAGCCGAGCACCTGCAAAAGATTTATCAAAGATATTTAATGCAGGTATATATATGGTTCGCAATATGTTTAATTCACTGGCGTAAGGTTAATGCACAAAATTAAAATTTGTAATCTTATACTCTTACGTCCAAACAGTGAGTTCAAGTATTTACAGCATTGTTTATTTAAAGATAAATTATCGATAAGCATAATTATAAAAATGGTTAGAAATTGTATAATGGTCTTTGGCGAACCGGTAAGACCTTGCTCTGGAATACATGAGGTGTCTCATTGCCTGATTACCTGCTTTATGAAGGTATCTAACGAGGTCGACATCGTCATACAGAACCGCTCTCATTAACGGGGTTTGTCCCAGGATTGTCTTGGCATTCAGGTCACATCCTGTGAGAAAAGTAATCAAGCATGAGATACACAGGTAAATAAATTATAAACTCCTAAAATCTTCAGAACTGTTTACAAAATCAAAGCTAAAATAGAAAGATATGAAGCTTTATTTTTTAACGCTCAGTACATTTTTTATAACATATTTTTCTTGACCCTAATTTTTCCTATGCCTAATATTTCATTGCAAGTTACAAAGGTATTTGATCATGATATTTTCGTAAATAAAACAAATGGATAATGTGGGTAATTGTCCCAGTAAAAGAGAAGAAACCTTTTTAGTAATTGAAGGTTGTCAATCTGCATAACAAAAGTCTCTCATTAGCATGAAGATCTACACATATTTTTCTTTTAATACTTTGATATGACATAATAGCAATGAACATCAACAGATGAATTTTGCTCACTCATAATACTATCAAATGCTGTCAAAATGATACATCATATGAGTGATTTCATATCAAAAGTGGCAGACCGCTTCCTTTCAAGTTATGACAATCTACGGAACCTGGTTTTAATTATTGTAGATCTATGTATACATGTATTGCTTTTCTTGTTGCATGATGAATTTTCTTATTTTGCAGATGAAGACAAAGGTTTAATTTTTCGGTTCATCAAAAGTTTGAGTAAGTGGGCTGCGTTACGTGGAAGCTATTCTTATAAATGTTTGCAATGGATATTTGAAAACGATAGTCGATTACATTAAACAAATGTTTAAAAGCAAATGATATCATTTTAAAAACGTTTTGTTTTTGTTTTCTTTAAATTAAATCTAATTTTATATTTTTTTTACTTTGAAATATTTTCTATTCACTAAATCTTTCCTCATTGGTTGATATTCCTCCCAGTAAAAAAATCTTACTTTTATTAAACAATGATGAATCACATAAGCTGTCAAGTATAATAGTTCTCAGTTCTTTGAAGAATATTGGCAACAATATAAATTATTCCTGAAATCGTGATATTTTTTTGTGAATATCAAATAAATATTATACCATTTTGATAGCCATTATCACCATTCAATGACCTTTGCTATTATAATGACAAAAATACTTTTTTATATCAAAAATTTTGGCACAAGTTAATAACATCTTTATTAGCGATGTAAATTTCAATCAAAATTAGATATCATCATAGCAAGTGATCATTATAAATAGTTCAAATTATTACTTTAAACCAACTAATTAGCGATTGAATCATCACGTGCATAATGAGGACAATGTTCGGGACATGATGGTTACCAGACTTAATACGGTACCACGCTGTGTGCGACAGTTATCTTTTCCTGAATTGTTACCGCCCAATAGTAGTGTTTGGTTTAGCTAGAGAAAACGCAGTTTGCGGAAATATTAACCACAATATATCATGTGTGTTCCAAACTTTGCCACAATATTGTTTCAATCAATATGTTTAACTTAAAATCAAAATAAGCAATGTCCTTGGGATTGTCCAATCTGTGCAATAATTACTCATCTTTTTTACAATAAGGAATCTCCCATAAAATTTTCGTGTTAAAAATTTTACAAGACAGTAAATACACTGCAGCTAGTCCTTGACAGTAAGAATGACACTAAACAAGTGATAAATGTGCAAGTGTTTTTTTTTTTATATTTTGAAATATCGGTGTATATTTCGTAATGTACACGAGTTATATTTCAAATCTTGAGGACATCAAGTTTCACTTTTCACTGTAAAATTATATTTGAAACGCAGCTCAGTTTCGTCCCTGAGTTCTTGGCATCATTTTAACAAAAGCTTTCTCTCATTTGAACAAAAAGAAAAGATTCATTATATATTACTATCTTTTCAAATTTCTGGCCAAATAAAATTACCAATGTTTAATTCCATGAGAAAGCAAACACAGACAACATGAGAACTTTACTGATAAAACAGAGATGGCGATGGATAGGGAATGTGTTAAGAAAACCAGCTAACAACATAACCAAAGTAGCTCTTACATGGACACCAGAAGAGAAGAGGTAACCTGGTCGGCCAAAGAACACCTGAAGAAGGGTTGCGGAGAAGGAAATGAGAGACCATAATCTGATCTGGGGAGAATTGGAGAGAAATGCTCAAGACTGAGAGAAGTGGAGAAGTCTAGTCCTTGCCCTATGTGCCCGCGAGCAGAACAAGGACTAGGTAGGTAGGTATGTTTTCAAATATTAAAGCTTTTGTCTCTGGGACAATACTTTCAGCTTACAATTAAAATCTAGTATGAAATTAAATACTGAGTGAATATTTACGGACATGAAGAAGAACAACCTTAATGTTTATCTAATGAATTATCATTAATTTTTTTTACTTTATGATAAAGTATGAATAAATAAACTGCAGTGATAAAGTAGGATTGTTGTACAACAAGATGTTTTTTTCTTGGTTCTTTGCATGATATCTTTTTAAGAATTTACATGTATTTCAAACGTGTTGTAACTGCACCATGCTGTAAATTTAGATCTGTGCTCAGCATTCTTTGTCTTTGTGCACGAAAGAAACCTAATTTTGTTAGCATGTACTCGGTTTCATTCAAAGGATTGATCTTGAAGTTCCAAAATAGCTCAAATGATCCACTCCTTACTCTGTGAAGCTAGATTGGACCAAGAGTTTATTTCTATACAAAACTCTTTGAGGACTTGTCAAGCTACAAGAATAGATTCCTTAGTTGGACACGAGTTCTTGGATTTTCTGTGTTCAGCAATATAGGGATATTTCACCACATCCCAGATTCGGTTTGAAATTCTCCCAGTTTTGCGTCTTGATCGTGTTAATCACGTGTAAGTCTGATAATGACATGAATATGACATTGATGAATAAGACGTCGTTAGGAAACTATTTTTACACATGAAAAACATAAAGACAGTGTCTTAATTAGAAGTATTATATACAGTAGTGTTGGTTCAAACAATTTTATCCAGCCTAATTTGTTGAAGTGACAGTTTTTATACATGTGAGCTTGTTATCTAACGTATATGTAAATGTTTAGAAAAACTGAAGAGACGCACGCAGTATTAAAAATTAAAGTTCCACGATGACTCAACTAATATTAAAATTTTATCGTGTTAATTGCTTTGTTCAAGAATAAGTGATTCCCGACCGAAAGAACGGACGAGTAGAACTTTTGACCTTAAGACATAAACCAGAGGTTGATGGAAAATTGCATGGTTTTAATAAATCAGTAGGAAAAAGGTACAACTGAAAATCATTGTTTTTGATACAGAAACAAATATGGATGTAAAATCCTGTTATTTAGTTATACTCTCCATGTTTTAGCATATTTGTGTTTAACAAACGAGTAAAAATGACATAGTGAGTCAAAGTACTTCGTGGAATACCTATAGGTGATCATATCATCATGTTTTTTACTCATCACCATATGCAAACTCGTTAAATATGAAAATCCGTCGATTATAAACAACCAGTCAGAAAGTTGGAACTCTCCAGTTTTGAATATACATTAAATTTTATTGTATGCTTATTTATGCTTAAAGGGGCCTGTTGAAAGGGGCAATTTTCTTATAAATCGATTAAAATAAAACGTCATAACAAGATGTGCTTATGAAACACTGATATGGCGATGGTTGAATTTTCTAAAATGTACGTTTAAGTCCAAAGGTCAAGGTCAAAAGTGCTGGTATCAAAAGGAAACACCTGTTACAAGGAATACACATGTGAAATATAAAAGTCTTAGTTCTAACAGTTCAAAAGTAATGGTCAAGATAAAAAAAATTAAAAAGTGTTAAACTCTAAGGTCAAGGACAAAAGGTCAAATTACGTATACCCTCTGAAAGGATTTCAGCCCTTGCTGAAACTGCAAAACTTATGGAAAAGGCAAAAGTGTGGTAATTTTTTTGTAAAACTAGGTCAAACTTGACAAGGTCAAGAGTCAAATTTGGTGGTACCCAAAGTAAGATCTTGTCACAAGGAATACACCTGTGAAATAAAGCCATAGCCCCATCCAATCAAAAGTTATGAGCAAGGTTAAAGTTTTTGAGGACAAACAGACAGACATACGGACGGACAGGTCAAAAACTATATTCCCCTGAAACTTCGCATAAAAATCTAGGGGTATCTTTTGCAAGCTACGACGTGTAAATTTGTTTGCAATCGGTGTAACGGTGTTAACGAGGGAAAAAGCTTTGTGGTTGCCGAACAAACTGTGATTCGTTGATTTTCCATCGTGATCCTGTACAATGTGAAACTTTCCCCATCTTATCAAAAAACTGGAATGAAGATATTTTAATATTAAAGCTTTTATGTGTGTTTTGTGTCTGTGTTTTTCGGGACTTTGGAATAGCTGAAATGACTTTCGGTCATGGTGAAGTATAAACTTAAATAATCTGAGCTCATAAAGCAAATATTCATACTATTTTGCATCAGAAATTAGTTAAAGAATATATCATTGTTTTTTATTTTGCCAGCTTCAGACTGTGAAGAGTTAGATAGCCGTATATAACGAGAGCGTAGCTCAAAGCTTTCATTGCCGTATGTGTCAAAATATTAAGCACTGAGCAGTATACATGGTGAAAGTTTTCAACAGGGCAAGATACGTCATTAATAATTGCAAGTTGTTTTCAGGGGCCTCTTGTCATAAATTCAGAAAAAGGTAAAAAAAAAAAATTTTTACCTTACACATATAATTAATTCCCCATCTTTCTTAAAAAAACCAAAGGTCACTTTGCAAAAGATTAACAATATAAAACATCTTACCTTTTGACACAAGGAATTCGACAACCTCTAAGTTTGACCTTTCTACAGCTTCATGGAGGGGTGTAACTCTATAGATGTCCCCCTTGTTGACATCTGACCCAGCGTTTAAGAGTCGTTTCGCCTCGTCTAAAGCCCCAACTTTTGTGGCATTGAAAAATGTCGTTCGACCTTTCGCGTCCCTTTTATCTAGTATATTGTCCGGAAGTGAACCACCAGAATCGGAGCGAGACAACCGTTTCTTGATTAAGGGGGAGCGTGACGTTAAGCTCCAAGAAGAGGGATAAGAGGTGAGAGTTGAATCTTTTGAATCCTCCATTCTTCGCCGGTTCCCACAAATGGGAATCAGAGAAGATTTAATCCGTATTATCCCACACGGAACACAATTCACAACTTCACCAGTTTTCGTGTGATCCTTCTACAAAGAAAAGTTAAAAATGGTGTAAATAGATTTTCTTTACCAGGAAATACCGAGTGTATATAATGATAATAACCCACAGTATTACAAATGAATGAATGCAAGAAGAAGAAATTAATACACTGCTTACGGCATCATGTCACTTTCTCGACGTAAATTTAGCCACGCGGAACTGTAAGTTGTCATAATTTAATCATAATTTATTAGAGATTTCTATTGTCTTCTCTCTATAAGTATTGTGTTTATAAATTTGTTCAGCATTTGTAGACAAGAGAAAAATCTGTTTTTAAATGAATGCCCACCTTTTTTATTAATATGAGAGCCAAAGTAACACATCTACTCCTACAATTTTATCACGAATCCATTTGTTTTTGTTTTTTTACACGCGGAGCTTTTTTCCCTCAGGATATGTTGTTTACAGATACATTGACAAATAATATAAAAAATAAGGTGTGAGTCGAAACGTATCCTTGTGAGTGCTTTTGCCAATTATACTTTTACTCAAAGAAATGTCCGAGTTATTTATCTTTTACATGTATACACTACAGTGTCGTGATATAATTAGATGCAGTAATTTTTATTTATTTACGGAAAGGTGAAAAATAATATGCTATATAGAAAAGGTATGAATTTTATCTTTAGAAATAAAAACATATTTTACTCTTAAGTTTTTATCGAGATCTAATGAAATTATTTCATGATATATGGCTCTTAACTTTGAACTATGAGGTAAAAGTGATAATTAACATATATACGACCCATTGTCTTTTTGCTGTCATTTAATTACCTTTTGAAAGTCAGGTTCAGCTTTTGATATAGTGCTTCGTGTATATACAAAACATCATGCTTTTAATCAACATTTACGATAAATATTAAAAAGATTAAAACCCATATAGAAAAACATGGCAAAGCTAAAACTTATTCGGGAGATGTTTGTTTCTCTAGATCTATACATGCATATTAAAAGCAAAATAGAAGTCGTCGGAGATCCTTTTTATTTTTTTTGGTAACATATCATAACAATGTTTTGTATTGTCTCTAAATATTTAAAAGCATTCACCGTATAAAATAATTATAATTGATACAAAAATTTGTAAACCTATATTTTCAACATAATTTATCTTCAAGTTGTTACCGATGATTTCTTTACTGGTCAGGCCTGATCAAACCCTTCACACTTGGATTCAGATGCTGGGTTACAATTTTCTTTGAATTGATAACGTATATACTGGATTAAGCACTACTAGAATTTGTAATAATTTACATTTTCTAGAAAGTAGAACCAACCACGACTTGCTTTTCTATATTCGTGAAAGGTCAAAATGTAGATTAGACACAATGCTTATCTAAAGCATAAGATTTGCATTAAATCATATTTGTTTATCGAAAATAAAAATAAATTTGTACTACAGATATGTTATTTAAGTACATTTCAATGGAGAAAATTAACTCAGAATGCAAGAGAAAGAGCTACATGTTATTGCAACGAAAATAATTATCTTAGATATATATGAACTGTTTTACGTGATGTAATTCCAAAAAGATGAATAGAACAAGCATTAACCTATCTTGAAAATAAAATAGAATAAAAAGCAAAAAAAAAACAAAAACGAAAACTGATTTTAAAAATTTGCAGGGCAAACAACACAGCCCCTTGGAATTCTTATAGTAGGATAAGGTATCTAGGAAGAGTAAGCCTCCTTTGTCGACCAGTCACATCTACTATTCTCTGGTCGACGGATCATTGTCTTCCTGTTGTCAAAATTAATGCTGAACAAAGACAAGGCTGCACAATTGGTATGAATCTTGTCACCCAAAATATGTCCAAGCAAAAGAAGTTAAAGTTAATCTAACAAAATAGCATTATGATAAACGAGATGGATTTAACGTTTCAAACGTCAACTTCCCTCACTTATTCAGCAATATACCCTTATCACTTGTATATCTCTTAGTTGATTAGATACGCAAGAGCATGGATAAATCAAGGTCATAGCATGATCTACGTAATCATATACATTTCTAAAACAGGTAAGTAATTGACACTCAAGTTGATAAACAAGAATATCAGCAGTGTTGCAACCACTATTGAAATAACGACCACTATTGAAATAATTATATCAATAGTGGTTGAGAGCGCATTTCAATAGCAAACATAGTTAGTATCCACTATTGAAATAAGACCACTATTGAAATAATTATATCAATAGTGGTTGGGAGTTCATTTCAATACTGTATACAGGGAAATTTTCGCCCCCGTTTTATTTTCGCCCCTTTCGCCCTTCCCTCATTTTGACGAATTTAAAACGGGGCGAAATGAAATAGTACAGTATAATTTCTTTAATAAAACTATGATTGGGTGAATTTAAAACGGGGCAAAATTGTTTGCAAGTGTGGAGGGGCGAAAATTAAACGGGGCGAAAATAACCCTGTATACAGTAACAAACATAGTTAGTAACCACTATTGAAATAAGACCACTATTGAAATAATTATTTCAAAAGTGGGTGAGAGGGCATTTGAATAAATAATCATAGATTTCAACCACTATTGAAAAATGAGCACTATTGAAATAATTATTTAATAGTGGGTGAAAGTGCGTTTCAATATGGTAACCATGGTTTCAACTACTATTGAAAAACTACCAGTTTTGAAAGAAAAGTTTCACCCTGTCAGCAATTTTTGTAATAATAAATTATTTCAATTTATATTGGATTTCATTGTTCAAAGTACTATTGAAATCAATAATTTAATCCATACTGAAATATTTATTTCAAAAATGGACATTATTTCAATAATGGTTGCAACCTATGTTTGTTATTGAGATGAATCTCACACATTATTAAAATAATCATTTCAATAGTAGTCGTATTTCAATAGTGGTAACTATCTATGTTTGTTATTGAAATGCACTCTCAACCACTATTGATATAATTATTTCAATAGTGGTTGTATTTCAATAGTGGTTACTAAGTATGTTTGCTATTGAAATGCACTCTCAACCACTATTGATATAATTATTTCAATAGTGGTTGTATCTCAATAGTGGTTACTAATAATGTTTTCTACGGAAATGCACTCTCAACCACTATTGATATAATTATTTCAATAGTGGTCGTTATTTCAATAGTGGTTGCAACACAGCAGTCTCATTTAAAATCATCACCTCTTAACTTCTGCGGTCGATAAAATGACTTTGAGGAAAACTAGCATGTAGAATCAGAGGGTATTTTAACATGTTTTTAATGCAGACCAGTCACAAGATGTAAAAAGTGAATTGGTTACAAAAAAAGACTGTCAATTATATTGAAGAAGCAGTTGTGTATGATATCGAAAAGCTTATTTTTAATTCGCCACCAAGAATGGTTGTAGAAAAATAACATGTTTATGTGTTACTGACATTTCGTTAGTCTTTTTGTTTCTTTGATAAACGGGATTTTTGCACACATCTTTAGGAGGTATTTGTTGAAGTCATTAATTTTCACCTAAGGATATAATCTGTTCAAAGTAATCGTATACGTAATTTATAATTAAAAAGATATCATTGAACACATGTAATGATTAATAACAATTTTTATTGCACTGAGACATGCACAAAAGAAATTCCTGGGGGAAAAATTGGAATACTATTTTAATCATCTCAGTTTAATTTTTGAAAGCGAATATGTGGGTGTCAAAAAAGCAAGGGGAGTTTTTCTTCGTTTAAAACAATTTGATTTGATCATTAAGAGCAAACACTTGTCATTATTTAAGAAAAAACTTTCCAGAATATGTCGATACTGTATTACGCTGATGATATTCAACATGAAATGTCAATCATTTGTAACCAGTCAAAATATGACAGAACTGTGTTTTGAAACTTTTATAAATAAGTATTGCGTTTCATCTAGTGTTAAAAGTCAATGCTAATGACGGAAACATTTCAAATAAGTCGACTACCTCTGCACGAACTTTGAGGAAAGGTTTGGATAAAACTGACACACCACTGACTTGTACAAGCTATAGGAAAATGTTAACAGTTAAATTTCCAATAACAAAATGACTTGCTAGTTGACAAGTTATTCGTAATCAATGATGTTTAGTTTTTGAAAATCCTGCCGATATTTGGAAAACATGTTCAGTTGTCAGAAGTCAGACAACAAGTAATATGTAATATGTACTCTTCTGAAAGCATGAAGTACAAAATTTAAGATTTGACTTTTTTTTATTATCTCCGTGAACATTCTTAATACATGAATGCCAGCTGCACATAATAATGTCACTGAAATAGATGCCAAGGACAAAAAATATCAAAGATGTAATTATGTGTCTGTTATATGTGTCACAACATATAGACCAACAATTCAAAAGTGAAGATACCAAGAAATATAACCAGTTTGTAGACCTGTAAACAATGAAAATCGTGAACAAAAGGTCCATCGCTCATCTGAGCAGATTTGCTATGAAAAAGCAGAAATCAGTCCGGTATTGAATATTCATTTGGAAGGAAGGTGAGTTCAATTTACACTTCCTCAAAATGATTCAATGTGAATATTTCATCGTTTATCCTCGATAATTATGGATTTGCTGTTCTTGAGCAGAAGATTTTTAAGGGTTTTTTTTCAGTTTGATTTCTTAGTATTTAAAACGATTTTTATACTAATTGTTAGACCATTTTTTTACACACTGAATTGACGGATTTTCCCGTTATTTCCAGATCATAACACGGAGTATGCAAAGGATGTGATCGGTCAGCAGTGGATGCTAACTCCTCCATGACACCTGATCCCACTTCTAATGTTTTTGAGGTCCTTGTTTGCTCTGGTCCTGTTTTGTTTTGTTTTCTGGACTTTGCGGCTGGAAGACTTTTCAGACATAATAATTTCATCGCTTAGAAATTAAGAAATCAATCAAATTGTGGGCTAGTATTTATGCAGACGAGTTTCCCACCAATCATTATGGTATTTTGATTATTTAAAAAAAAGTGACAATATTTTTCTTTTTTAACGTCGTGAATACAGAGGGTATAGGTGTGACCTGTCAACAGAGGATGCATCTTGCTTAACACAAAGTACATTGTACTACCTCTGATGCGTCCAGTGGTTCGTGACTGGATATAGTATATAAGATCTATAATTGTTTGAAATTTTCTTCTTGCATTCTTCTCACAACAGATTTTTGTATCCTTGCAAATAATAGTATTCTTAAAAATGTCGTTCGTAGGAAATAGATCAAACTCTACATTTATTCTTACATATATTTTTAAACACATTTGGATTAAATAGTTTGTTCATTTGCAGAACTTATCAAACTGTCATTGTGTACTTTGTCTAAAGTACATTCTGATCCTGCACATTGACCCATATTCTACGGAAGGGCGGCTGACATCCTAATGCTAATATGTTATCTTTGTCAATATGCCACTGTCATTTTTGACTGTTTTGGAAAATTTCCTGATAACAGCATCTTCATAATTCTAATTGATAAACACGTTTCTTCTTGGGTGTTTTCCCGTAGGCTGTAAGTACTGTTGAAAAAAGAATATGTCACGCATAATCAACCTGCATTTATTGTTTATATGTATGTCTGTCGTGATTTTTTTGTGTGGATATTTTTTTTTCAATAGACTATACCTAATGCAACAAATAGCAGAAACTCAAAATGCGTTTTTGTGCAAACGATAGAAAAACATGTTCACGTATTTTGCTTTTAATTGCAAATTGTTGAAAACTAGCTAAATTATTCTACAAATGGCTTGCTGATATTGTTGATACTTCCATTTTAATTGCTTGCTAGACAAATAAGAAATACAGAATAAAAAATAATATCTATAATTTGAAATTTTTTTATCAAACTTACTGTTTAATTAATAATTACTTAAGAGAGTATAGGTTACGATGTGTATGATCATGGTTTTATTGGTAGTCTTTGTATTTAATTTTTGTTAATCAGATTTTTACAAATCTAACTTACTCTTTAATGAATTATTGTAATTGTAATTCAATGGAATCTCTTTCCCCTGCTGTAAGTGCAGGAAGGTGACGTTCACGAATTCAATGTTATTACATTATCTTAAAGTTTAGATGTTTGTTTGTCAACATTATCTCTCTCTCTAATAAATTATCGAAATATATTTATCAGTTATGTCACAAACCGTGGTGCTTTTTATTTAGAGTTTAATTAGTATTATATCAAATCATAGTATGAATGAAAATAATTATTGTTAATTGATAAAGAGTCATGGATATATCTTTTTATCGAATTGAAGGCCACAGCAAGAATTAATGTCAAGATAAGCAGATGTAGAAAGAGACACGATAAAATATATTGTTGTACTTTACATACAATGAATCACCAGACTATAAATATTAATTTTTGCATCGTAAATGTCTCAATCACACCCTATGCCTATCCATGAAAATTAAAAGTATAAATATGTATCATTGTATTTCTGTTGAGCCCCGTTATTTGACCTTGTAGATCATCAATTCAACATTTGCAAAGCATAAAAATGAATTTTAAGAAATTCTAACTTTGAATTTGTTTTCTGTTTTTCCTATCCTAGAGAATATTGCATTTGGATACCCAATCCGAAAGTTTATGATAAAGGTCCTCTGCGCCCATTATAAAATTTTTAATATCAATTTAGTTCCAACATTCAATATTCAGTTAACATTAATAAAGACATGATTTCTAGAGACTTGAATTAGAATAAACAAACCTTTTTATCAAATGGATTTTCTATTTTTGATAATACTTTAAAAAACGAATCCATACCAGTTAAGGTTTAATTTCAAAATTTGATCCCTGAGTTGTTCCAATCTTCTTCATTTCAAATGAAAATTTAAATAATTATGGTTTAATGCTTTTGGGAAAAAAAATATACGTCTGGTTATTACGAACATCTTACGAACATCTTACGTAAGGTTGTAAAAAAAAATTATATCAATTTGTCATATTTCGAAAAAAAAAACCGTTTAATAATTTAAACGTATTTATCTAAGATCTTTATTAAAGTTTTAAACGACTAGCTATTTATCATGATTTTTTCGACTAAAAGAGCAACGACTTAGTCATTAATATATTAATTAATTTGAAAAAAATACTTGTCATCAAGCAGTGCTTGATATCCAAATGTCTGACTATAATATTCATGACAGCTGAAAAGCACAAAATCATGAAAACCGTTGTCTGCAAACTTTTTGCAATGCATTTGATTAAGTTATTTATATTCCCACGTCTTTATCGTGTAGAGTTACGTCTAGCTATAGCAGGCTAGGTTTTCTTTTATAATAAATTAATTCAATTGAAATATGCAATTTGAAGAGTGTGACTATGACTCATAATAATATCTTTACCTGTTCATTTTTTTAAAAATACATTACGTCACAACACAGATATTTGCTTTGAAGTATATCATATGGCACTTGATCCCACCTCTGATGTTTTGGAGGTTCGTGTTGCTATGTTCCTATTTTGTATTGTTTTATGGATTTTTAATCTTGAATACTGTTCGTTATCTCCATATGTGTCATCTGAGTTTGTCTTGTGTCATACTGATACACTTACTATGTAAATAACATACATTAGATCATCATATTTACCTTTTTCTGCAACCATATGCATAAGGTGGTTATGTCAAGAACGTCAATGCAAAGAAATGTTTATATTTACAGTTTGATGTTTCGTTTATATTATTATAACATGTGTTATTCAATTATATGACGAACTGTAAGGACGATTTTCGTCAACGCAAAATTGTAATTCATGTTCTTAGACAATATTGTTTTGAGAGTCATTAAAAATTCAATAAAATACGGGAGGATAGAGAGCATCTTAATTGAATTATGTCTGCTGAAAAAATGAGTGAATTTTCAAATTGGACGTGAAGGTCAACTATGTACATGTATCATATATAATTATATTATTGATAACTATTCGTAAAGTTCTATAAGAAAATAAAAAAGCGATTCAAAGAAATACTTTCTCTCCATGACGCGTGATCTAGGCAATCCACTCTCTTGGTGTACGATATTCTCGAAGTTTGTTACTTTCAAAATAAATTTTAATAGGCATTAAGTGTAAGGTTTTAAATTGAGATAAAATTGTTCTAACATAAAAGCTAGACACTTTTCACTTTAATTTTATAATAATATTTGAAACAATGATTTTACAATTAAATCTTTATATATTTTTTTCCACCAAAACATGGCTAAAAAATAACCTACTCGACGTTTTAAACAAAAAAACAGTCAATCAATCATTAATATTATTTCATGAAGCCAAGACTAATTACATAAAACTTAAACTTTGAAAATTTTCTGAAAAATTTTAGTTAACAATGCATTAAAACCGGTTAAATATTATTTAGACCTTTGGTGATTGCATGTCTATAAAAATGACGTAATTTTCTGGCTAGTCAATGCATTATGACATCACGAAATGCGTCAATTTCCTTATTTTCTTAAAAAGTCTTCAAAAACAGCCAATTTTTAAAGATATTTTTTAATATTTGAAATAGAGTGCAACATCTGATCTAAAATTAGCAACTAGTAAATGATAAAGCTGTTTCTGAGGATTACAAGACATGTATTATTTTCTAGATCAGAGGGTGCGCTCATATTATTTTTCTTCTCTAAAAGTACTCAAACATACCTGTTTACATTTATATTCAAGAACATTACAATTCCATAAAGCCTCAAGACCCGGAGTTTAAGGATAAAAATTTTAAGTAGGCCAAGTCTCTACTTTGTTTTAATGTTTAAAATGGAACATAAAGTGTTATAATTAGTCAATAAATTGGTACATGTATATCTACAGGGGCGTTTTATACATAAAGAGAACCGAGCTGTTTATAATTATACATGAACACGGAAATGAAGTCATTGTTGCTGTACATACATGTACTGCAATTACTTTGTTATTCATGTAAATAAAAAGTATGTCTTTTTAGCTGTTAAGCTAAAGTCTTATAAATCTAATATTAGGGAAGCAATCTAGTTTCGAAGGATGTCACAGAATAGGCGAGAAAATGATGATAAAAAGGATCTAAAGGTTAATAAAACCGTAAAGTGAATACCTATCTCCTAGTAAATTGTATTGGGTGATTGAACTGATATCGGTGAATATTGGCACGAGTTGATTCTGCAAATGCATGAGCTTCTGAGCTTGCTTTTTATTACAGATTATTTATATTCAGGTATAATAATTCTTTTAATCTGCTTTTTACTGATTTCACTAATGGTGTAAGGATTTTTTTTTGGTAAAAAAACGAAGATATATACAAGATATCGTCAGCTGATTTGAGGACAAAGTATCAGAAGCATGCATCCTGCAAACTACTGTATCAGAAAAAAAAATTTTAAAAAAGTTTTTTTTCAATCAATATATGTTCTTTAAGAGTTATTAAGAGCTATATCAACTTGTTGGCATCATTCTCAATACAAATAATATATGAAATGCAATAAAATATAAACGTGATATCACGACTTAAACTTTTCAATCGTCAACTTCCCTTTACTTATGCAGCTCACCTGCATACATACGCAAGAACATGCTCTACGTATGAACAATATCTAAAACAAGGTGACTTAATGACAGAAAAATTGCTGTAACAAGAAAATCAGCAGTATCGTTTAAAGTCATCATTTCATAGGTTCTGTGGTACAATAAGTACAATTTATCATTAAGTCGAATGCTGACTGAAGTTGTCCATACTAATTGTTAGGTCAACCTAAACATTAAATTGTCGACAAATTTCCGTCATTTCCCGATCATGCCAAGGAGCACACGGCGGGTGTTACCGGTCGGCAGGGGATGTCACTCCTCAATGGCACCTAATCCCACTTTTGATGTTTTCGACATCCTTGCTCGCTCCGCTTCAATTTTGCTTTATTTACTTTTGAGCATGAATACGGTATGTTATATCCATATATTGCATCTAATTTATGTCACGTAGGACTTCTTGAATTAAAACACTGCTTTTCTTACCAAAGAGATCTGGCTTTGAAGAAAGTAAAAAAAAAAATAGTATATGTTGTCATATAATTGGTGATGCACTTAAACATTATCATGAACATTGCAACACTGTACTTATTCCCTCATGAGTAAGCTTTCCTAAACTATTATTTAATTAATTAATATAGAGTTTCATTAAAATCCTGCATAAATTTCTTCACGTTTTGCAATTTTCAGTTTATTTTTATCTAGTCTGGAATCGTCTGTGACAATCAATCAAGCATGTTTCATTCATAAAACACAAAACACCCCCTAACTATTATATTTATGTATTAATTAATTATTTTTATCATTTTTTGACCTTTCTTGAATTATGTTCTTAATTGATATTAAAAACTCAGTTCGTATTATGTTGTGCTTGACCATTAAGCGCATTATGCTTACTTGCACTAAATTTGACCTCAATAATAGGGTGGAAACAATTCATATATGTCTGGTGAAAAGCAGAAAAACTGCATAAATTAAATGGATACAAAAAGAAACATAAGAATTTAAATTAAATAAACTTTTGAAAAATGTATACGTAACAATCTCAAATGATTCAAGCTTCTATTTTCTTAAAAAAGGTTTTTTTTTTAATTTGTCAAGGTTTATTTTGTTTTTCGTGGAGACAAGACGAAAATCAAATTACAAGAATAATCAAAATTGCTTTAATAGAGACTATAATGTATTTGATAATACACATGATAAAATAAAAACAATAGTAATGCTATTTATCCTTGTAGAAGCAGATTGAGACACACTTAATTAAAATATTCTTCTCTTAATGTTAGAGGCAATTGTTAATCAGTAAAACAATCAGAAAAAAATTCTTCCGACTTAAAAGGTTAAAAACGATTTTGTTGACCATCTTTGAAATAAATGGTTACATAGACTGGATTAAAAGAAAATTCCCAAATAAATAGAACAATCCAGTATTTAGAACAGAAAAAACTAATCGTTAAGGACAATTTCAAAAAATAGGTCTAAATGTTATACGAGTCTGTGTCTCGTATCAAGACCTGACCTCGATTCTGCATTCAACGCACTCTAAGACGTGAAAATCTTTGTGTTACTTTACAATTAAAGGTTAGAGTCATGATATTATTAATGACACCAAGGACATTCTTTATCGTGTAGTAGCAATGTTTTGTTTGTTTATTTACAGTCCTTTTCGAGAATTCTTAACTTTTTTGAGACGCAGCTGTCACTTGCAATCGTCGGTGGAGGGCTGCAAATTTAGAACTTCATATCATAATGCTTTATTTTATATGCAATATTTGAAAAGTCATTTTATACATAACATAACATGAAGTTCTTTTATAGAACATATAACTATATTTACTTTAACATATAATATAAAAGACAGGTAAAATATTTTACATAACATAACATATATTTTCTTACAATTTCAAAATAATGAACCACTTAATAACTGAAAAAATAATGATACTTCTAGGGCTTCAAATCAACTCAGGTCAACGAGTACAAAACATACAATTTATCATGTTTTTCATGGTAGGGTATAGGTATTATCAAGATGTGCCTTGTTAAATTTCATCAAAACCAGGTACAATTAATGATACGTCGCCATATATTCAGAACCTGATAAATTGGACATTTAAATGACTATGCAAATGTGCATACTTAAAATACCCACTTACACCTACTTTCATGATTTTGGTGCAACGTGGTTAGTAAATAAAAGATTTCTTATCTAACCTCATCTTATGTTTAATTTTTTAAAAATCAATATATTTTTTTTTCTTCTGATATGAATTATGATCACCATAACTAAGTGAGACAAAAGGTTATTAATTCATAAAACATATGGTGATAAAAAATCTATAAAGCAAAACAAAACAGGAACAGAGCAAACGCGGACCTCCAAAACAACAAAGGTGGGATCGAGTGCCATGGAGGAGTGAGTATCCCCTGCCGACCGGTCACACGTGCCGTGTGCTCCTTGTCATGATCAGGAAATAACGAAACATCCGTCGTCAATTCAGTGTATAAATAATAGACGAACAATTAGTATGAAAATCTTCAGTCAGCATTTGACTCAATGATAAATTGTATTGACCATAGAACTTACGAAATGATGACTTTAAACGAGACTACTGAAATCATTGTTTCATCAACTTGTTTGTCAATAATTTGTCAACAATTTACTTCGTTTTAGAAATTGTTCATATGAAGAGCATACTCTTGAGTATCGAATCAACTGAGACATATAAACTATGTGTGCAGGTGATGAATGTATATTGCTGCATAAGTAATGAAAGTTAACGATAGAAAAGTTAAAGTCATCACGAGCTTGGCTGTTAGATACTACTTCTCGAATCAAATATCACATAAACAGAATTGTAATTAACAAAAATCAATTAAAATAAAACGGGTCATTTTCTCCATAAAGATTCAGAAGGATATTCAATATAGTAAACATGTATTACCCGGCATGGTCACAATTTTCGAATATTGTAAGGATTGGAACAATTCATGTCATTGTTTTTCAGAATGGCTTTGACGGCTAGAATTGACGTAAACTCATATAAACTCAAATTATTTATAATGCCATCCTTAATTTGCCTCAGTATATATAATAAGACAAGTTCATTACGTGGTTTTTAAGCATAATATAGTTAGAAAAGGATTGTTGCCATTTATAATCTTGCATATGAAGTGTACTGAGGAATAAGGAGATCATGTTTACGTCAGGGGTTAAAATCCCATAGCAGGACTTGGAGACTGGTCCATCGGATGAGACTTTATAAACCGATTGAGACGTTGCAGTATGTTGACACGAAAAAGATCCATCACTGTTTAAAGGTCATAAGTGCCGAGTTTAAATCTATTTGCTGCTCTACACTAGCAAGTACTGGATTCTCAATATGAGTGAAACATTTTTAAACGGAACTCAAAACAAACAAGCAAATAGTGTATTTGCATTTATTTGTATGCACATCCACTTGACATTCTTACTTTGATCAATTAAATACCTGTAATAAAAATCATTTTTGTTTCTGAACCTATTGAAGGGGGGGATTTATCGAAGTTGCTAAAGTAGAAAGAAAGTAAACAGTTTTTCAAAAATTTGTGCTGCATAACCACATGTGCAGAAGCAGAAAAGTTGAAACTTTCTTTTATAAGAATAAATTTTTTTTTCAAAAAGCTTGTTTTTTTTTAAAGGAGATGATTTATTTTTCAATTGTTATAAGAAGTTTTTTTTCAAAGGACATAAACCACAAGATTATAAAAAGATCCGTTTAAGTGTAATATACATGTAATTAAATGTTATCTCTCGTGTCTTACAGAAAAAAATCTGTGTTCATTTTTATAATCTATAATTTATATCAAGACAGCGGTTTGCATGTTATATTCAAGAATCGACATAATAGGAATTTTTCACGTTAAGTATAGAAATGCAATGCAAAGTAGTTCTTTCTTCTTTACTGGCATGGACATTGACATTCCTACGACTACCTCCTTGACATAAAGAGAGAGAGAGTGAAAGATTACTCTTATAATATAGGGTAAAAACGTGCAAGACTCTACTTTGAATAGTAATGTTGTTAGTTGTCAACGGATAATCGTCGTGTCTTTCCGTGCTCTCATTGACATAATTTTAGGAATTAATTTTCAGGAATGAAACACAACTTGTCCTTGAAGTTTTGATAATTTTGAATGTGTTCTTGTATGTATACTGTTAGATTTCAGTAGGGACATTTAAATATCTATATAACACGTGAATTTTAAAACAGAATATAAACTTTATAAGCTTTTTTCTTTCAAAAATAATGTTTGTTTTGACTTTTGAGGAAAAAAATACAAGATCAATTTTGTGCAATTTTCGAGTTAATTCCAAGAAATAATTTCAAACTATATGTATGTGTATTACTACATATTTCCATATGTTAATATAATAATCAAATCAATTGAACAAAAACCAATTGTGAACGAGACAATATTACAAACAACTGGAAATACTAGAGATGGAATCAGACGCCTTAAAGAAGTAAGCCACCCCTGTCGATCAGTGACACCAAGGTGAACACAATGTATTGTTCATGGACTTCTAAAATATCAAATGTGAGATTTTGTCCCATGAAAGAGTGAGCATCCCCTGCCGACATATCACACCCGCAGTGTTGTCATTGTCGTGAAATAACAGAAACATGGTGTGTAAACAATGCCCTGCATGTAACAATTAATATGAAAACATTCACTCAGCATTTAAGTTAGCGTTAGATTTTATTTGCTCATATGATCACAGAACTTTAGAAAGTATATATTATTTTGAATAATATTTGTGTTTTGTCAACGTAGTCAACGTAGTCATGGTCTTACACTCTTAATATATCAGTCCCAAATTGAAAAAAATATGTTTTTGAAAATTAAGGTATCATTTTAATAATACATAGTTTTTATTTTATTTAAATCAATATCCAATATCGAAATTTTAAAATTTAAAAAAGATAATAGAATACTTTAATATATAGTATCTCAAAAACTTTTTAATGCTTATCTGCTTTAAAAAGATACTTTAATTTAACATAAAGTTATAACATCTTATCTTTCTGCCTAATGCTAAACCAAGATCCATATATTTTCGTTTTCACTTTTTTTAAATGATGGTGTCAGGTTGGCTAAAAATAGCGACTGATTCCCATTTTGAATGTTAAATGCTCCAAATTAAAATACAATCATAATTAACTGACCCGCTTTAAGTTTCAGTGTATAATAAGATCAAAAACAGATTTTTAAAAAAAACATGCGTATTTTCCAAGGAACTTTACGTACTAAACAGTTATAAAAAATACCCAATGATTATGCACATGCGCATCCGTTTGAATGATTTTTTTATTCAACTGTACATTGTTTTAATATAAAGGGACCCCTGGCCTGCAATTAACACAGATTTGACGAATTATACACATTCAGATTAACAGGTTCAAGTTCATTTATTCTAAGATAACCACATTAGTGATACATGAGACATTAAATACTCATGCAACCAGGTGTCCAATGTACGTGTCGGCAGGTTGATGTCACATTTGCAGGAGAGTTATGTTTGACGCATTTCAAGTACCTGAAATTTAAACACATTTCTTTAATTACAATGTAAAACTTATGGGTGTGTCTATATATCCCTAAACTAAATTATGAGAAGGATTTTGAAGAAGAAAGATTTATCTAAAAATTACTTTCTGATATGACAAGGTAAATCTTAATGCCTGGGTCACATTTAAGTCGATGGTCGGGCGACTTAATCTTTCTGGTTTTGTCGGCTGAAAGAACAGGATCGGCCGACACAGTATCGGGGGACACGGAGCAGTAACATTAATTCCTAGTAACACCGATGAATTGGATAAATAACATAAAAAATATTTTTTCTTTAGAATCAACAGTATTTTTTTTGTAGATCTAAGTTTAGGTGACGTAAGAATTGTTTGCAAGGCAAAGTGGCAGAATTTTTTTTTAGATTTTGACTCAGTGTTAAAATGTGTGCAAAAGTTTGTCAAGAATTGCATAAAAACAACATATCTAAGCAGCAAAGAATACTTAAGATTTCTTTATATCTTATGGATTTATCATTTATGTAATTTCCGTTCAAAATATATATATCAATCCATGCATCAAAATTTTGTTCGTGTTATGCATCCTACGTAAGTTAAATATTCACAAGTCGACCAATCGTCGCCCGATCATCGAGCTCTGAGCTACAGTTTGATTTTAACCGTCGGCCGAAATTTTGAACACCCTTATTGTTGAACGACGGACGACCGACTTAATAAACTGACTTCCCATGGTCGGACGATGATCGAAGGTTAGTCGACGGATAACTTTGATTAAAGAAATCGGCCACCGACGCAGAAAAAATTATAACTTGGACCGATGGACACAAAATTGGTCGGCCGACAAAAAAAAGAGGTCAAAATCGGGCAAGACAACGGCCTATGAACTGCCGACTGTCACCCGAAGAATTCAAATTTTGCTTCAAAACCCGTCGGCCGTTGGTCGTTTTCCGAAATGTGACTGGGGTTTAAGTAAGAGGCACATAGTTGCGTCAGAGGGAATGTATGACATCATACAAGATTCATAAAAAAAAATCAAATTCAAATCGATAAACCGAGAGTAAACATTTTATCTAAAATATTTTGTTCATTTTACATCATTGCAAGGCTTAAAGGTTTATTTGGCCAGACCTAAAGCGTGTGATCTGTAATGATAACATGAATAGTTCGAAATATCTCTGACTTTATTCAAATGTTGTGAACATATAGGGGATTTGAAAAAAAATACTGAAAAGAACATTCAACAAATTTCAAACAGGGAATATACTTTTTAAAAAAATATTTAAAATACAATGGTTAAGTTGAGGTTTTATGTATGCGTTCTGTAATTAAGGATTACACTGAAGATTATGAAGAGCAATTTAGTTTTCTTTACTAGCTGAAAATTCTTTTCAAATTGTCTTTTCCTTTAAACTTAAAATTCTTAAAATCATTTTCCTGTCATTATTTAGTTTTAAGATTTTAATATGCAATACATAAATTCCGGAGAAAATCAACGTCTTCACAATATACAATATTTTGTGACATGCTTTCTTTTTACTATCCCCCAAAAGGCATTCCTTGGTAGTGAATTAAAAGTCCAGAATTTGAAATGTCAGTTCAATGAGACTTTGTTTGTGACATTTATAACATGTTTGACAGCATTAAGATTCAAATTTTCAATCTGTATAGATGAAAGTAGTAATTAAACAATATTTGGCATACGAGATAAATAAATCTTCAATAGCAAAGATAAAATATCAATGTAATGAATACAGTGCTGGATTAACATAAATCAACATTTAATTTCAAAGACAGTACTTGGAATGCTGCATATGACATTTGTTGATGCAGATAAAAACAGTAATTTACATTTGCATCTGACATGAAATGCAAAAGTAACATTCAAGTTGACAGACACAAAGAAGAAGATCAAGGCAAAGATAATTATTTACACATTATTCCTAATCACATGGGTTAATTATGCCTTAAAGTATGTGGACCCTAGTACAAAATACTTCATGAACAAATAAGATTTTTAGAAAATGTGAAACAAGGATCGTTCGCTCAAATTATTCTTCAGCCTGCTGTTCTTTTGGGGAAAAAATGAAAGCGAGTTAAAATGGAAAAGTCAAGCACAGGGCATACATGTACAGTAACTGTTGTCTGCAATCCACATACATATGAAAGGAAGATTAGAGTAAAAGCACAGTATTAGTGAATCTGCATACTTTTGTCTGTATGAAATATATGTGATAAGAGAACAGTATTAAAGCACAAATTTCCATTAAACAATGTAAACTATAGGAGCAGAGCAAACAAGGACCTCCAAAACATCAGAGGTTGGATCAGGTCCCATATAATGCATGGAGTTGATTGGTGTCATCTTAACTCTTTTTCTGATGGCATAAAATAATTTCTCATATAAGCAAATAAAAGCAATGATTAAGTCAAATAAAGTGACCTTAGTATCGCTAGGGTTATTTTCGTTCTTTTCAATTAAACACTTTAAGAAATCTCAAAGGGTCACGTACTGTAAATATGAAATATGACCTCTTTATGACTGTTTTTTGTAAATCTAAATAAGCAATTTATATGGAACCTGAAAAGCGACTTTAATTGTACTAACGTCATTTCTTCTTTTGACTCTTTACAAGAAGTGTAATTTGTTCACTATATACTAATTTAGCGTTTGGAAGGTATTAAACAAATACAATGACCAAATCAGTGTCTGTGGTTAAAACTGAATTTTTAATAAATATGAAAAACAAAGTTCGCAATTGTTTTTTTCTTTGGTAATGTGAAAGTCCTCTTGTGCGCGCGTAAATTTAAGTTCCGTCATTGTTTGTATATGTATATGTATGGAATGTAAAATATAATATGTTAATCTTTCAAAATGTTTAGTTGCATTTTATAGATTTTTTTGCACTTTTTTAAAATAAATTATATGACCTACTTGATATATGATCAATGCTTTTGGCTCTTCATTATTTTAGTCAATTTACATATAATTGATCAGGTGTGTATAATGGGATACGTCGCATTTAAGAAGGTTTTGCTTTACAATGTCTCTGTTCAAAGTTTCTTTTCTATTCAAAACCTTAAAGAACATTATGGTAAGCTTTTATTTCTCTGTTTAAGTTGTTTGTATATATTTTTTTGATTTGGTTTTAGTAAGTTACGAAAGCGTTAAAAATTTGATAATGAAGTTTCCCTAGGTACATGTACATCATTGACAAATTGTAAAGAGAAAAACAAAGTGATTAATTTTTTTAATTTTTTCAACGATATACATAAATTTCAAATACAAAGTTGCTATTATAACTTATAACTGTAAAGGCGCCATTAAAAGTCTTTACACATGAAAAACAAATTTTCAACAAATAGTGATGTAAATCAAATAAAGATGCTCGCTACTTTGAAAAAAAATCCAAGAAACTTTTGGAAAATTTACAATCACGACGCTTTACTAAAATCAACAACATAAAAACTTTTAAAGTCAATAGACAACCGTAACCCACGATAGAATAAAGTCCAGGCTTTTCACATCATTGGCAGCTGCTTTTTCAATAAAAAAGGAAATTAACTTACCTTGTCATTGCTCATTTGCAAAATTATTTGTTAAAACATTCTGATTGCACACACAGGGGCATTAAAGTTTTTTTTTTTCAAATAAAAAGATGCTTGAGCTTCTGATTGACAATATCTATCATGTGGTGTTTGGAAACCAAGCCTTCTTACAATCTGATAGAACTCCCATGGGTTCCAATTACGCTCCATTAATAGCAAACATATGTATATTCATATGAAGCAAAATTTGTTCAAAATCGTATAGGTGTTGCAATCATCTCGAAATTTAGATACATATCGACGACTTATTGTTAATTAAAAATGTTTGTGACCATTCTAATTCGGTGGGAGATACCCCATGAGTTTGATAGAAAAGAAACCCGAGTCTGACTCATCTGTTTTATATTTAGATATCTTACTAGAAAAAAACGTTAATGGTCACCTCAACAACGAAGAGTTAAGAAAAATCTAATGACTTCCATTTTTCATTTTTGTCAACTTCCCTCACCTGTGTAGCAATGTACACTTACCACCTGTATATGGGGGTTATGTCTCTCTGTTTATTCAAAATGCAAAATAATGCTTAATATTCGAACAATTTCTAAGACGAAGCAAGCTTTTGACAAACAAGTTGATGAAACAAACATATCAAAAGTATTGTAAAAGGTCATTATGCAAGTTCTATGGTCGAGAAAATGCGCGTTTCAGCAGCAGGTACAATCTATCATGAAATCGATTGCTGGTTAACAATTTCAAAACTAATTATTATGCCATAATTTATAGACTAAAATGTCTACGGATTGCTCGATTGACGATCATGACAAGGAGCACACAGCGATTTTGACCGATTGACAAGGCTTCTAAGTTCCTGGTGCATCTGATTACACTTCGGTTTGTTGTCCGTTTTTGCTCTGCTTTCTATTTGTACTGTTAAACTAGACTTTGATGATTGTTCTTAAATTATCTCAATATGTTATTTCAAAGATGAAAAGTTAAGAAAACAATTACGTTTATTAAGAGATTGTATTAAAAATAGGTTATTTGTTTATAAAATATTTCACAATTATGTACTCCTTTTACGGTGAATATGGTTTGTTACTCACGAAAAAAATATCAATATTGTCGAAACCGATTTTTTCTGGTGAATAAAAAAACATGCCCCCCCCCCTTTTTTCTTTTGGATAATCAGGATTTGAAGACATTGAAGGATTCATGACCATTTCATTTTCATTATAATGAACTTCTGTTTTAGTGAAATGAAATTGTCTAGAAGTAGACATCAAAAGATTTGGTAAATGATATTGCGATGGACTTGCTTAACAATTTTTCTGCTCATTGTTTTCAACGTTGTATGAGGTATGGATTATGACGTCACAATATCGCAGCATGCGCACTGACCCTGGTGAAAATGTAGCTTAATGAAATGTTTGCGTTTTATATCGATTAAATAGGGGCCATTTTTACATGTAGACCAAGGCATATAAAAATACCTTTTATACCAAAAGTATGTCATATTTTGACTTTTTAAAGTAATCCTTAGTGTATTAAATGTGAAATGAGACATTAAAGCAACATTGGTAGAGACAGTTTCATTTTAATCAAACGTAATTTACTGTTTTGTGAAAATTGTTAAGAAATCAAATGAATGGATCTTAATTTAATGTTGTAAATTCATGCAAATTTAATAATGTTTATCCTTGAAGCCAAAATTTGATTGCATGAATCCAAGATCCAATTATTGCACAAAATTTAGACAGTTATTCATAAAATGACCTTTAAGATTTATTTACTTGTACTTTACACATAGAATCCATGTCTAACGTCAGTAACAGTTTCAACTGCCAAATTAATCTGATTAAAGCTTGGGAATTACTACTTTAGAATAAAAATCGTGCCTTGTCTACACATTATTGTACCATGATCTCAGCTTTGTTTACATTAAATTAAATTGGACAACAGATGTTAGGATAGAAACAAAAAATTATACACAAATGAAGGTTTTTATCGCCATATACGACCAATATATAATAGATTTAAAAGATTAAAACATTGAAAGCTTTATTATTATAATATTGTTTAAAAGGCCAGTTGGATTTATGAGGGACATACCTTTATCATTCGAGCTGTTTTTATAATCCAAATTTAATTCAAAAACTGCTACATAAAAAGGGGAAGATTTCAACATGAGGTTTAAATGATCGAATTGACGATGTTTTATCGATAACCAATAATCACTTCAAATCGTTTTACATATATCGACTTAATTTTCCAGTAAACTTTTTTTTAAAAGAGACGCCAGATTCTCTTACATCTGTTTCATATTTTTATTTTTTGCTGAATATAGATGAAAAGGACAGTATTACAAAAACAAACGAGAATAGCTTTCCCATTGCCAACTTTCCGCGATTACCAACATATGTTTACTAGTACATCTGGCAACGTCGATACTCAGAAGTATGACCTGAGTACAATAATTTTTTTAATAGAGGCAGGCTACTGACAGATAAGTTGATATTACAAATATGTATTTTTTGAATCACTAAAATTCTTTGGTTGTGACAGTGACCTGTAAGCAGCAATAACTTTTTTCTAGGTCTTATAATGGCTGTTTCGTGCCAGTTGTTTGGCCTTTGGTTCATAATATGATTGAGAGTATTTCAGTACAGCTAATTCCGATGAAATATGGACTCTTTTGTGGGTAAAAGTGTTTAATCGATTCTGTTATATCAATGGAAATATTATCTTTATGTTTTAAACAATTAATTTCAATCTGATAGGCTTTTTCAAAATCTTGAATCAAAATGTTGTACTACGTTAAGCAACTAGTTAAATTTCATGAATCATTATACGAGAACTGCAATACAAACAAAGGAGTTAGTGTTGTTATGATTATCTTGTTATACCACTTTGCCCTTCTATTGTCTCTTTTATACGTCATGTACCAATGTCAATTACTGCACGAGATTCACCTAAAAACACGTGAGCAAACACATATTACCGTAGACATCTAAATCTATGCAGCTATTTAACGTCACGTGTTAAAAACATTTTCAACAAGAAGAGAAGGACCCATCTCTAAAAAGTCTTTAACACCTCATGTATTCAAATGGATTACGTTAACTGCTAATATTTTATCAAAATGTCAGATCACATGATTTTCATGATTTACTGTTGCAGTTGTCTTAATTCCAAAGAAGACTTTATTGATGATTAAACAATTAAATTTCAGCAAAATAAGAAACGATGTAGAAAATGTAGTAACAAACGGATTGCCGGTTAAACCTACTAGAATTCTCTACTAATACAAAACAGAATACAATTTCAAAACTGCTAGCTAATTAGCAATACGTCATATCAATTTCAAGACTAAAAGTTTTCGGGTTAATAAAACAAAAAAAGACAAACGTGATATGTGAAGATAAAATAAAGTTAGTAATGCACGTGAATAAATGCAAAACTTAGAAAGATAAGGTAGATCAGGTTCTATCTTTGAGCATGACAAAGCGCTTTTAACCAGATTCATGACAGAATTATGTAATATGATCTATATTTCTAAATTTATGCCTAATTGCATTCACAATTTTATTTATCTATGACACCTGAACTACCTCTTATCGTTATCGCCATATTCATGCATACTTCTTTGTAAAAGCTTCAATTTTACTTAATTTTGCACTTATATGAGCTTAATAGAAACATTTTTTTTCTCTCTCTCAACGCAATATGAATTATTTACTTTCGAAATTTACCTCCGAGTGACAAAAACGACTTGAAGTATATGTAGACGTTTAAGTTTATTAACTTAAAAATGTTATATTTTATCATTAAAAAACAAATTTTAATTATTGTTCTCGTCATAATTTCAGATACTTTAATGTATATGAAGAAACAAGAACAATTCTAAGTTATCTGGCAAATGTTCAAAAACACGTCTCCCATGTACTAGTATTTGTAAATATATAATTGTTTAACTCTTCAAAGTTTATGATTGTTATA
The DNA here is from genome assembly GCA_003671525.1 of Saccostrea glomerata. Lineage (NCBI taxonomy): Eukaryota > Metazoa > Mollusca > Bivalvia > Ostreida > Ostreidae > Saccostrea > Saccostrea glomerata. The sequence continues at coordinate 7,009,563 of PRKT01000001.1, read as the reverse complement.
AACGCTGATGTTTAAAGGAAGTCTTTGGAAATAGAGTCTTCCAAGAAATTCGTATTTTTATACATGTAACCCAGAAGTGAAATTAAAAGAACTAGCTATAGTTGCCTAGAACGTACTAGTCACTGCTGACAAATCCGGGTTTAACATTGTTTTCGTTTGTAAGGCTCATCATATAAATTGTATTTTAGAAGAACTTGGATTTAATTCTACAAGTGGTCATCCAACTTATACTCATAGTTCCCTTTCTAGGGAAGAAATTCTTCAAAATCATATGTCAGTTTTGAATATTTGTTATATCCCAAATAACCAATATGAATTTGAATTATATCTATATTGGATTCCGAAATTTCATAAAAATCCTTGAAATCAAAGATAATATCTCCATATACTTCATTGTTCTGGCCATTAATAGGTAGATTTTGCTTTTGATGCTGTAACAAATTAGAATTTTATTGGTTTTTTTAAAGCTACATAAAAAGGGTTTCCTGCTGTGATCATATCAATGATGTTTTATCTGAACGTCTTTCTGAAAGTCTTCATTTTATGAACCTTTTGTTTGTCTGTGTTTGTGAATGAACAACAAATGTATTTTGAATTTTAAAATTTTAATAATATATTCGAGAGTTGATCCCCAAAAGTAATTTTATATGACTTTTTTTTTTAACATTTCGGACTAATATCGAAATTTTTTTTCTATTCAAAATATATATTCATAAGCATATAACCAAATTTATTTGATTGATGACATTATTTTCCTTAATGCATTCTGTAAATGCCTTTTATTATAACTCAAAACAATATTCTTAATAAAAGCTTTTTCAAATCCATCTTCCAAAATAATTACAAAGAAAAATGCTCTATCAATCATAACCTTGATTACATCTTATCAATACTCCTTTGATACACACCCTCACCAAAGGTATGTAACGTCATTTAATATAATGTGTACATAGTAAACCACAGCTTAGGATTATGCAATTCGTATCAATCAATGCCTCATTAAAGGGAAGTCTCATCTGTATTATTCTTTTTTCTGTTTGCATGTAAAGATTCAGGAAACAATAATGCATATTGATGGTCGCCACACCTTTTGGTTTTTAAAGAACGTTCGATCAGACATTTTGGTAACTTTTTGACTAGCTTGTCGTCGCCCTCGTGGCACAGTGGTTAGAGCGTCTGCTCTAGAATCGCGGACTAAGAAGTTGATCCTTACGTTTTGGGTCTGAATTCCTTTGTCGGACGTGGAGACCGGTCCTTCTGATAAGATCGTATAAATGGAGGTCCCGTGTGCTGGCACGAATAAAAATTCCTCCCTGCTCAATGGCCCTGATCAGTGCAGAGTATAGGATAAAATTTGCAGCTCTCCATAGGGGGACGTCAACACAACAAATAATATAACAAAACAAACTAGCTTGTCAATTCATGATTGAAGAATGTGTACAAAACAGCCATCTATTGTTTTCTATGAAATTTCTTCAATTTGTCTTTTAAACGAAATACAATAACAAAATGAATTAACAATGAATCCCCATCTAAGTTCTTGTTATCTGATTTTTAAGAAAAAAAATATCAAGAGCGCCAAGAGAACTAAAAAAAGAATATTTAAAACAAAGTTCAGTAAAACTGAACGTCTAGATATGACCTTTTCCCCGCTTAATTTTAACTATAGATGTATAAAACATGTGTAATGTTTTCTCAAAAGATTAAATTTGTTATACGTTTAGCTTGAAAAAAAACATTACTTTCTGTCACCTTTGACACAATTTTACAAATAAACATGAATAACACAAACTTAAGTTTATCTGCTCAATGTATAATTATAAAACAGCTAAACAAAATATAGTTTGTACCTATAAAACAGTAGATTCAAAACAGTCCTGAGTGACATTGTTTTTAATAGATCAAACCAGGATGTAATACACTTTGCATGTTAAAGACGACATTAGTGATTTAAGATGACGATGGATGGGTCGAAATTTTCCATGTTAACAAGTCTCTGCAATGAGGAAATGAGGACACTGGTATTGATCTGATGATCAATAGACAAAGCAATCAAACAGCATTACATCGAATTCGTGGTCGGTGTATGAAATTCAAACAATATAATCAATCCTTAAATAAGTGTCATTTTCACCTATGGTATGTGACCTTTATTTACAATTCATTTAGCTTCTAGAAATTAATAAAATCTTCGATTAAAAATATTTGGGAATTGAATTTATTTTAAACAAAATAAGACTCCCTATGAACGTCATTGATAATGAAAAACAAATGTTTATATAACTGGTAGAAATCATATTGCTATGATCAGTGATATAGTTCCATACTAATTTCTTAACTCCCTGATAAGAAAACATACTCTGACAAGAGAATATTTAGAACCATCTTCCCAAGTCAAGGAGTTTTGATCGTAAACGAATCAAAGACCCTTGACTTTGGAAGATGGCTTAGAACAAACCTATATGATTTCGATTTGCAAAAAGACTAAGATTGTTATTCATTAATGTGAGTAATTGATCCCAGCAGACATTTTCAAGAAATTACCTTAAATGAAAAACAAAAGAAAATCAAACTACAACTGTCTTACTGAGACTTATACTTGCAATAACCTTTCATATTTACTAAATATTTTTCCACATTTAAAGATGAAGAATTTTCCCAAAATGTTTTTATTATCAAAAGATGGTTTTGAATCCAATATATTTGTGAATAGGTACACCAGTAAAGATATGTACTGAGTGATCAGTCTCAAACAGATTGCCGCCAACGTCTCATTGAAAATCATACATAACGAATTCAACCTCAAGGTGAAAATTTAATCATATGCTTGTTTCTTTCTTGCCATCAACTGCTGATTTATTTTGTGGTCCCCGCCGACCAGGACAATGCTTTACACTTCATATAGCGGCTGTCAGTTAACTGGAATACTGCACATCAAATTCAAAAAGGCGGTGCTTATGTCTCATAAATATTTATTGTTATCTTGCAAAAATATATAAATAGAAGACTTGTCTTGGATTTCATCAAATCTTTCTTGCAATTCATAAGAGTAAGAGGTGCTTCTTTGAAGAGGACACATTTAAATACATCTGCTAATATTGTTATTGGAAATTTGAATTTATGAAAATGGAATGTGATAAAGCACGAGCTCAATCTGTCCTGCTTTTCAACTCTGTTCAACAGGGTCATGTAAACGTGATCAGAAAGCTCCTGAAAGCAGGAACAAATCCGAATGTCTTTGATGGGGAAGGAGAACCCCTTATCTTTGTTCCAGTTGTTAATGGGGATTATGATACTCTCGAAGTACTTTTGGAGAGTGGTATGTTTTTCATTATACCTTTGTATTATTAAAACCAGGCGGAAACATTATTATTTCATTTGCAATTTTAGACATAATCAAAGGTTAATAAGATTTTGGTTTTATTTTGTAGATGTCTGTGACATTAACCTGAAATGTCTGGATTCTTCAACCTCAGCTCTGACGACAGCCGTGGGTCTAGATGATCTTGATATGGTGAAATTTCTCATCAAAGCAGGAGCCAATGTTGATTGTATTGACGAGTCTGGTAAAACACCTCTTCTCCTAGCCCTCCAGGAGGGGAAATTTAGGATTGCTCAATATCTCATGAAACAAGGCAGCGATGTAAATATTGTTGATGGACTTGGACAATCAGCGTTGTTCTTGATTGCCAATGGAGGGAATAATGATTGTTTGAAGACAGTAAAAAAGCTGATGAAATATGGTAAGGAGGTTTTTGTGTTCCTTTAAATATCATATTATTACACAGAAAAGTATAAATTTGATGAAGTCAAAAGTTTGTTGAAGTATAAGGCAAATTGTCTCTTACCATTTCATTTTATTTATAGGGTATTCCCTCGAGAAAGATTCAGAATGGATTTCCCCTGACGAATTGGATTTGGAGAAATTCCAAAACGCATCCAAAGTGAACAAACTTTTAAAGAAATTTGCGTCCAAAATGCTGTCTTTCTCCTCTATCCAGAGCTCTCTCAAACTTTGTAATTCTGCCACCTGAACAAGCATAGCTGACACATCGGCACTGCAACCACAACGCATTGCAAAAATGCACAGGCCGCAACGTTGGAAGATATGTCTCCAAGTTCAGTCTTTGTACTATATGGAAGACGCGGCGACCAAAAAAAAGCTATGCTACATAATGAAGATGCTAACGCTTTCGCAACAAAATAGTGTTCAGCTTGATGGGAAAGAACTGTAGTTGAACAATTATTCACCCAAGACATTTATCTAATGATCATGTTATAAGAATAAACCCACGGGTCATTTACATGTAGATTCATTGCTTTTGGTGAACATTGAAATATATTCTATGATTTTGTTTTGACTTCTTGATTTCTTCTGACGTATCAAAAACGTATATAATGGGTTTGCGAATTTGTATCAACAAATTTTTTTTTGTAAATTCCCAATTAATACAATTGGAAATTTACTCTGATATGCTGAAACTTGCCCTAAAAAGTATTCTAGTTAACTATAGTTTTTTATAGTTAACCAGTGTAAACTATAGTAAATCAAGTTTTCAGCTAAGTTAATCAAGTTAATTTTCTATGAAATTTGTTTCAATATATTTTATTTCACTAAATTCCTACGAGTAATTTTCCGATATTAGAAGAATTATTTCTTCTAAATTTACATATCTTGTCAAGAAACTACTTCATTGGTATGTAATTAAAGAAATGGTAAGGCTCTAAATCTTAAAAACAAGGTCCTAGAGTAAAGTTTTATATTAAATCAAGGTATCAAAGTACTTACTATAGCTATTGTAAACTAAAAACTTGAAGTATGAGTTTGTTAGCAGGATTAAAGATACAGAGAACATATTAGTTTTTTAAAAAAGAATATGGTTAATATTATCAACTTTATTTCAGAAATTTTATAGACAGCGTAAATCGTGAAAAGGACAAACACTCAGAGCCCTTAATTATAACCTTAGAAGATCAATTCAATATGGATTTAATTTTTTACTATTAATCCGTTTCCATTTTTGCAAATTTCTATCGGTAAAACATTTTTCACTCAAGTCCTTTGCTTAGAAATTAAGATTTTGATAATTACGGTGTTGATACCTCGAATGTTAAGATTTTTTCAGATATGGTCGATACAATAACCTTGACAGTAAATACAATCCATCATTAATTAAGTCAAAAGAGTACTGACGTTCTAATTTGCAAACTTGTTGTCGCAGCATTACACACTAAATTGCCGACAGATTTTCCCCTCATTTTTCGATCATTAAAAAGGGCACGGTGGTTGTGACAGGTCGGCAGCAGCTAGAGGCTCACTCCGCTATGGTATCTTATCCCATCTCTGATATTTAAGAGGCCAATGTTGCTTTGCTCATAAACTGTATTGTTTAAATGGACTTTTAGCTTAAATAGTGTTTTTCATATGTATGCATACTGAGGCAGGTAATATAAACTCAAATGTTGTAAAATTTGATTAAAAAAAGAAGAAAGACAAATCGAATCACATTTGCTATGATCTGGGTTAGGTTATTGGTTAGGGTTAGAAAAAGAAGAAAAAAATTCGAATCACATTTGCAATGATCAGGCTTAGGGTAATGGTTAGGGTTAGAAAAAAAAAACGAACACGTTTGCTATTATCGTTTGTTAAGGTAAGACATTTTATTTATACATCCTTGGATAAATCCGACGAATTTATTTTTATTTATTCACTTAATTATTCTTTGGTTTTCTCAAACAATAAAGCAACAATGTTAATAATAAGTTAGGTCGATAAACTGTTGTTTACATTGAGAATTTTGCATAACTATCTATAAATGACATTATAAGTTACAACAGAGAAAAGGTAATGGGTTTACCTACATATTTTCATCAAATGAAATGAAATAGTTATTGCCCTTGGAGTCATGAACTATCTTAGAAAGGACAAAATGGACAATAAACCAATTCCGGGAAAACTTTAAATGTCAATAACATTATCATAACTTTGTGGTAAATTATTTAATGGGAAAAAGTTAATGATTCCACTCATTTGAAGGTCAAATAAGATGAACGATTTCTCTATTTTTAAGTTAAGATTTTCGGTGGATCCCCATCTTTAAAGTATATGAATTAAGAAAAGTTTTTAAATTTTAAAGTTTATTTCAAGTTACCATGTACATAAACGTTTTATATCCACTGAATTTTTTAATGCATTCTATTTCACAAGATGTCTGTTGGTATATTTGATAATATGTAAACTTTGCCCATACTGCTCAAGTGACGTACAATCGTTTTTGAAAGGGGAGGGGGAACTCGAGAAAAATGATTTTCAAATAACCTAATAAAACTTGAGAAGCCAAAAAAAGTTTAAAAGAAAAAAAAAAGAAAGAATAGAAAAATGGGAAATAATTTTTTAAACTCAAACTTATGTCTGGAAAAAATGAGGGGCGGCCCTGTGACCCCCCTGATGCCCTCTATGCAGATTATTGATATGTTGTAACCTGACAAGGTTTACAAGCGTTCATTGAATATTTGTTACACATATGAATATCAGAATAAAACTATGGGAATTGTGACATGATAAAAAGGTGTTTTTTTTATATATAAAACTTCATTGTGATATGCTTACATTTATTGAAAAAAATTAAAAATTTTAAACTTTGTTGCTCGTATAATAATATTTTTTATCTATAATTTTTGGAACTGTTCATTATATTTTTTCATTTGCTAGTTGAAATAATGCAAAAAAAGAAACTTGAACTTTGGGTTCCAATAAACAGTTAACGTAAATTATGTGTTTCACTTTTCATTAATTTGACTGCATAGAGCATGAAGACAAATATCTTTATCCGCCAAACTGACAGCTAAATTAATTGAATAATTAAGAATTAGGAAATAATCATAAAATTGCCCATCTTTAACACTATGTGGTTTTTATTTTTTTTTTCTTGTGCTCATTCTTTTATGGTTATATTTCAAATCACTCCAAAATTACATTTTTGCTTGCAAGAACCATTGTTTTTAATATATTCCCGTTTTTAGTATATTCATACCATATAAGTTATATCTGATACATGTAGCCAGAAAAGGTTCCTATGCAAAAAATGACGGGAAAAGGTGAAGATAAATGCATATGTGAGCCCCCATTACGGGATTCCATATTCAGCAATTGAATACACAGGGGATGCTCCGTCCTCAATGGCACTTGATCCCACCTCTGATGTTTTAAAGGTCGGTGTTTGCTCTGCTCCAAAATTTGTATTGTTCAACGGACTTGTGAGCTTGAACTGTTCGTTATCTTGATATATTTCATTGCATACTTAAAAGCAATAAGACCAATAGTTATAGAACATTTACAAAATATTAATTAAATGTACATTTATCACCGTTTTCATATTTTTTATTTAACCTTTGGTAATAAAATACATCCACGCCTTGGTCTTTGACACATATATCTACATAGTACTAACTTGTACGACAATAAAGAGGAATTTTCAATATTATGATGAATTCTTTTTAGATTAATATCCTTTAATTTCAATGAATTTAAGCTTGGGTTTGATAAAAATCTTTTGTGCAAATTTGTTAGGTCAAAATATATACCTAACCAGAACCGTGCGGTCAGAAAGTTCAGAAACCTTTCTGGACTTCGTTGCTGCAGTTAACGCTACTCAATCAGTCTAATCTTGTATATGTCCGTATATGTGTAATGTTGACAAGGTGAATCTGGATAAAAAGGCCAAGTTCTTCATTACACTTGCTCACTCTGCTCTCAAATTGTATGTTTGAATGTACTCTTTGCCTTGATTTCTGTTATATTTCAAAATATTTTTCCATCGCTTTCAATCGTACCTTATAACATAAAATCACCTTCTGTGACGAAAAAATAAAAAATTTAGTGATCAGAATACAACCTTAGAATAATCATCCTTGAAAATTAATTCTTTATTCATGATCAAAGTAAAGGAATTCTTTTTCTTCTTCAGATGTGCATTTAATTATGATTATTGTTAAACTTTGACATCAATTAAATCTCTTTCCTTAACCATTGAAACAAAATAGAACAATATAGCATAATGAACCTTCATATAAATTAAAATTAATTTGAAAAAAGTTTTACATAATGAACTAGGATCCATCTCACGAAGTCTTTTAACAATATTAATATAAATGATGGACAGGGCAAAAACAAGGATTCCTAAAAATATCATAGGGGGTAGCAGGTGCTATATCCTGTTGCCCTTTAAACTAAACGTGATTCTTCTTTAAATGAAGTATTGCAGTCAATAATGATAAAACTATTTTTTTTTGTAAATGGTTTAAATCATGTATATACAAACAATTTCATTATACAGGACAAATAATTTGCGAACTGCTGACATGAACGAGAGAAGAAAATGTCCTGTAAATTCAACTTATTTGTCATTGGCCTGTCTTAGATTAAACTGGTCGTACTCGGAACATGCACTTGTGTACTGAATCAGCTGAAATACATGGACAATATATACAGCTGATTATTGAATGTTACTAAATAAACAAAAGAATGGACATAATAATTCAGTTTTCGTAAAAGTATTTAAAAGTTGAGGTTCATGTTCAAATATATTAAAACATGGCTGACTTAATATAATTCCAGAACCTCCCCTCCCTGTTCGGGAATTTCGCACGAGACAGAAGCTGAATTTTTTTTTTTTCATAACCCCGTGGGGATCCGGGTTAGAATAGGTCCTCAGTACCCCCTTGCTTGTCGTAAAAGGCGACTAAATGGGGCGGTCCTTCGGATGAGACCGTATAAACCGAGGCCCCGTGTCACAGCAGGTGTGGCACGATAAAGATCCCTCCCTACTCAAAGGCCCTGAGTGCCGAGCATAGGCCTAAATTTGCAGCCCTTCACCGGCAATGGTGACGTCTCCATATCAGTGAAATATTCTGGAGCGGGACGTAAAACAGTATACAATCAATCAATCAATCAATCAATCATAAGACGAAAAAGGAAATGTAAACTTCCTATATTGACCAAATTCATTAAAATTTAAGGCGTGATGATTTTATACGTTAGATTGGGGGTGGGGGTGTGTGATTAGAACCTGCACTTGAATTTCAAGCACCTGCTCGACATCACCGAAACTTGCTTGTGTGCCTTGCGAGTAATTTGTGCCATTTTTTGGTGGAAAAAGAAAACTTTGGTAAAAAAAAATCTTTTTTGTTTGAAATTTAACGTTCCTCTCCAGAATCTTTCACTCATATGGAGACGCCACTACTTGATGGTAGACAGCCTCAAAATTAAACCTTATAGTACAAACGGCACTGAAGGCCATTTAGCAGGGGTGATTCTTTCATGTGCCAACACCAATTATATACGCTTTAATACTGTCTTATCCAAAGGAACGGTCTCCAAGTCCTGCAGTGGTTTCGAAACTGCGACGTAAAGATCTGCTTTTACCTATTTTTTCAACGATTTGTGTGGTTTTTATTCCCGATCCCTTGGGAATGTATGTTTTTAGCTCTTCGGCAAAGGGATAAAAGCATACATCTAAGTAATAGTTATTGTATATTTATCATGGTGTATCCTGAGTTATTTGGGCGAAGGGCGGTGACGAGTGCGAAGCACGAGTCTCCGCCCTTCGTCCAAATAAATCAGGATACACCATAATAAATATTCAATAACTTTCTTGTATCATGGCCAATCAAACGTCATATCACAAATAATATGCATGATTTTTAATTACACCAATAGAAAATGTAGATTTTGTCAGGTGACCGCATGGATAATCTCTCCTTCCTGCCATTATTTTTAATAAACTCATTTTCCGTGTGTGTGTTCATGAGAAAGGACGTCGTATTGCAGCATCCCGTCGTAATTTAAGCACGGATTTTTTTTAATGAATATCACAAGAAACCTTTGGATATCAAACAGGAAAAAAATCGAAGTTGAGAAGGAAAACTCAGATGTTATTAGATAATCCAGAAAAAGGTACCCGTTGATCATTTGACATATTTGAGAGCTGTCGCGTTCACTAAAAGCCTGTGTCAGGGTCTTCATCTGTGGATGCAGTACATCTGCACTTATTCTCGTTGAGCAAAGAACACGGCAAAGATGGTTTTTTTTTTTTGCTAAAGCGGTTTATTACAATAGGTGTGATAATTCTGTGAGAAATTCGTGTCAAGAACTTGATTTCTCGTTGTGGAGGATTGAATATTTGCAGAGTTCCGTAAAAGCATTTAGTAGTTTCGGATAAGCACTGTAATTTATGTAAAAGACTTTAATTTCACTTGCAGAAATTTAGCCTTTGTATTATAACCCATTTCATTCTGTAATTCAGATTCAATAGACATGTGATTTAAAATGATGAAATCGCGTAAGTGTTCAATAATTTATTTACACGGCACAGTTTTTGCTGGCTCCGCCCATCGGTGTATCTCCAGTTATTGTACACTTTACTTCAAAGGAAAAACACCGCAGCCATGATACAATGAGATATAAATGCCTAATAAATCATATCCATCTTCAAATCATGGGGGATTCTTTTTATCCCATCGTTTATACAACACTTTCAGTGTTTTACTCAATTTTCATATATAAATCCACTTTTTACTTCATCATTTCACGCAACTATGGGATATCAAAATTAAAATATCAAATCAGCGATATCCACGGAATAAAGTAGTACATATGAGATAAATAGCGTAACCTTGTTTAAAACTAAGATAGGAAAGATAACTCTCACCTGAATCAATTCGTCATGTTCACGTGCATTTTTGTCAAATATTCTGAAGGGAAAGATGTACGAGTTGTTTTCCTTTAGCTTTTCGTGTTTAGAAGGAAACTAATGTTTACTTACTCCACAATATTAATTTTTTTTAAATCCAACTAAAATTGTATATGAATCATTTCTTTTCTATGCTTTGACATAAGAAGAGCTTCAGTTTAAGAAGAGCTTCAGTTTGACAGTCACAAAAGAGGTTAAAAGTACTGCTGACGTCAAATCTTTTAAATTTCCTTGATAAAAAGCTTTTTATAGCAAAAATTCAATTATGCCCATGAATAATTTTGACGCATCTAACACTTTTCAAAAGGGCCTCGGTCTTCATTTTTTTTTTATTTCGTTCCAACTGTGAAACTCTTCAGAAACAAGGCTCTAATAATAAGTAAAGCTTAATATAAGTATCGGTTGTAAATGAGATAAGCATGAATACAATGACATGTAAAGACAAAAAAATACCTGAGCTCTCTAACTCTTTCTATTATGTAAATGGTACAATTGCTTATTTCACAGAGTTCTAAAACGAAATATACAATATTTTCATGTCTTATTTAGTACAGATAAACTGTAAATCAATGCCTCGATGAACTAGTAAGTACATAACATGCTACATGTACCTTACACGTCATGTGACGGAATTTAGTATTCACAAAAATACCTGATGTGAAAAATCACTGATGAAATATCAATTCATAATATTTCAAAGCTTGAAAAATAGCGAAAGCAAATATAAGAAAAACAACTTTTACACTTTTTAACTTTGAGAACATGTTTGTTTCATTTTATCTCCTATTGACACAACTTTATACTGTAACATGCAAATATATACGCCAACAATAAACATAGAGCAATAGACAAAGTTTAATTTGTTGATGTATTTTATGCATAAGTTCAATAGAAAGGGGTCCTCGGAGGTTTGAGAAACCTTTCTTATCCCGCGCATGAAAACAGATTCGCACTCCTTAACTTCAAATTTTCATTTAATGTAATTTAATAACAAAACTACTAGTTTAAAAACTGAACATTCCCGCTATTAAAGAAAAATACTTATTACGAAAGATTATTTTGGTGGAAAAATCACGCAATTCCTCACGTGCAGCCACCCATTGGCTGCGGCCGAAATATTTGATGTTTTTTTCGTGTCAGAAAAACTTGTACGTAAGATATCAAAATCGTGAAAAAGCCTCGAAAACGTCTGTACTCAGATATTTCGGACTATTCTTCTACATGGGGCTCTCACAACAAAGGTATCTGGTAGACGTTAACAGGAGATACTTCTTCTTTGTAACTGATCCCACCTGTGGTGTATCCAAAATGGCCACAGGAATCGCGGGGCACTTGAGGACCGCACCCACCCCCACAATTATGCCGATATATACTCGTGCCCCTTAATAATAATGTCTGAAGATCTTTTTTCTGTCAAGAAATTTTGGGTCGTTGATAGTGCCCACAACTGAAAGTGTAGGGTTGTGTCCACCAAACTGTTCAAAATTGCTTCATACGAACCTGTCCAGGGATCTGCAATTTTGTCCTGCTCATAATTGTTTTTGTTAACTGGATTTTTTTTGGTCAACGTTCGATATAATAAATTTAGTTACACTCTGTACATTCTATTTAAAGGGTAGACTAGTATGAATAATACCAAGAAGGGAGATATATTTAATATTTTTGTTTTGAAAATATTCTTCTAAACTTCCTCAAAATGAATGACGAGAACAAATGAAATATATCCCAAAAAAAAATGAATGCATGAAAAAAATACAGGTATGTATACTAGCTATTAATCTATTAAATATAATAAGTCATCATGTAGACTAATTGACTCCAAAAAATGTACCCTCATTATATAGAGAGACTTAAGGTATAACATTAATAAAGATACAATAATGCGGATGCAAACAAATGGAAAAAATAACCAACAAAATCGTTTATATATGAAACCTGGTTCTATTTAATAGTAAAAGAGAATTGGATGTTTTCATGCAAACTAATTGGCTAATCAACATGTTGTACGCTAAATGTGGCAAGAAGTGAAGCATAACAGTGTTAATTAATATACAGATAATGCGGATACAAATAAATGAAAATAATGATTACAAACCAACAACAATAAATCATAACAGCGGCATAGTTCTGCTTTAGTCTAATTGATTCCTTTCTCGACCAATGAGATCCTTTCTGTTTTACCACTCAGGTATAAAAGGGACGGGATGTTAACAACTTCACCTCAATTCAGTAACATAGACGCATTATAACTTGGACTTAAATAGGAAAACGATCGCTCAGCAAAATATCATAGAAATGGCAGCAAAATTTTCAGAAGCCGTGAAAATGACAAATATCTTAAAGATGATTGCCGAGAAAGTAAAATACATCCACGATCTGCAACAGGCGGCATCAAAGGGAAAGAAGCGATGAAGGCAGTAACTGATTGTGAAGAGTATGCGCACTTCGAATTCTAGTATGTCAAATACTGAAGTACACAAGTCAATAGCCTGCACTGGTATAGCAGCTAAACAAACGTCTCTTCATCAGATTGGAATGACAGATTGAATGAACCCAATTTCAATGTTCGGACAGCACAAGAAGAGATTCAAACATCCTGACAAGTCACCGAGGCAGCCACAGTAAAAGGATGTCCTGACCAATACCTGATGTTACAGGATTTGATAAGGAATGGTACAGGGGGGAAACCAGAGATCATCAAGTGTCTGAGAAAATGCATATTGAGAAGAACCATTGTGAAATTTTTTTTTAAGTTAACGAAAAACTGAAAAAAATATAATCATATTGCTATCATCATATTAACTACTGGTATCTTCACTGGTATTGTTTTTTAATGCATATTTTTATTGATATGCTTCTGTTGTCTAGATCTGTTCGGTGTAACGTTCTGTCGGCAAATGATTAGTATTCATATTCAATAAAAAAAACATCGAGAAAATATACTGTTGGTAATTATTACATGATACCTTTAAAAATAAGGAAAGGACAAGTGCACTTAAGCAATACTTAATGGGCCCTTTTTATGTGCCATTTTACTTTAGAATATATTACTAAATTGTTCTCTATAGGTCATAGTTTGATACTAGTGGATATTTTTAATTAAAAGCCATGTTAAGAGAATCACTTAAATCAGCATGGATTTGAAACAATTTAATATTTTTGAATGCCTATGGATATCCTAAATCCGGAAAAGTCGTACCGAACCTTCTTTTAGTTTCGTTTATGTAAATCAGGGGAATAGATATTTAAGGAGGAGGAATACCACACCAACTTTTTATTTTATAGATCTCTGAGTCAACCCTTTAAAACAATGGTTTCAGCATTGAAAGGCCGACATTAGCTCTCAATTACTTTATATGATTTTTTTTTGTTCTTTTTCAAAGGAAGTAAGAAAAACATTTTTGTTATGCCTAAATTATTTTTCAAAGGTGACAGACTGGAGTGTGTCCCTGTTTATCTTCATTTAGGTCTATTGTTATCACAAAACCTCAGCTAGACTGAATACATTGACAGCATTGTAAACAAAGCTTTTAAGAAACTTGGGCTTTTGAAAAAACTTAAGTATAAAATCGGCAGGACACACCTTTCAAAATTGTATGTCACATTTATCAGACCCTCGCTCGAATACGCTTCAATTGTTTGGGATGGCTGCTCTAATAATGATGCCGAAAAGCTTGAAAGAGTTCAATTATCTGCAGCTAGAATTGTTACAGGACATCTAATTTTTGTGTCAAGAGAAATACTTTACTTTGAAACTTGCTGGGAAATATTGAAAGTTAGGCGCTATAATGCAAAAATGACCACGATGATCAAAATTCATAATGGTAGTGTACCCGAATATTTAGATGACATTGTTCCAAACAAGCGTGAATATTTCAAATTATAATACCCGTAATAAGGAACAATACGCTGCCCCAAGATGCAGACTTCTGTGAAATTCCTTTAAAACACTACTCCTTCTACAGTTTTCGTCTGATTTTAGTATAACTTGGCACACAAGTAGACTACTCTAAGATACATAGAATAGTGCATAAGTTTCTGATTTCGATGAATGGTGTTACCATGGTTACTAAAAATAAAAAAAGAATTTTCTGTGAACTTCCTTAAAAACGCTACTCCTTCTACAGTTCTAGTTTAGGCCGGTTCGATTTGCACCTTCCAGAAGACGAAAGAATCATAATTTAACTTCCGGTTTCTCTTGTTAAATCGAACAGTCATCTTCTGAATCAATATGGCGTCGAAACGAACTTTACTTAGCGCTGCAATAATTATTATTACTGAAGATGAAGATTTCGACATTCCAGATGAGGATTTTTCATTTGTTACACTGTGTGCAGCTTGCAATACTATGTAAGGGGCAGTTATAGAGCTTTTTTGACACTGCGTGCTATTTTATTCACATATTATCGTAACTGCTTTTGTTTTTATGAAGGTTTAATTTTTAAACACGTGTTATGAGACAACATATGCAATATTATGAATCATTTGTCTGAACCTTATCTTAATATCTGATTTAAATTAAAAGTATTCCACATTATAAGACCTAGCTGTCACCATAGCACCTAGTATTAAAGTAATTCTGTTTTATCACATGATTTCCTTAAAAAATGTTTCATGCTATTCAACTGAATTTAACTACAAACCGATATGCAAGTAATTTTTTTTTAACTGTTTTCAGACAGGAGCGAAGAAAACGATATAAAGTGGAACGCTTTGTACAAGATGTTGTTTCAAGATATTCCCTCGACACTTTCAAGACCTTCTTTCGTGTTTCCAAAAATACATTTGAAGCTATTTTGGAAAATATTCAGCATATTCCAGAACTACTACCAAGAGAACCAGCAGCTGGAAGACCTCAAATTTCCCATGAAAAAGATTTATTGATGATGCTATGGTATTTAGGATCACAAGAAACAATACGGTCTATTGCAGATCGATTCAATGTTTCTGAGTCTACATTCCATTCCCACAACAGAAGGATGTTAGACGTTTTTCAAAAATACTTTCTTCAAAAGTTTGTGATTTGGTCAGATGATGTGCAGACTGTAAATGATGGATTTGAGCTAAAAAAGAACTTCCCTGGTGTGATTGGAGCAATAGATTCAACACATATACGTATAAAACCCCCTAGTGGACACTCAAATGATTATTTCAATAGGAAAAAATTTCATTCAGTCATTCTCCAAGCAGTGTGCAGAGAAGATAAACGATTCACAGACCTTTTCTGTGGATGGCCGGGCCGAGTGCATGATGCTCGTGTTTTTCAAAATTCTCCATTGAGGCAAAGAGGCCCAATTCTTTGTCGTCAGTGCCATCTACTAGGTGATGGGGCATATCCTTGCAAGCGGTGGCTGATTACTCCATACCGAAATAGAGGCAATCTTACTAGGGATCAGATTAAGTTCAATCAAATTTTATCAAGCACCAGAGTAATCATTGAAAATTCATTCGGATTATTAAAAGGTACTAGATTTCGGAGACTACAATTTGTTGAAATGAATGACATTTCTTATGTTGTCAAGGCTGTCGTAACAGCTTGCATTCTACAGAACATTTGTATCCTAAACCAAGATGAACTTGACGAGCATTTTGACAATGACCCTCAACAGGTTCCATTAATTCATCCATTGTGTGAAAATGATGCAGAAGGTCAATTAAAGAGACAATTACTAACACGGCAATTGGCCAATACTTAAACTCTGCATTTTCTTTTAAAATGTTCTTTAAAATGTACCATGTCAAAGACTCCACGAAGATAGAAGTCGCATCTGCATTCAGATAGTTGAAGATCTAGAGGTACTGTAAACCAACTTTTATTCGCGTGCGAGAAATATCCGCGAGTTCCGCGACCTTCTTTAACTCGCGAATATTAATCGCTGCGAATAATTCATTTTGCTACGGATTTGTAGGAATGTTTCCTCGGTCACGGACATTAATCGTCGCGGAATGAATTCAAACTTACGAATCGCGAATAAAAGATGACGCGAATAATAGTTAGTTTACAATTACTGTAATATACGTATTTTTGTCAGTTTGCTGGACGACAGTATCCTGCTACATGTACGAAACCTTAAATACAATAAATTTATTGATAATTTTTCGAAAACATTTTGCCATTTATCTGATACACAACATTGTGATTTACACCTTCTTAGCTCACCTGAGCCAAAGACTCAACTGAGCTTTTCAGATCGAAATTTGTCCGTTGTCTGTCGTCGTTGTAAACTTTTCACAATTCCATCTTTTTTCCAGACCTACCTGGGCAATTTTAATCAAACTTGGCACTAAGTATCCTTAGTTGAAGGGGAATCAAATTCAAATTAGGGCCACAACCTCCTCCAAGGGGTGATAGTTGTGAAATTTTGAAAAAAAATAATTGCATTATTTAAAAAAACTTCTTCTCAAGATCCAACGGACCAGTGCAGACAAAACTCGTATGGAATCATTTTCAGGTAGTGTGGATTCAATTTGTGTAAATCATGACCCCTAGAGGTAGGTCGGGGCCACAATGGACGAACAAAGATTTACACTGGAATATGTAGGAAAATCTTTTAAAAATATTATTCTTAAGATCAGGAAAGCTTTGATTGGTCATAATTATATTGAAGCATCCTCAGGTTGTGTGAATTAAAGTTTGTTCAAATCATGATTCCAGGGGGTAGCGTTGCGCAACAATTGACGATCAAACTTTGAAAAATGTTCTTCTTATATAAGGACAGCAAAACTACGATGTGTCGTACTTTGGCAGTCTTTACATTATATTCCCGCTTCCAGATTACCTTTTAAACGAATAATTAAATACTTCTACTTTAATAAATATTTTCTTAAAATTCGGACATGTCCGTTACGTTCCTGGCTCACTAGTATTCGATTACAAACCAACAACAATAAATCATAACAGCGGCATAGTTCTGCTTTAGTCTAATTGATTCCTCTCTCGACCAATGAGATCCTTTCTGTTTTACCACTCAGGTATAAAAGGGACGGGATGTTAACAACTTCACCTCAATTCAGTAACATAGACACATTATAACTTGGACTTAAATAGGAAAACGATCGCTCAACAAAATATCATAGAAATGGCAGCAAAATTTTCAGAAGCCGTGAAAATGACAAATATCTTAAAGATGATTGCCGAGAAAGTAAAATACATCCACGATCTGCAACAGGCGGCATCAAAGGGAAAGAAGCGATGAAGGAAATTACTGATTGTGAAGAGTATGCGCACTTCGAATTCTAGTATGTCAAATACTGGAGTACACAAGTCAATAGCCTGCACTGGTATAGCAGGTAAACAAACGTCTCTTCATCAGATTGGAATGACAGATTGAATGAACCCAATTTCAATGTTTGGACAGCACAAGAAGAGATTCAAACATCCTGACAAGTCACCGAGACAGCCACAGTAAAAGGATGTCCTGACCAATACCTGATGTTACAGGATTTGATAAGGAATGGTACAAGGGGGAAACCAGAAATCATCAAGTGTCTGAGAAAATGCATATTGAGAAGAACTATTGTGAAATTTTTTTTGAAGTTAACGAAAAACTGAAAAAATATAATCATATTGCTATCATCATATTAACTACTGGTATCTTCACTGGTATTGTTTTTTAATGCATATTTCTGTTGATATGCTTCTGTTGTCTAGATCTGTTCAGTGTAACGTTCTGTCGGCAAATGATTAGTATTCATATTCAATAAAAATATATCGAGAAAATATACTGTTGGTAATTATTACATAATACCTTTAAAAATATAGGAAAGGACAAGTGCACTTAAGCAATACTTAATGGGTCCTTTTTATGTGCTATTTTACTTTAGAATATATTACTAAATTGTTCTCTATTGGTCATAGTTTGATATTAGTGGAAATTTTTAATTAAAAGGCATGTTAAGTGTATCACTTAAATCAGCATGGATTTGAAACAATTGAATATTTTTGAATGCCTATGGATATCTTAATCCGGAAAAGTCGTACCGAACCTTCTTTTAGTTTCGTTTATGTAAATCAGGGGAATAGATATTTAAGGAGGAATACCACACCAACTTTTTATTTTATAGATCTCTGAGTCAACCCTATAAAACAATGGTTTCAGCATTGAAAGGCCGACATTAGCTCTCAATTATTTTATATGTTTTTTTTTTTGTTCTTCTTCAAAGAAAATGAAAAAAATTATTTAGATCCAAATTAGATGCTTTGTTGTAAAAAGTTTGCTGTAAATAAATGCATCACATGAATACCTAATGAAATATGTAAAGAAAGCCGTAAAGATATTAAAAAAAAAATTTAAAAAAAAACTTTTAACACGAAAACAACTTATTTGGATATCAAAATCGTGAAAAAGCCTGGAAAACGTCTGTACTCAGATATTTCGGACTATTCTTCTACATGGGGCTCTCACAACAAAGGTATCTGGTAGATGTTAACAGGAGATACTCCTTCTTTGTAACTGATCCCACCTGTGGTGTATCCAAAATGGCCACAGGAACCGCGGGGCACTTGAAGACCGCACACACCCCCACAATTATGCCGATATATACTCGTGCCTCTTAATAATAATGTCTGAAGATCTTTTTTCTGTCAAGAAATTTTGGGTCGTTGATAGTGCCCACAACTGAAAGTGTCCGGTTGTGTCCACCAAACTGTTCAAAATCTGCAATTTTGTCCTGCTCATATTTGTTTTTGTTAACTGGATTTTTTTTAGCTTGGTCAATGTTTGATATAATAAATATACACTCTGTACATTCTATTTAAAGGGTAGACTAGTATCAATAATACCAAGAAGGGAGATATATTTGATATTTTTGTTTTGAAAATATTCTTCTAAACTTCCTCAAAATGAATGACGAGAACAAATGAAATATATCCAAAAAAAGAATGAATGCATGAAAAAAATACAGGTATGTATACTAGCTGTTAATATATTTAGCCAGGATTTATCTATCAAATATAATAAGTCATCATGTAGACTAATTGACTCCAAAAAAATGTACCCTAATTATATAGAGAGACTTAAGGCATAACATTAATAAAGATACAATTATGCGGATGCAAACAATTAAATGGAAAAAATAACCAACGAAATCGTTTATATATGAAATTGGTTCTATTTAATAGTAAAAGAGAATTGGATGTTTTCATGCAAACTAATTGGCTAATCAACATGTTGTACGCTAAATGTGGCAAGAAGTGAAGCATAACAGTGTTAATAAATATACAGATAATTCGAATACAAATAAATGAAAATAATGATTACAAACCAACAACAATAAATCACAACAGCGGCATAGTTCTGCTTTAGTCTAATTGATTCCTCTCTCGACCAATGAGATCCTTTCTGTTTTACCACTCAGATATAAAAGGGACAAGATGTTAACAACTTCACCTCAATTCAGCTACATAGAAACATTATAACTTGGACGTGAAAATGACAAATATCTTAAAGATGATTGCCGAGAAAGTAAAATACATCCACGATCTGCAACAGGCGGCATCAAAGGGAAAGAAGCGATGAAGGAAGTAACTGATTGTGAAGAGTATACGCACTTGGAACCCTAGTATGTCAAATACTGGGGTGTACACAAGTCAACAGACTGCACTGGTATAGCAGCTAAACAAACGTCTCTTCTTCAGATTGGAATGAAAAATTAAATGAACCCATTTTCAATGTTCGGATAGCACAAGACGAGACTCAAACATCCTGACAAGTCACCGAGGCAGAAACAGTAAAAGGATGTCCTGACCAATACCTATTACAGGATTTGATAAGGAATGGTATATGAGAGAAACCAGAAATCATCAAGTGTCTGAGAGAAATGCATATTGTATACGTATTGTTTTTTTCAAATGCATATTTTTTTATATGCTTCTGATATCTAGATCAGTTTACTGTAACATTCTATCAGCAAATGATTAGTATTCATATTCAATAACTATATCTCAAGAAAATGTACTGTTGGTAATGATTGTACCTTTTAAAATATAGGAAACTTATTTGAAACTTATTTGAAATTTGTTTTTACTTATTTTTTAAACGATTTCTCATCATGATGCACACAATATTACATAGTTGCTTCTTGAATACTATGGGAAAATTACTGCCATTTGAAACAGAAGAAAGTGTTTTACTATACAAATATACAAGTACACAAATATGAGATAGAGATAATGACGGAAATATATAAGAATCAGCTATGCAGAGTTATTTCATACTAATATATAGGTGAATGTTCAAAGAAACAATATTAATATTATGCCTTATAATAGCTTTCGAAAATATCATTTCAAGTCAGACAATGGTTAAAAGATTGATTGATTGTATGTTGAAAGAGGCCTATGCCATCGTCTCAAGCCTTTGTGTTTTTTAACATATAAATTAAATTCATTTCACAATTATATAACAATAAGGATGAATAATACAGTAAAACACTTGAATTTATGTATTTCTTAGGTCATCTGTGTCACTCAGATGGCCTATTCTATCCGTTTTTGACCATCGTCAGCTTCTTAGATCTTGTACCACTGAACCAATTTCAACGAAATATGGCAAAATAGCAAAATTTGGTGAAAAGGAACAAAGATAATACATTTCATGGTCCCTAGCTCTATTGATATAGTAAAGTTTATCGCCCCAAGATCAGAGGATCTGGTGCAAAGGCAGGGTTATATCTAGATGATAATACGTGAAGTTTGAAATACATTTTATCTTGATTTTTTTTTCACTGTCCCTAGGTATTAAACAACTTACTTAGTGCATCGTTGTGATGAGCAAAGGTACATCTTCCAAAGTTGTGAATTTCATGACCTGATTTCGGGGTTCTGGTGTTAGAATTGTGTTGTATTGAATATGTGGTAAAAACGCATTTATTTTTTAAAATCTTTACAGAGAGAAAATCTTCTCTTCTTTTGAGTATTCCACAAAATAACTATTAAGTACAGTTGTTATTATTAAGCAAATTAAAGGTGCCTCTTTCATATTTGTGAAATTCGTAGACTGTTTATTTCGTTGAACCTGATTATTCTTTATCTCTTGATTTTGGGCAACATAGCTTCATCTCTAAGTTTACTTTGTACCCTATGATTCCTTAAGTGTTGTATTATACTTGGATAACCCTTAAGGTCCTAGAGCTTCTGAATTGCAATGATATGCAACTGTCAAACATAATGCAAATAATCGTTGTACAGAGAAAATGAACTTTATGCTCGTGAAAAAGAATATACAATATGTAGCAAAATTTGGAAAAATACATGTATTTAATTGAAGTTGAGTTAATATATACTGTATTTCACGCATGTGAATATTTGAAATAGCATATAAATTGGTTGTTCGTTGCACTTCTTATATCCTGTTGCCAAGTTTATTTAAAAAAAAAAGAAGATGTTTTCCTACTGCATGGTCAATCAAATAAATTTAAATACAAAATTAATTTCTGACATGTTCAAATGCAATCGCTAACTTATAAAGCATAACCACAACGACGTTTCCCCTCAGTTTATCACTTAGACTAATTGTTATTGTAGACTATTGAGGCAATGGGATGTAGGATAAGGGACAGATTCCACATAAAAACGAACATCCTAAAACCCCAGAGGTTATCGAGTCCTCAACATATTAAACACGGAAAAGGTCATACACCAACAGCTCCTTATTTAGTTTTCTTGATCTAAAAAATAAACCCAATTGGATTTATGTAAAATACAAACAGAAATAGATACACAATTTTTGTAATGGTAGCGTCCAAATACGTGCAAAAAGTCTAGAGAGAAAAACTAGGTTTTACGACTCACTGAAATGTCTGCCACCACAAAATCTTACGGCTATGATTCAATATCAGTCATAACAGTTATTAAATGACAAACGACCGCATGTTGGCAGCTGTATATGTATACAAGCCAACGGCAGCTAATTAGCAATCTCATGCCTAATTGATTCTTGTCTCCACCAATGAAATCTCTAGTTCTTTCCATTCAAAAGTGAAAATTAAATTTAATGATAATTACTTTTGGTACACACAACAAGGTTTAGCGAAACGCTATACTTACATTTAATATTTTCAATTTAGTGGCATTTAAATTCTCGAGACAATGAAACTTTAAAACATTTTACGGGTATTCGAAAGTATAAATACATTCAAAGCCTAAAAAAGTTGTGTAAAAAGGGGGAACTCATGACATTAAACACACTATAAAAATCATTAATTATACACAAATTAACTCCTGACGTTCTGGAATTACAGACTAGTTGATTCCTGAACTCAAACATCAAGGGGCAATCAATTTTATAGAATCAATAATGAATGTAATTTTTTTTCATTAAATTAACAATTCAATAAAGGAAATTTTCCCATACATGTATCTTTCCTTTCCTTGTATACTGGAGGGATTTCATAGCAAGACAACTTGCGTCAGGTCAATAATTACACTGTAATTTGAGAAGCTAGTTTGGATAAGATATTTGTACAACTACCAGGAAATTGAAATTATGTAATACTATGTATTCATAACGTCCATATGCATGTCCTTAATATTTTGGACCAATATACTATTTTTCGGAATTAAAGAAGTCTTTTTACAAGTGTTCTTACAACGTAGTATCTATATAAGAATGAAAGGTTGACTTATTTGGTAGAGCGTTTATTACATAATGTAGTTATGTGCACAGATCTTTGATCGCTTCAGTTTGTCTCAACAAAAACATGGGTGAGTGAGTTTTTATACATGCCAACATTTGTTAGTTGGATTAAAAAAGATCTAAAGGCACGTGGTTAAGTGAAAAAACGTGAAAAGGAAGAAAGTAATTGTAAATAAGGAAAAAGGAAACTTTGAGTAAAATATTTGTTAAAAAAAACAACGGAAAAGGAAGTTTCCCCTTGTTAGATCTTTCTCTTATGATAGGCAGTTTACATGTATAAGTTAACATCAACACGTTCGTTATCTCCATATGTTTCATAGAAACTACTTTTTTTAGTAACAATGACAACACCGTTCATGGAAATCAAAAACCGATGCAATTAATTATTTATCTTAGTATAGCCTACCTGTGTACTAAATTATATTGAATTCAGACCAGAATTGTAGGAGTAGCATTTTGAAAAATTGTTTACAGACAGACGGACTGTCGACGAAAACTCTACTATGGCAGAAACCCTTCTGCTCTCTGTCCAGTAGAGTTAAAATGATAAAGAGTCTCATTGGTTTTCAAATATTTTTGATTTGTAAAACTTTTTCGAAGGATGACATGGAGTTTTATAAGAAACGATCCAAAAACAGTAAGAAAGGTTCAAGGCTGTTAAGACCTGTCGAAAGATGTTTTCTCCCCCCAGGCACCTGATCCCATTTCATTTCTATGCTGCATCGATCGGTCTTTGTAAATGCACTGTTAACGATCTGACAATTAAATTTTGAAGATTAATCAATGTTTGTTATGAGTCTTCCTGTTCTACAGCATTGTACCATGCATTATCTGGCTTGTTTGTATAACCCATATAAAGATGACAAGTCACACCAGCTTTTTATGAAAAATAAATATGAGAGCAGGAAGAGTTTCATAACCTGAACATAGACTGATTTTTCGGAACAATTCTCATAAAACCAATGGCATGTATTTATAAAAGATATCAAAACTGAAAATGTAAAGAAATAGATTAATTTACTTCAAACACACAAACAAAAAATATTGGAAGAATATCTGAATTTTGTTCTACAAAGGTTTCTTTAAGTTTGCATTATAACACTTAAATAAAAACTTTTTATTACTTTTTGATCAGAACTCCACTGTTTTACATGTATACGTAATATGGCATGCACTTAAATTTTTATCTGTTTTATCAGTGGAAAGCGAATAGATGACTTGTTCACGACGCTTGCGCAATTGTTAAATTGTTAAAGCCTGTGCATGTTGGCAGTTGTTAAGGAAGTCCATCAGTAGGATTTATCAATGTTTTTTAAGGAAGTTTCTCAGTATATAAATGCAAATGCTCATCCTGTATAATGTTGTCACTTAATCCTCCAGGATACAGCATATATACTGACACGCAAAAGAAACGCAACAAGCTGTAATCTACAAATGTTTTAATTTTTCATCTAATGATTTTCAAAAAAGAATACAGTAAGGCTAAACTCACTTTTCAGAACATCAGAGATTTGATGAAAATGTTAAATGTTTATCTTTTAACTTTACTTATTAACATATGACTGTTAAAACACCCCCCTTCCAGCCATTCAATTACAACATGCAAGACTGCCCTAAACAACAATTGCAGCTTAATTTCTACGATACAAAGGTTAATCAATATCGAGATCTGAGCGAAGGAATTCTTCTTTGCCATTTTTAAATGCCTGTTTTTCAGATGATTAGGTCGAATTTTCTCTAACATAGCGCATTGAAGTAACCCTTGGAAATCCAGTGCAAGGACCATCAATTATGCATATGATACATAACACCCCGTTGAGGCGTAATGCAATGTATTTTTGCATCATCAACTCTCCATCACCTTTACGTTGAGATTTTCCAGTTAGAGCAATGGAAATGCGTACTTAAGCCATTTTCGAGAAGCCTTAGCATCGTTACGGGAAACGAAAGGAGATTTTATTTTTTGAAATATTGCTGCATTGCTTAAGATGAACAGTACAAACCCTTAAAACTCCATAATATTGCCAAATGTTTTGTTAAACATGCAATTTTTTATTTCTGTTAAGCAGACTCAAACTTGACTTCCGGTTATGGTACGAAAATCGTTCAACCGTTAAATTACCGATATTTACCAAATTAAAAATATCCATAATTTTAAGTTACAAAACTCTTTACTTTACATAATTATTTCCCCCTACAGTAGGGTGTTGCGTTTCTTTTGCGTGTCAGTATACATTGAAGTCTTCGACTGGCTTGATCTCTTGTGTATCCTTTGCGTTACTGATTCAGAAGTTACTGTTTCTGAAAGACGAAGTCTTAATTTTACATTCTATTTCAATGAATAATTAGTTTTCTTTACTGATTTGGTTAATTGAATCATGCAATGGTTGAACAGAAACTCTCTTTTTGGACAAATATTGCCAAGGGAGTGCGATTTATAGACCTTTTTTAAATTTTATTTTATCAGCGATTGACCAGTCTATATAAACATCAAAGTCAATTAAGATTGCACGATCCGACCGGGTAGTCAAACTCTGGGCATTTTCTCCTAATATAAGGCGACCATTCATCTACCATGATTTTAACAGGAAAAAGACACTTCTAGGCGTTCATAGATTTCAGTGTTAGAAGGCATACACACAATGACTAGACTTAAAAAGGTTTGTACATGTATTTCTTTGTATTTTTAATTCATTTCGTGTTTGAAAAATAACTGCCAATAAATAATAGAATTATTCACGTTTTATATTTTCAAGGGACTTCATTATTTTAATAAATTGCCTAACAAAAACCAACAGGCTACTTCCTTTTTCAAGCTAAAAAAAGATAGACTAAGGAAAAATATTATGCATTGCATATGCAAACTATAACAGATATAATATATTCAAAACCTACAAATATGCCATCAATCCTGTCTAGTCCAATATGTATTGTGACAAAATTTTGTGTGGTAAGGACGGGGTATCTGATTGAACAGCACAAAGAAACCTGGAAATAGCAGTACGAATGAAAAATAAAATAAGGAATTTTCAATGAAAGATTTCAAAAGGTGTAAAATTAAATAACACTCACGGTCGGTTTTCTGTAGACTATGAGGACAAACAATGTATAATGTATATATAATTCTTGAATTATTCATAACAGCGTTTCAACTGAATTATAAAAGCTTACGTATCACATAGAAATTCTCAGAGGTGGGATCGGGTGCAATGAAGGGGTGAACATTTCTTGTCGGACGATCACACCCGCCAAGTGTTCCTTGTCAATCTGTAGACCACTCAATACGAGGGGTGATCAAAGAGTTCGCAAACTATCTCTATATCTACAAAACCACCATTCAGATTAGAATGAAATTCGGTACACACATAGTCATACACAAGTTCTATAAATAGCATATGCTGAATAAAGTTTTTCTTCTCGTTTGTGACGTCACAATGTGAAAATGACGTCACTATTAAAGTCACTTGTGAAAAATGGTTGTGTCTGTCGAACTCGTTCAACAAACGACTGTACAATTTATTGTATATCTTAGAAATCCCTCTACAGTATCATATAATAATTTGTACACAGTTTGTTGAGATAAATGAGTTCCTATAAATTCAATTAATGATTGGATTAATCGTTATAGTGAAGGAAGGCTGATGGTTAAAAATGATACTTGTCATCTTACCCAGTGAAAGCAAGTTTGAAAAGATATGTATTTTTAATTAAGCAATTTGCTATCAAAGACCTCCAATTAGCACTTTGAAAAATAGTTAAATATTTGAACAATGATATAAGTATAAAATACCTAAGATATCGTTTACTTTGGATTTTAAACATATTAGATGTGATGAAAAGGATGCACCCATTCTCTATCCACCTTGAATAAAGTTCTCTCCTGAGACAGAAGATTTGTGTTTTAATGGTCGCCATGCTTATTTTTGGAAAGGATATTATTATCCACCCATTCTGTTGCCGAGATATGACCATTTCTGACAAATGAACTGTTCTTGTTATAAAAATTAACTCACATGGAAAGAAATATAAAACTCATAAAAATCTTTCAACTTTTGTGACAGAACGATACGGAGGGGGTCACGTGACCGCCAATATCTCGTGATTCGCGCATGCGCAGAACGGTGGTTGATGTGCATTAAAATCGGGGAGGATAAGTTCAAAATATATATAATCAATATTAAAACCAAATATTGTTTCTTGTATGGAAGTTATTTAATTAGTTTGCGAACTTTTTGATCACCCCTCGTATGTTAATAATGGCTTAATACACATGTAATTAGTATGAAAAAAGGTTCATCAGCATTTGACTTAGTAGTACGTGTAGATTGTATTTACTGAAAAGGTTATTGTATAGGCCAAAACACTTGCGAAAAGTTTACTTTAAAGAATGTTAAATTAAATTTATTTGTTTTTAATCAAATTATCTAAAAATTTGGTTTGCATCTGTTCTCAGTTTATAGCCCTGCGGCCAGCTCTCTCTCTTTTCCAGCAAGTTTTTGTAAATTCAATGGAAACTAATTGGGCTTCTTTTTTAGCCGACTTTTCATTTTATATAATATATTATATAAATGAAGCAGAATTTATAGAAAAATATTCTCGTTGATATTTAGATATATGAACTACGTTTTATCAGCTAACAATTACTAGTAACTTTTTTGTATATCGACTCGATATGTCCAGGTAAACTCAAAATTAAAGACATTACATCTGTTTCATATATATATATATGTTATAGTGACTATAGAAAATAAGGTCCAATACCAAAAATAACTATATAACTAATCAGATGAGCCTTTCCATCCTCAACTTTCATTATTTTTGTAGTAATTTTCAGCTAACACATGCACATAGCTCATGTATCCTAACAGCTGTTCGATACTCACGAGCATGCTCCGAGTACAATGCTATCAATTCTTAACCAAGACAGGTTATTGACATATAAGTTTCTGTTACAAGGGTCTAACAGCCTTATTTCAAGTCAACATTTCTTAAATGCAAGATTGATATTCTGATCTTGTGAGCAATTATAACATTCTTTGTTTGTATCTTGGCTTGCGCTCGGGTGGCGCAGAGGTTAGAGCGTCTGCACTAAAGTTGCCAAGGAAGGAATCAATCCTTATGTTGCGGGTTCGAATCCCAGCGTGGGACGTGGAGACCGGACCTTCGGAAGAGACGGAAACCGAGGTCCCGTATAGTAGTAGGTGCTGGCACGAAAAAGATCTCTCCCTGCCCAATGGCCCTGAGTATAGGACAAAATTTGCAGCCCTTCACCGGTATATAGTGACGTCTCCATATGAGTGAAAAATTCTCGAGAGGGACGCTAAACAATAAACAATCAATCAATGACGCATTTTTGTCTCAATATAAATGTTCTTTTTCTACATTAAATATGACCATGGAATATATCCTATGCCTGCACTTAATGTTTTAAGTGAGTGTGACCGGTCGGCAGGGGATGCCTACTTTCCTCAAGCACCTGATCCCACTAGAATTTCAGGGGACTCGTATTGTATGCTTTAATTTGGTCTCAAACTTCATGTATGCTTTTTACAAATTGTTCACCACAAAGTACTGATGAGAGGAGCATGTATACGAATATCTTAACAGTAAGTACTTAATAGTTTCCATGAAATTATGTGCTTTCTAAACACTTAATCTCGAAAGTTTTGATATTAACGACGACCGACTTTTCCGTTTTCATACGATCGTGACAAGTAGCACACTGTGGTTGTGACCAGTCGGCAAGGAATGCTCACTCAATGGCACCTGATCCCTTCTTTAATGTTTTAGAGGTCATTTTTGCTCGGTTCCCTAATTTTGTATTGTCTATTGGACTTTGAATACTGTTCGTTATCTCCGTACATTTCATGATCCCATTTTTAAAAAATCTTCTTCATATCCTTAAACACTTTAATAAACTAGGCTTATCTGTATTTTTTTCTATTGAAGGTGATAGCAGGACTGCTCATTTTAATCCTTTTGATAAATGCAGCAGTCATTGTAAGTATGGTGTATATAAAACCTATAATGTCATCAATACTTTATTTTAAATATGTAATTTCTTGTATTTTATGTTGAATTATAAAAAAAAAATTCAATTCCTAAATATCAATACAATGTATTTGGCAATGCTTTATTGCGTTTTTCAGATCGTTGCTTTTCTTCTGAGGCCAGAACACAGTAATCTTAAATTTAAAGTCGACAACAGTATTCTCACTGACCTTGAACGCATCGGCGTACACGATGTTGAAGATTTACCACCCGTCAGTGAACAATTAGACAATGAGTTCTCTGAGAAAGATTTAATATCACCGATTAGTTTATCTGGTATTGAAATTCTGATGTCCCTTCTAGTGCTGCTGATCTTGCTTAAAGCCAAAGAAGGTTGGAGATTAATATGGATGATACTTTTGGCAATTTGTATTGTTGTAAGCATATTCATTTTCTTGAGCGGCTGGGTGGTCATGACCATTGGAGACTATATAAATCATCTGGAAGAGTAGGATTTTTTTCCTAGAAAAACTATTTTTCTAGAAATATCGAACTAAGTTATGTGATTTTATGTGATACTCAATAACTATTAACAGCAAAATAGGCCAGGGATACATTATTCATAAAAGAAAAAAAATAAGATCATAAGATTTATTCTTATTCAGAAAAATTGATATCAGAAAAAAAATTAATAAAATTATTCAATTTGTGACATTAATTTTGATCATCATTATAGCTAAGCGTCGTTACCACTGCGCTATTTGTAAGAGAATCAGTCAAACAAAAGAGTTTGGAGGACCCTATAGACAAAAACCAGAACAACAGCGAGTCAGTACGTTTTTCTTTCTCTCGATTTGTATTTGTCTTTACTCCTTCTCCTTATATATCAAATTAAGAAGAATTCAACATGAAAATATTTATCACATTTGCAATATAGTTCTGTATTTAAACATTTTTTTAATTCAGTCATTTACTTTTCTTAATAGTTTTTGAAGCTGAAGAGAAATATGAATGCATCTCTGACTATAAATTATACCAGTGATAGAACAGATACAAACAATACTATATCTAACAGCTGGAACTTAAGATTTTTCATTGGGGTGAGTTCTAATATTAGAATCATCAGATGTGATTTTATCTTCAGACTTGAAATAGAAATATAGTTCACCAACCTTAAAATCAAAATTATTTAGTTCGTCAACCCTCAAATGGAAATTAGTTAAATAATAACTATAAGTATTGAATTAAAACGTAACCTCTTGAGCGATTTCAGTCTGTTAACGTTTAACACTGTTATAATAATTTTCATGCTGTGCAAGCCCGAGAGCCTAATCAGTTATAGATCACCTGAGTATCATGCAACAACTTTCCAAGAATTTAATTTGAGGCAATGGAATTCACAATTTTAAGTGAGGCACCATCGTTAATCATAACTATTTCTTTAGCATGCTTATTTTGATACTTACATGTATTACCCAAGGCAGATTAGAAAGAAAAAAAAATATGCATTTCCAATAAATAATCACTAGTGGCCATCCCAATGGAAATCCTAGCCCTTGGGCCACACATTTGAAAATTTTGGAAAAGGCACTATTGCTTATCAAAATGTTTGATAAATACCAAGGAGCATATTTCAAAGCATTATTTTTCATTGTATAATCATTAGTGACCCCCCCCCTCTCTGATACCCGTGACACAAAGGCCTTAAAATCACAATTCTGGAAGACACTTGCTCATCATTAGTATGGAGTTTAATACCCGGGAGCAGAGAAGATTTTCTCGGAATTACTGCATTTTCACTATATAATCAATAGAGTTCCACCCTAACACCCAAACTCCTGACCATGGGGGCCATGACATTCAAAATGTTGGAAGAGATGCCCTTCCTCATCATAACTATATGTATGTAGTAAGTTTAATACCCAGGAGCAGAGAAGATTTTCAAACAATTAATGCATTTTAACTACTCGTATATAATCATAAGAACCCTGCCCTAACACCAGAACCCCCATCCTGGATCCATAAAATTAAGAGTTTTTGAAGAGACATCCTTGCCTATCATAACTTTACATTAAGTTTGTTTGTTTAACCCAGGAGCAGAGAAGAACATTTTCAAAGAAATAATACCCTTTCAAAATATATTCTATATATAGCACAGCCCTAGCATTAGAAACCCTGACCTTGGGGCCATGAAGTTCACAATTTTGGTAGAGGACTCAATGCTTATAACAATCATGCAAACAGTTTGAGAATAATGGAAAAAATGAATTCAATTACTTATTCTTGGTCTAATATAATGCAAAGCATATTTTAGTCTAATACAAATTTTATTAATAAACTGTAAATAATTTTTTTTTCTATTTCACTTCCAAGGAAAGATTACTCTATTAGCATTAAAATACCCTACAATTAGAACTCTCAAGTATGCAGTGTTTAGAGTGACCTTAAATGGTAAAAGTATTCCGTATATCGGCACAACGAATTATTTTGAGATATAAATCAAGTTCAAAGGAAAGGTTGTATTTTGCAAAATCCATATGTAATTTTTATTGTTTTTTACACTAAAGACAATGCAATTACATGTATATATACATTTACTGAATTGCTGACGTGTTTTTTCGTCATTTCGAGAACGTGTTTTAAAAGAATATTGTTTATTACATATATTCCAAGCGTAATTGTTGTGCTGTAAACCCGATAAACTCTACAACAAATGACTTTGACACTACACCATGGTGTACAACAGCTGGAGATTGTCAGGAGACCAACTCACAGATACCAAAGACTTGCTGTACAAGCTACAATGTAAAGAATCCTTCACTGACAAAAGCAAGTTGTCACGAATATGTCGAGTCAGGCTTCTATAAAATGGTAAATGAAACAAAGCTTACATAAAAAGTCATATAAATTTCACACACACTTTTGTACCGTGTGAATGGCTGGGGAATTAGCTGGTAGTATGCCACTCGGCTTTCTACTGTTGCTATATCTGATGGAAAAGAGAAACAAATTCCTTTATTTAATTTTACAACTTTATTCTTTAAGCATCGGATGGAAAGTGAATTTCATTTAAAACACATGTTAACAAATTACGAAAAACCCTGTAGTAAACTCGACGAGAGAAGGTATGATTGTTTAACGCTTAAAAACTAAAAATGAATGATTGTGAAGAAGTAAAATGATGCATAAAGCTAGACTGTTATAGATAAGTTTAACTTGATAAAGTCTAAACTTTTAATGTAACATAAATATTTTTAGGAAAAAAATTCGGTTAAATGTAAGCTGGGTTATAAGATTTTTTATTAATCCGAATACGAAACTTGTCATTTTTCTTACAACAGAAATATATAGAAGCTTCATTGACTATAAAAGTCCAAGTGACATACCCGAGTTTATCTGAATTAAAATGAATCATTGTCATTTTGTAATGATTGTCTTTTATTGTAGGGATGTTTTGATGTAGTAAAACATGAGCTTCAATCTTGTAAAGATGATTATTTACAACGACAAATGGAACAACAGAAGGATCAAAACAACTATTTAGAGGATGTCACCATATATTGGAAAAAATTAAGTTACATAAAGGTACAAGTTTTTTTTTTGCCAATTCAGATTTTGATTCATTTTATGATTTTTAAAAAAATATATTAAAGATTGGCCTACGAGGGTTGATTAAAAAAGCAATATCACTGTGTCCATATTTTTAATATTTGGTTTAAACATTTTATCTAAAATTAGATTATGGACAAGAGTTGTCTTGGGATGCTATTAAGAATATCCGACCCTCAACCAGGAATAATAACTCATAAAACAAGAAGTCTGTGAGCCAATGCTCACTCACTAGTAACACCCCCGCTCTGATGTGAATATACAAAATCATGTTAATAAACAGATAGACACACAAGGGTAAAACAACATACCTCCTCTCATAAGGAACGGGGGTATAATTATTATTTAATTATAAGACCTCAAAATAAAGATGTCAACGACATACAGTTTAAGAGATATGGGATTTTCTTGATATGAAATTAGAATGGATTATCTGTGATATCTCTCATAATTATTGTACAAGCTTTTTAAACAATGCATTAATTATTAATTGAATGAAATAGAAGACTTTATAATGAATAAGAATTCATACAAATTTCTTGGATATCTCTAGTTTTTTGAACCTACATTAAATAATATATTTTCAATAAGAAATTGCATAGCATATGTTTCTATTCACATTTCCTGAATTTTTATTACAGATTTTATGATTTTTCCCTATATACATGTAATAGTCTCCAGCGTGGCGCAGTGGTTAGAGCGTCTGCTCTACAATCGTAAAATTGATCCTTACGTCGCAGGTTCGAATCCCACTGTGGGACGTGGAGACCTGGGCGGATAAACAGAGGTCCCGTGTCGCAGTAGGTGCTGGCACAAAAAGATCCCCTTACTCAATTATGACCCTGTATATAGCTAAGTGCAGAGTATAGGAGAAAATTTGCAGCTCTCCACCGGCAAATGCATGGTGGCGTCTCCATATGAGTGAAAAATTCTCTAGAGGGACGTTTAACAATTTACAATCAATCAATCCCTATATAATATGATTTACTATAAAGATTTACTTACTATGGGTAAATAGTTAGTATTTAGATATGTTTTGTGAGCATTTTCTATACCTGAAGCTGGGGACCAGGCTGCCTTGAAAGACAACATTTGTAGTCTGCTTATTACAAGTGTATTTTCTTTTGTTATACATATATCATTATTTATTACATGTATATAGCGACTTTGAAAGCCGGAGTAACAAACAGGGATCCATCTAAGATAAATAAATGTCAATCAATACAAAAATAATGTATAAGTGTAGAGAATTTTTATATTAAATATGAATGGCAAATTTGCTCTTATCCATACAAATTATTTATTTCGAAGCAAAGCTAAGCTGCTGCAAATTGATGAGATTTGAATTGCGTTCATGTAGTTAATTCAATGCAAACTAGAGGTACTGTGAGCAAAGAGCTCACTAAATTATACCCCCGCCTCCCGTATGAATATAATGGCAGTGTCCATGTATTGCTATTGGAAACTCAAAATATGTATCGGGTCAGAAAGTAAAATAGAAGATGTACGATGGCAATATGTAATAAAGATTCTGTGAAAGTTTCATCAAAATTAATTTCATTCCATGGTATGAGAGGAGTTGCGGATGAGAGATAGGTACCTCAAAGCGTAAATCTGTACATGTACATGTATACAGAGTTATTTTCGCACCACTTTTTTTCGCCCTTTCACCCTTGGAAACAATTTTGCCCCGTTTTAAATTCGCCCAGTCACAGTTTTGTTTAAGAAATTATATTGTCTATTTTGAATTCGCCCCTTTTTAAATTCGCTCAAACGAGGTTAGGGCGAAAGGGGCGAAAATAAAACGGGGCGAATACCCTCCCGCTTTTCAAGTTGGGGTATTATAAATATGCTATGCGTTTGTATGTTTCATATAATTGTTTACACTTAATAGTACTGTTAGTAATATCTACTTTTATGATATCTGAATTCAGTTAATTAGGTAATAAAATGAGTAATGTTTGCATTTGTTTCAGGGTGCCTCCTGTTTGTGTTCTATTACCTGTTTCATTCTCAGTGTGATTTTGTTCAAGACACTCCAAATTAAGGACACAAAAACAGAAATGAAAACAATGAAGTGAAGGCATGCGACAAATCAAAGCAACCAAGTTCTTAGACTAGGGCGGGACGCGTAACGTAATAACATCCCTCAGGAGTCTATATAAATTTTACATCCACTCAAGATTTCTTTCTTTATTTCTAATAAAATTTACTGCTCTTATTTTCTTCGTAAACATGTCAATTCCTAACCCATTTGATATCCGGGCTTTTCTCAAAGTAATCTGCCCGCGTATAAATATAAATTAACATTCTTGGGACTACTTTTTATTAAAAGTACCTCTAAATGTAAACAAACAAATTTTGACAGTGCTTATTGATATGTCAGTCAAAATATTAATAAATTATGAAAAAATAAATGTTCTTTTTCTTGTCATTTTTGTTTCATTTTATTTCTAACAAAACCGTAAACATATAATCGACTGCAATTGTGATACAATGGCTAGTTCTCAGAGCTAGAATAAGTCTAGTCACTTTGACTTTGGTTAAGAATTCGAGTTGGATGAATTCGATATTGAAACAATCGATTTTCAACACTTAGACATGTTATGTAACAGTAAAATACCCGGATAAGTAGAAATTTTAGCAAGGATTTAATTTTGGCATTATTAGCGAGGGTGCTGAGATCGCTAAAATAACATATCGCTAAAAATCTATTGCGTTCTATTTGTAAAAGGTTCTTTAATGAACATTTTAAAATCGCTAAAATTGAAATACTAGTTTTTAAAAACAAATCGCTAAATTTGCGTCTCGCTAAAATTTCCACTTATGCGGTAGAAAATATCACTGAAAAACTAAGCATTCTTGCTTTGTCTGACCTTCTAAACCGGAGACTCCCGCAAACCTCTCTCAGCATGCTCAAAATATGTAACAGATTTAAAGAAAGTACAAATGAAGAAGTGAACAAATTATTTGAATCTCTTCAAAAGACCGGCACCAAGAAAAACATAAGCAGGGGGTGTAATTGTTTCAAGATAAATAAGATGTACATGTAAGATACACAATGCATGTCAAGTAAATACAATCATGTACTGCAAACAATATGAAATAGCAATCCAAAAATGTGTAAAGATTCGTAATTCTAAAAAAAATACATGCCAACAACACGGATTGAACATATTCCTCTTTGTAAAGGAAAATGTGCATCAATACACCATTCAAATGTGAAATGAATAATTATGTATACAATGTCAATATTTCGCTCTTGATCTCATGTACAGCTTAAGTAGAACAAAAAGCTTTCATGCCAAATTTAAATGAAAACGGCAAATTATTTAAAACTAGAGGTACTGTGATGAGACGCAACGAGCTCACTGAATGATACCCCCGCCTCCCATGTGAAAATAATGGCAGTGTCCATATTTTGCTATGGGAAACCCAAAACATTTGTCGGATCAAAAAGTAAAATAAGGGAGGTGCAAATAGCATAATGTAATAAAGATTCTGTGAAAGTCTCGTCGCCCGCGCGGCGCAGTGGTTGGAGAGTCTATTTTAGGTAGGTGCTGGCATGAAAAAGATCACTCAATGCTAATGGCCTTGAGTGCCGAGTATAGGACAAAATTCGCAGCTCTCCATCGGCAAGTAGTGGCGTCTCCATATGAGTGAAAAAATCTTGAGAAGGACGTTAATTAAAACAATATACAACCAATCAATCTGAAAGTCTCATCAAATTTCAATCAGTGGTATAAAAGGAGTTGCGGATAAGAGACGGGTACCCCAAAGCGTAACAGATGGACGTACAGCTAGACAGATGAACGGATATTTCGATTACTATTTACCCTCCCAGTTTTCAAGTGGTATAAAAAGATATTACATAATGTGATATCTTACATATCTTTTATTAGACTGGAGTATTGTAGAGGAACCTATATTGATGTGCAATCAATCGCACCAAATAAACTCTTTAGTCCTCTCGAGAAGTTCCTTTAGAAGTGCCTTAAAAATGGGGAACTTTATCATAAAAATTTAAAGAGGAGTTAGTAACCGAAAACTGACAGCACTAAAGAGAAACGCAGACATTGCTTCAATAACTGTTACCGGTCCCTCATCACAATCCTTTAACAA
This sequence comes from Saccostrea glomerata, assembly GCA_003671525.1. Classification (NCBI taxonomy): domain Eukaryota; kingdom Metazoa; phylum Mollusca; class Bivalvia; order Ostreida; family Ostreidae; genus Saccostrea; species Saccostrea glomerata. The sequence continues at coordinate 6,972,455 of PRKT01000001.1, read as the reverse complement.
CTTTGCTTTGAATCGCAAATCTTCGACCACTTGATCATATTTCGTCCTTCGTGAATAGTGAGATTCATTTCCACCATCACCATGCTGTACAGGAGCAAAATAAAACGTGGCAAAATTACTTTTTTTTTTAAAATCGTGTTTACAGACATATTTTGATCCACAGTTTATTTGATATTTCATAACAACACCACTTACAATATAGATGTCAAATATCCAAATGGAGATATTGATATCAAATATTTTTTAGAGATTTTTTAAAAAAAATTTTTTTCTAATTTTAGTGAAATGTTTTATTTCAAGTTTATTACCAGAATTTCAGAACTCTCAGTGTCAAATGATGGACATCTTCTTAGACAAGTACACACAAAGAAAATAACTCCTAACACTATTTTATTAGAACAAATAATTCTCCTAAAAAAAAACAATGTCATTATCTTTTTATTATGTGCGTAAAAAAAAAATTAGAAAATGAGTTCCTAAGAGACAAGGAATGTATTTGTATCTTTCTCTAATTACCCAAGACTCAAAACACCAAAGGAACGTTTGATTATTATACATCTCAAATTCAGAACAAATCTTTAAACTTCAAGAGCATGTCTTGTATTTAAAATCAATATAGCAAATATATAAAGCAACGACAACACACAGTTAATATTGCAAATTAAAAGCTTTTTTTAATGTCAACAAGGTTGTAGATTTTAACTCAAAGTTCCTCCATAAAAACATGTCATTGATTGATCTAGCTCACTGCTTCACTATGAAATTGCACATTACTTGTTTGGCGAAGATTTGGCTGTTTTTTTTTCTTTTGTTTCTGCTTAAAAAACAATCATTCTTGGTTAATGCATAATGAATCCGGTACTTTGTTTTCACTGTTTATCAGCTGTTTATAACATCGCATGTTTCATCTATTTTTAAAGTGTTTTAAAGGTCAGGGTCATTTTATAAAGTACCTGTACAATTCGTCCCAAGAGGAAAACGGTCGAAACAACGAAGGTTTATTTTTTCGCTAGTACGTCATCAAAAAGTGGTGTAAAAAGCCTCCTGAAACCTCTTGCCAAGGTGACCAATTTAGTTTGTTGACGTTGAACTTCCATATATGGAGGTGAGCTTAACTGGCTCTTCCACCGCTGAAACTTATCAATAAAATAAATGCATAATTCTATATTTCACGTTATTGAATCCTGAATAGGTAAGACGGATATAGATATAAACAACAAAATGTATTTTGTTGTTTGTTAGTACGAGATTAACTAGCTGCAATAATTCAGCCCTCTCCGATTTTTTTATCTGATATTTCTTGGAGAGGGCTACAATTTAATCGCATCTCCGTAATGGTGGAAATATGTTTTTTAAATACGGCGATTGAAGACAACATAAATTAATTTTACATTCAACTTACTTCTTCTAAGACGGAATTTTATTCACTGTCAACAACATAGCCCGTTAAACCCGAAATCCATTTAAAATAATCTGCGTCTTTACCAGCAATCAGACACCTCTGCAATGGGCTCACGTCAATATTTTTGACATAACGTATAATAAGTATTATTATATGATTGAATAATTTCCATCTCTCTGATTGGCTGAGATCCAACTATGTTAAAAAAATATTACGTTGTGTTGACCTGCACGTGACGTTCCAGGTCAATACAAGGATTTATTTCCTCTACATTGATCTAAAAATAGATTGGAAAATTCCAAATTGATACAAATTGTTTTAGAAAGCTATTTAAACGACTATGATTTTTATTTTCATGTGAACAAAACATAAGCGAATACATATTTTAGGTGAGGGTGGTAAGAGGGGATGTAGGGACCCCCCTCCAACACTTTTACTGAACAATTTTTTTTTTACTTTTTTACTTTTTGGCAGTCAGTTTTCCCTGATAATACGTACTCTTTCCTTTCAAAATCTATCCTATAAAAAAGATGACATTATATTTTTTTTCATGGCAACTTAAATTGATTTTAAAAAAACATTTCAAATTGATACGACTGGTAAGGTTTATTCACATTTTAATTCTGCATCTCTCTTGTATTTGGCTAGGACTTAATAAAATAACAAGAAATCTGTGAGCCAATGCTCACTAGTAATACCCCCGCTCTGATGTAAATAAGCACTATCATGTTAAAATACACAAGTTCAATTACAGGCAGATGCACAGAAAAATATGAAGTTGACATCAGATTCATATCAAAATAAATACCACCATATGGCATACCTCAACAAAGAGTGTAATAAAATTTCAAGCATCCGCTATAAATAGCTAATGAGAAAACTGCGACAAAGATTTGTAATGTATGAAACGGACAGACGCACAGGCAAACAGGATATTGATATCCGAGATGAGCGAAAATATATCCCACCATATGGCATGCCTCAGAGAAGATTGTGTTAAAATTTCAAGCATCTATAATGAGTAGTTGCTGAGAAAACTGTGACAAAAATTTGTTATGTATGAAATGGACAGACGCACAGACAAACAGGAAGTTGACATCGGATTTGAACGAAAATGTATCCCACCATATGGCATGCCTCAGAGAAGATTGTGTTAAAATTTCAAGCATCTACGATGAGTAGTTGCTGAGAAAACTGCGACGAAAATTTGTTTCGGACGGACACACAGCTAGACACACAGACAGACAGACGGACAGACACACAAGGGTAAAACAGTATACCCCCCTCTCCTTCGGAGCGGGGGTATAATAAGCTGTATCATTTTATCAGTGAATCATATAATAAAACAATTATTGCTGTTTTTTCGGTCAATACAATGATTTAGCCATCTTCGAAGTACAATATTCACCTCGCCCTTCGGGCTCGGTTAATATTGTACTCCTCAGATGGCTAAATCATTGTATTGACCTAAAAAACCAGCAATAATTGTATAATATTTGCAGGATTGTTTCAAATTAAATTAATAGTCTTGGATTAATTTAGTAAATATCTATCTGAAAAGTCAGACATAAACATATAAATTGAATTATAATGAATTAAAACAAACGCACTATTTCTCGTGTTTATCACTGTGATATTCACGAGCCAACGACAGAGGTGAATGTAGGAGCCGATGGTAGAGAGCTCTTTACCAGTAGCAATATTCAGCAGCCATATGACAGTCCACGCATCACTTTTCACGTGAGACTTTCGCTTCAAATTTAGAACAACTAAATAAAGCAAATGTCAATGTTTATAAACGACTGTGTTGAAATGTATCACAAAAACATCGATAAATAAAACCATTTCAAGTGTAATTCTTTCGCAAACAGCGATGTGTTTGCTTAAAAGAAAGGAAGTCCTAAAAGATCCGCTCCTATAGATTCTAAAATAAGATCCGCTCCTATAGATTCTAAAATAAGATCTATCAAGGTCAGTATACATGGCGGATAAATTCAAGTTGTGATGTTAACATACACGAAAAATAACGGATAATTTATAGGGATCGTTATGAATATTTTTGGATCGATTTATGTTTTGCATAATTACATTTTTGTAATCCAGGTAAGAGATGTTAATAAAATAGCCGTTTACTGATAATTTGAGCCGAAATTTGCAGAAAAGGTTTTTAGCATTAACATGAACACACCATACCAAAAAATTTAAAATAACAGTAATGATCTTCGTAGAGAAGAAATTCAAACACTTTATTATGAATACAATTATGCAAGGAATAAGTATCGATTATCGTATTTGAAAGTGTGGGTGAAGACCCTACAAAATGTATTTTAAGGAGGGTAGTGGCTTTGGGTTCCAATATCTTTCAACATATTTTTTTTTCTAAATTGTAAAATTACCATGATTTAGGTGTGATATGCAATCTAATGAAGAATAAAAATGTTGTGTTTGAAGAAAATGGAGGGATCCTATGCCCCCCCTCCATACTACGTGCATATTTAACAGTTTACCGACAATATATGTTACATATTTTTATACGTAATTTAACAGTTTACTGACAATATGTTACATATTTTATAAATGTTAATAGCAGTATGAATAATTTGTTTAGGCGAATGAGCGAGGAATGTCTTTGCCAGCTTTAGGAGATTCAGCTGATGATCCAATATATACAGCCTTCTACTCTCTCAGAGCATCAGGTTAATGCTCGTCAGTTTATTGCTCGGTGTGAGAGGCCCTGTGACCTGTCACCTGTGGCATGTAAAGGACAGAGACTTCCCAGGTTTTTGGGTTGGTTGGTTCTGGGGTGGGCGTGGTTTCAGAAAAACTGTCTGGATGTAGGGGATATCGGTACCCTTTCTAAACTTATGCAGGTGTTGTAGTTTTCTTTATTCACGATCATAAAAGAAACTGATCTAGTGGCATGACTTGACAAAGGCTGATATATACGTAATATACTAGTATATGAAAGGTAGTCTAATATCTGCATTTGAGCAATCAGATTTTCATTTAGCGGTGTCTGGAGGATAGCTAAATTTGCTACCGACCATTGGGAAATGTGTGGATTCTCAAGCTTTGGTTTAGAAGGCCCAGACTTAAAAAATGAGCTGACCGGCCTCATTGTTAGATAAGACTCGCTGTTTGCAGCAAGGACGCATTTTCCAGGAAATCCACTATGTCAAAATGGGTAGAAGGGCCAGAATTTGATTATAACACTTATATAGAATGGGGGCCATGAAACCATACCTGTATTTGAGCCATACCTGTATTCGGGGAGTTCATGGCTGCTGCTGTGGCCTAAGGAATTCTAGACGATGGCTGCGGGGCTTGGGATGGATTTTACTTCCCCGGAGTGTTCCTGATGAAAGTGTCTGTGCGTCAGTTTCGGGACACAATGGTGGGGGCGGGGGGGGGGGGGGGGGGGGGGGGGGGGGGGGGCTGCTTATGGAAAGCGCCGTCTTGGGCCCTGCACGAATTGCCTCTGCTGTCGGGCCTAACGGGAAGGTCCCCTTGATTGAATGCATGAAAGGAGTCGACGTTGGCTAACTGGTATAGTGGTGCTGTTGAGACCGTCGGAGGTTAGAAGGGACAAGGCCTCCGTGCTGTAATACCCAAAAGTAATTAGGGTATCGGTTGTTGATTTGGAAAGTTTTTTGGCGTGAGCCCGGCGACGAACCGCTTCTTCGCCCACACACAGCGAAATTTCCATGTCTTCATTAGTTCTAGGCATGATTTTTCAGAGTTCAATATATCAAAAGGCAAAGTCTATAATGAGCGACCACGGCACTTACTGCAAATGTACAAATCGGTGAAGTCTTCCGGGAAGCAAAACCAGCAGCCATTACACATTGCACTACAATCCATGTCGACAAATGGAAGCGAACGCGCGAAGTGTTTTCCGCTTCCAGTATAATGTACAGTCTCTTAGCTTCCTCGCTGAAGATCACATAGTCTGGAATACGGATATAGTGCCTCACATACGCCGTAACATCCACAATGCAGAATAATTCCCTAAAATATAACTTGTTCGGTTGCCAAAGGTAGTTTGTAACCAAAAAAATTGTTACGACTGGCGTGGCCTCTAGGTCAGACCTGCCAAGTGACCCGCAAAACTGACCTATAACCCTCATACTGACCCGCGGCGGGACATCGTTACTGTAATTCACTTTTTATTCGCGAGAACTTTATTTTTCGCGAAATTACGCGAGACGGTATGCTTGCGAAAATTTCATTATCGCGTACAATAGAATTCCTTAAGATTACATAGAGCAATGACCACAATTCATAAAAATATTGTCTCGCTTATAAAGAGTCATTGACTATCTCGCGAAAATCGATCGTCCCCATTTTTTAACCCAATTTCCGGTAAATAATCCAAAGAGAGATAACTCTAATTTATTCTCAATTTTCAACACCAGACGACGCCATTAAAAATAGAAACGGAAGTGTAAACAAAACCATGAATTCAGCCAGCGGCTATGGTTTTTTAACGATCATTACGATGTATGAGCTTTGATCACCAGAAAACAGGTAATTATTAGTTAGAGAGTTAACAATCAGTTTGAACATTTCTTCGTAAGGAAAAGATCGTTGTCTGGGCCCTGTACGGTGACTCCTACAAAGCGTAAAAAATACAATTGCAAGTACCAAAGTTCGTGGGAAAAAGAATTCCAGTGGATTCAAAAGTGCAGTCTAGGAGAAGATTGGGCTTATTGCAAGCTCTGCCAGTTGAATTTTTCTGTTGCTTCTGGTGTTTTGTATGATATTAAGCGCCATGCAAATACATTGTAGGTACCTGGATGAAGTTGAAGAAAATGCTTGCCCCTTCAGCCAGAGCAAGATTTTTGAAGTAATTATGTGTACATGTAGTTCAGCAAGTGATTTGATTTTAACTAACTATTTAAAAAACAAAATATGAATGCACTGTTTATTTTTTTTATTCACAGATCAGTCAGAAATTTCTACGTGGTAGTAACAGACAAAATGTTGAAGAAATTTCCTTTTGAAGATCCGATTATTACCAACATGGCCTTCCTCAACCCAGATAATAGAGCTAGTATTACATCTGATACTGGTAAGTTTATAAAGCACTGGTTTATAAAATGTACAAGGTATATAGGAACTAAAATATTGTGGAGTATTTTATTTATTTAAACATTATACACATAAACATATGTGAAAATTATTTTACTACTTTTCAGTTGTTTACCTATGCAAGAGTTTTAATGTCCTGAAAGAAGAAGAGTATCAACAACTTACAGATGAGTTCATGGACTACCAACTTATGGCAGATGCTGAACTACCAGAACATCAGTTCAGAGATATTGGGGGAAATAAGCTGAAATGCAGGACATATTCACAAAGAAGAAAACATTTCCTTGTTTAAGCAAACTTGCTTTAATGTGTCTTGTAATCCCCCATCTTCGCTAGCCAAGGGTTTCCGATCCGAAATCTACTCTACAACCCTTGGCAGATTTAGTCCTATCAAACGGGAACTTTGATTGCGCCGCCTATCGCCGTAATTGAGTTAAGTCCCTTGAAGCTCTTTAATATTTGTCCAATAAAAATAGATGTAACATACGTAGATCAATATGACGTTTGAAACAATATGGCGACCTCCATGCAATATGATGTGGAATATATCCAAACAACTTCATAGAGCTGTGGGTAGTGGGCACACCTCAAAAGTGGTAGAAAATATCGTTCTTCGTGGATTTTTAGTCAAGAGTTTGACACCACTTTCTACTTGTTGCCGTATCGATTATTATCAATGAGCCGTGACATTTGATTGGCTTAAATTGATGCATCTAAAATGCGGAACACGGACTTTTGTGGTCCTTTCAATAATTCTTGAAAACATATATAATTAAAAGAAAAAAAATTTCAAATTAATTAATCCCTTGTTTTTTAAGCATAGATCACGTCCTAACTTTCATCCCTTGTAAATATTACTCTTATTTTGCATAAAACACAAACAGACTTTAATTCAGCCGAAATTCGTCGATTAGTAAAAACCTTGCGTAGACTCGGACTTCGCAGCCAATCAAATTCGTTTGCGCGAGTTCTAAAATTTTCAGCCAAATCTGCCAAGGGTTGTAGAGTAGATTTCGAATCGGAAACCCTTGGCTAGCGAAGATGGTAATCCCCATTTCTAATGCAGATTCTGAGAGAATATTCTCCATGAGGAAAAAATTGTCACAAAATGCAGATCTGAACTGAAAAATGACACAGTTTGCTCATTGCTATGTACAAAACAGAGCAATGACCATGACTGTCATGAATACTTTCCCTCTTAAAGTGAGCTTAAACAAGCAAAAGAAGCCTGTAAAGATTATAATTCAAGCCAGCAATAAAATCTTATATATACATGTATGTGTTTGCATTGATGTCTAAAGATTGGGGACTATATTGTTACTCAAACCTAAAAAAAATGTCGTCACGCTATGACCCAACATTTGATTTCTGAATGTTTGGTCATGACCCCCACAGCACCAATTTTGGTTGCCAGGTTTGCTCTAGGTTCCAAATATTTTTTGAAATTGGCGCTATTTCGCTTTGAAAAGTTATTAGTGATATTAGGATTCTGATTGGCCAATTACATTGTTATTTTTGAAATTTGGCGTAGAACAATCCGATCATTTGGCTAAAATGAAGGAAGTAGAGGGCGCTCTCAGAAAATAGAGGGCGTTCTCAATAGCTCCCTCGGGGGTCCCCATTGTGGCTTAAAAGGTCTTAAAATAAGTGGACAATCAATATCAGCAAATAATCTGATTGGTTAAAACAATACAGACAAGAAATGGAATGGCTCCCACGCAAATACAAAATGGCCACGATCGTAAATTAATAACAATTAAATTGCACATTTAATATTACAAATTAAATTGGCATTCATCTAACTTCGCATTCTTCACATCTGAAACGAAATGCAACGGTAGCAGTGCGAAAAAAAATTATGTTTATGAAATTTGAATATGTACTATCCAGGAAATTGAGAAAATTCTAATAACATTAAATGTATTTTATATTATAATTAATCAGATATTATTACATTAAATGTTATTAGACTTAAATTATTATACAAATATGGACTCAATGTAGGTCAATATGCATTTATAATGACCCAGGATGACAGATATTGACCTAAGATACATGTAGTATATCGTCCGAGGGCGCTAGCCCGAGGTCGATATACTTCATGTATCTGAGGTCAATATCTGTCACCCTGGGTCATTATTAATGCATATTGACCGTGCTTTGAGTCCATATTTATTATATTATATAAATAATAATTTCCGAATAACACAGAGTAACCCCTCCCCAAGATTGAGAATCGCTCTCGTTTACACTTGCAGACGAAATGCACTGACAAAATATAAATACCTATGTCTTCTAAGAATAGATACAATCTTACATGGCATGCTTGTCTATATTTTCTTTAGTCTCCGTAATCGCGTAAACAGCGTCAAAACTCTGCTCGCCGAGTGGAAAGGTCGAACTCAATCATGAAATGGTATGTGCAAATTATTCCCGAAAAATATTCACAAATATATCCTAATAATAGTTTTGTATTATCAGTCTCAGAGTTCTTCACTAGGCCCCCTATATGTTTTAAATTTTCCTCACCTACAACTTGCGAACTTCCATGTTTGTCTAAAGTGAAAGTGAAAACGAGGCAGCTCGTGCGAGTCATTATTCGCTTTCAGCGGTCGTTATTAAAAAATAAGTACTTCGTATTGACCAATCAGATTACCGGATTTCATAAGGTTATATAATATTAGATATTAACTGTAGTTGAGTGTACCATTAGAAATATCATCTCAAGAAGCACCGAAGCAAGGTTGACAATGGTTTTAGAGTGTACGATAATTTCAATAAACACTCAACTACATGCAAAATTTATCATATATATACTGAAAGTTTATGCAAAAACATATTACAGAGAACCTTGTGTGCGTACATTCTGCAAGTTGATTTTTTATTAGTATCATACGTCGTTAAGCAGTGATGACTGTTGCTACGCCGGAGGGCGTGGTTTCATTATTTACATTTAGCGGGTAATTGAGGTTTTTTAAAAATATATGTGGACGAATTAGATTCTACTCCTCCATGACACCTGGTTCAACCTCTAATATTTTGAAAGGTCTGTTACTACATTTGCTCTTGTTTAAAGAAGTTTTGAGCGTGAATTCTGTTCGTTATTACCCCCACCCTCTTTAAAGAAGAGAGGACATTTTGCTTTGCTGCTGTCTGTCGGTTCGTAATCTGTTTCCTTTCATTTTCTTCGCAGTTGTTGCACATATTGAAATGAAACTTGTTATACATATTTATCATATTAACAATATCTAAGTCAAGTTCTGTTTTGGGTACGACCGAGCCATTTTGGACAGAGTTATATCCCTTGGATTTAGACAAATTCCAATTATTTGGGGGAGGGGGACATAAGTGTTATACAAACATCTATTGTTTCTATATACTTTATTTACAAGAAAGTATAATATGATTGATTGTATATTGTTTAACGTCCCTCTCGAGAACTTTTCACTCATATGGAGACGCCACCACTTGCCGCAGTGGAGATCTGCAAATTTTGTCCTTTACTCGGCTCTCAGGGCCATTGAGCAGGGAGGGATCTTTTTCGTGCAAGCAACTACTGCGACACGGGACTTCGATTTATACGGTCTTATCCGAAGGACCGGTCTCCACGTCCCACAGTGGGATTCGAACCAAGTATAATATGAACATTTATTATTCTTATTAGCTGCACTGTCTAAAACCCCTAACAAAAAAATACTATAGTTAACTATAGTTAACTATAGTTTACTATAGTTAACTATAGTTATAACTTTGACACTTTGAAAACTTTGATTTACTATAGTGATAACTTTGACACTTTGAAAAACTTTGACGAAAACTTTGACACTTTGAAAAACTTTGGCGAAAACTTTGACACTTTGAAAAACTTTGGCGAAAACTTTGACACTTTGAAAAACTTTGGCGAAAACTTTGACACTTTGAAAAACTTTGGCGAAAACTTTGACACTTTGAAAAACTTTGGCGAAAACTTTGACACTTTGAAAAACTTTGGCGAAAACTTTGACACTTTGAAAAACTTTGACACTTTGAAAAACTTTGGCGAAAACTTTGACACTTTGAAAAACTTTGGCGAAAACTTTGACACTTTGAAAAACTTTATCGAAAACTATGACACTTTGAAAAACTTTATCGAAAACTTTGACACTTTGAAAAACTTTATCGAAAACTTGGATACTTTGAAACACTTTATCAAAAAATTGGATAATTTAACACTTTAAAAAAGCTTTATCGAAAACTTTGAAACTTTGAAAAACTTTATCCAAAATTTTGACACTTTGAAAAACTTTATCCAAAATTTTGACACTTTGAAAAACTTTATCTAAAACTTTGACACTTTGAAAAAATTTTATCGAAAACTTTGACACTTTGAGAAACTTTATCAAAAAATTTGGATAATTTAACACTTCGAAAAACTTTATCGAAAACTTTGAAACTATGAACAAGTTTATCGAAAAATTTTACACTTTGAAAAACTTTATCGAAAACTTTTATAATTCAAAAAATTTGATTAAAAACTTTGATACTTTGAAAAACTTTATCGAAAACTTTGACACTTTGAAAAACTTTGACAAAAACTTTGACACTTTGAAAAACTTTGGCGAAAACTTTGATACTTTGAAAAACTTTGGCGAAAACTTTGATACTTTGAAAAACTTTGGCGAAAACTTTGACACTTTGAAAAACTTTATCGAAAACTTTGACACTTTGAAAAACTTTATCGAAAACTTTGACACTTTGAAAAACTTTGGCGAAAACTTTGACACTTTGAAAAACTTTGGTGAAAACTTTGAAACTTTGAAAAACTTTGGTGAAAACTTTGACACTTTGAAAAACTTTGACGAAAACTTTGACACTTTGATTTACTATAGTTAACTATAGTTAACTATAGTTAACTATAGTATTTTTTTGTTAGGGACAGTTCAAAATCGGTATAAATCAAATTTAAATGCAGCTGAACAATTTTCAAGCATTTATGAGATAAAACATGATATATTTGCTTCAATGTTTCTTTTCTTGATAATGACTGACTTTCCTCAAAGCTTATACAATGTCAGTTTTTAATCATTTGATGCGAAGTTGTTCATAATATTATGCTTATAGATATTAAAAGAAGTTATTGATTTTGTAAGCTGTAGGTGAATATTAACTGCATGCATGGAATAACTGCTCGGTATGCAGAAATTCAAATCAAAAAAGATTATCAAATATTTATCTTGTGAATCAATAACATAAGAAGTCCAAAGGTAAATAGCACAGCTCCTGGCCTTTGATCGAGTATACTACGGCCTTATGTATACCTTGTAATCAATGGATAAATACGATCAAAATGCATTGATCAGAAAATCAATGAATGACTAGGTAAACCTGCACCTTTATCGCATTTAATCGAATCTGCTGAAGATTGTGAAGGCTTGCAAGATAATTTTCAAAACTATGAGAACAGGGAGGGAAGAATTTTTATAATTATTTCTTAATTTTATTGATTAACCAGCTGGATTTTACATGCGGAATAAAAATGGGACATGACTCAGAAAAGGTCAATCCCAAGTTGACTGTGTGTATCAGAAAATTAGCATTGTAGTACGAGTTCTGTTGGACACCACACGAGGACTGGTACATGTATGACGTGTATGAGATATTTACAAATTTAAATCCCCCAGGCCAGCTGATTCGAGGAGCACGTGGGTCACGTAAACAAAGAAATTAGACATTTAATATGGACGAGAAAAAAAAACTACGCATTTCATAGTAGGCAAGTACTTTTTTATTTTCTTATCAGTGTCAGGTATAATTTTTTTAAAAATCAAAAAGGGAGGGAATATGGGATTTAAGCAAATGTTCTAAATTTTGTATTATTTAGATACTTTGTTTTTTGTCCTGTGGAAGAATTGAAAATAGTTATTCTTAGAATTCTTTGTGCTAAAGTCTTTTTGTTTTACGAAGCATTGATTTTCTTTAAAAATCTCCCAGTCGGCTTAATTGAGGCAAATTGCACAATACATTTAATAACATCGGATTCTCACATCATTATATCTTGAATACTTTAAAAAATTACTACAATGAATGTCAATTACATAAATTATAGCGCTGTATAGATTACAAATCGAATTGTGTTGTAGGACCAATGCTTGTTAGTATTAATACAAACTGCACCTTACTTTCGCTTCTAATGCAATTTGTTTTGCCTTCTTTGCAGAGTGCTGCATTAAATAATTGATTGAAACACTAAATCAATAAAGAAATAGACGGCCCCGGATTGAGGTATTGCCAGCTTACACCTTTTAAAAAGAGATCAGTTTGGATTTAAGTAATCCTTTAAAAAATTGTTTCTAATCACTAATTTAAAATGCACATGGGGTAATTTTTTACACTCATTATATTTTTCTGCTGTTTTGAAAGTTAAAGATGTATTTTCAGGATGGGCTTTACAAATTTTCCGGATCCAAGCAGCTGAGTCAAAACCAGGGACGGATCGCGGAAAACAACAATACAACGAAGGGTATGATTTACATTCCTTTTTTAATGAACTCAAATTTCTTATATAAGGATTTTTTTTAGTTACAGGAAATACTTCTTTCTTAACAAATCTTATGCATGCATACTTCAAAAATGCTTTGTTATCTACTTGAAGATTTTCCTTAAATTGTATGTTTCAAATAAAATTGAATACTTTATACTAGTAGAATGATAATGTGTTCGTGAGAAATTGTAAGAATAAGTTTACCAATTTCCGTTGATGTGAATGTCTTTGTCCCTTTCAAGATATTTCTACTTATTCAAACAACCTTCTTTAACAAAGAATAGGATCTGTGCCAAAACTGATTCACTGAGGCCAAGTATTCGGACAAATACTAAACAACCTCATGGTCAAGGGCATTTAAATTGAGTTATCGTTCCTTAAACATGTAAAGGCACAGGACTGTTGAATAAGTTAAAAAGTTTTGGCTGCTGCCCTGAAGAGTGTTGTCTTAATTCAAGCTACTAATCTTATTTAGAATTGTTAATATAATGTTAGTATTGCTTTTTTTTAAAAATCTGCTCTGCAATTCATTGAAAATATAATTACTTGTAAATATTACGATAGATACATATAATAATGACTGCTTCTCCCGGAAAGTCCTATGAGTAATGGACAATGATTTTTAATTTGCAGTTCTTAATCATAGAGGCTCAAAATTTAGTATAAATTAAATTTCGCAAGGCTTTAGTGTCTTTACTCTTTAAATTGTGAAAAAAGGATATCTATAATTACTGACACACTCATTTCTAAAGACATTTCGGTACAGGTAATCCATAGTACGGTTAGAATTAAAAAAAAAAACACGCATACTTGTATTTATCGAAAACGAATGTTTACTTTGATGAGCAAACCGTGATCATTTTTCACTAATTTGAACATATACAGTCAGTATTTATTTAAACAGCTACATTGAGGGTATTTAATGTTTTGTTCGTTTGTCATTGTCAAGACACTCAAATGCGTAACTCCGAACAATTGTCTTTAGAAATGGTAATATTAACAGGCTTGTTTAAATATTGCATTTTATAACAACTGCTTAAGAAGGAAAACAAATACCGTTATGGAAAAAGGTATATATTTATGTTGAAATTACTGTGTGAAATTTTCGTTTTATTGATAGTAAAGTTAACTGTTTAAGGCATACACTATGTTAGTACACATTAGTTTTTCCAAATTTGACTCTTAATTTAAGAAAATTATAGATTGATATTTTGTTACCAAATACAATTTTCTTAACGGATTTTCTTGAACATTCACTATTACTGTTTGAAATTAAAAATTTTCTATAGATTCTTACAAGTGAAAGTCAATATGCAAACAACCTTTCATTTTCTTACACAATTCATATTGTTTCTTCTCTAGGAAAATCGCCTTGTCAACCTCAGAAAAATACAAAACACGCCATGGAACGTGTTAAGCACGTAAGGAGTCACACAAAACGAATGATTAACAGTAATGAGAGGCTGCTATTTGTTGAAGCATTAGGTAAAGAAATTATTAATGGAGATTTGGAAAACGCGTATGTTATGCTCGATACACTGGATAAAATCGGGAACCTAAAATGGCTACAGATGTATCACAATCCTAACCATGAAGGCGAGACTCTCCTCCATTTGGCGGTAAAATACCATGATGATGAATCCTTTGTAAGGAAACTTTCAGAGTTATGTCCCTCTTTGTTGCTCATGGCAAGGGAATCATCCTTAGAGTTCTGCGGTCAGACAGCACTTCACATGGCCATTACCAAAGGAAACATTGAGGCTATAAAAGTCATGCTCGAAGTTGGTCAGTTTAAAGACATTCAAATGGCAACTTTGTTGCACACGCGCGCAACCGGGTCTCGATTTGTTAATACTGTTATGATGGGACAGCTTCCTTTGACGGTAGCTGCTCTGAAGGGAAATGCCGATATTGTTGATATCCTACTGCAGTATGGGGCTGATATTCTCATTCAAAACGAGGAGGGTGATACAGTGTTTCATTCACTGATAAAGTATTCTGCAACCTATCCGGAGAAGGTGGTGACAATGCTGCACATGCTTCGGTACCTCAATCAAAAGATAGAGGAGAAGGATCGAGACAGAAGTACATACGATTATTCTGGAACAGAAATGTACCGAGAACCGCATTCATTCGTCTGGTTTTTGAAAAATAACGACAGTATGTCCCCGCTACAACTTGCAGCAAAGCATGGAGTAACGGAGCTATTTGAAGAAATTTTGAACATCAAGGATGTATACTGCTTTATCAGTGCAAACGATGGGCTGTTCGATGTCAAAGAATATGACGTTACAGAAATAGATACTGTCAGTATTATTCGGGCCTCAACCAATCGCCATCCTTCTTCAGTTTCATATAAAAAGTCAGTACCACAACATATTCATGGAATAGCAAAAACTGTTGTACATTCAAATGAGACACAATGTGCACCTTTCGGGGGTCAATGCTGCTCTTACCCTGAAACAGAATCCATACTGGAAATGCTTTTTCAGTTTGGCTACGATAACAAAGACGCGTATCGCATCATTGAACTGGCACCCGTAAAAAATATTATCAAAATGAAGTGGCAGAGTTACCAGTGGTTTTTCATTTTATGGATGATTTTTCATTATTCCTTCATGATCATGTTAACAATATACAGCGTCTATAATGTCGAATTGAGCATTCCTACAGCAAGTACTGGCGGCGTCAACACAACAACTAATTCTGAAAATTTTGTGTATGGATTTCGATGGGTATCGTTTTCGGTTGGAATTCTTTATAGCTTTATTGCAATCTGTTTGCTAAGCGCCAAGGTCCGAAAAAACAATATTCGTGGTTATATACTTCACAATTTGGAATATATTTTCCCGATGCTGATACTAGCGGTAATGATGATAGTGGATGTCCTCTGGACAATTACAGAACAGCATGACAACATACCTTTAATAATAGCATTAGTGTGTGGCTGGTGGCTGAACATATTTTTCCTCTCACCAATAAAGCACTTTAGTTTTTTCACAGAAATGATAAAGCGTGTTATCATTGGTGATCTCTTCCGCTTTGGACTGGTCATACTTTTCGGACTTTTTTCGTTCACTGCCGGAATGTACATGGTCTTTAGAGGATCGGAAGAGACACAGAGCGATTTTACCTCTTACGGAAGCACGATGATGGCGATGTTTAAGCTTGGAATCGGCATAGAGGACATAAGTGTTCTCTATTCAGCGCGTATTCCTTGGGCTGCAATCACAATATTTGCACTTTTTACCATATTTACATATCTGCTTATGTTGAATGCTTTGATAGCCATGATGTCACAGACTTGCTCGCTCGTTTTAGAGGAACAATTTCCACAATGGCGTGTCCAACAGCTATCAGTTATTCTATTTATTGAGGACATCATATGTCTCTGTTGCTTTCAAAATATTCTGTCATGTGCTGGTACCAAAAAGAGAATCAGGGGTTCCGATCCAATTACAAAACAGATCAAATGCGAAGATCGCTATTTTCTCGAAATTCACTCGCTTCATATGGAGTATGCGACCACCGAGGATAAAGTCTGGGCCAAAAAGAAATCAAACGAGATGCAGACACTACATCCTCAAATTAATTTAAACGATTCACTGATGACCACAGACTGTCATGACCATCCTGTGATGACATCTATCTCTCCAATACGCCCTAGTGTTAAGAGATTGTCAAGCAGACATTTCGATGTAAGCGCCCTTGATACAATCACGTCTCCAGTAGAAAACGCTGGATCTGACATTTTAAAACCCTCCGTTCGGCGGAAGAAGTCAACAAAAGAAAAGAAGCGTAAACCGCTGGAAAAACTTGATGAAATGAACACCGAGGAAGAACAAGAAGAACATGGCCAATATCTCAGACAAGTGTCACCGAAGTCGCCGGAAGTCCTCTCCGACAGAAGTCCGACCAGAAAACCTACTCCGAAATCTCAGCGGAAAAGATATTTGTCTGAAAACGACAAAGAACTCCGAAGCCAAGGGGTTCAGCATTCGCCTGTCATAGAAATAGATCCTCCCGTTTATCGTGTAAACCTTGCTAGGGTTCCACTGAATGGACTGAAAGAACCAAATCAAGTAGAGTATGAAATCAGAAACCTTACGTAGTTTAATCCTGCCTGGCCAAACCTTTGTCTGTGATGCCATTATTTAATATTATTTTATATAGTCTATTAGAGAGTAGTGATCGGTAACTGTGATATATAATTTAATGAACTACTGCAAACGGTTTCTGTTTTTTTTAATCTATAAGTAGAGACGATTAGGATATCGTTAAAAATTTGTTTGGTTGCCCTCTCCCGACTGATTGACTAAAATGACCCAACTCAAAACTATTTTTACATTCCAGGACAATATATCTTTTTATTCCTCTTTTCTCCGTCAGCATAATATTCTATTTTCTGGAGAGAAAAAAATATTTTACCATTTACCTACCGATCCAATAATTTTACCCTGAGTCGAAAGAGGGCGAGCAAACATTCTTTGAAAGATGACTTCAGAGTTTTGTTAATTAAAGTCTACTTCCCTCTTAAGATGAACCGTATTTAAATAAAAGAACATGTATTTTTATTCATATTGTTATTTAAATAACCATGCATTGCCTCCACCAATAATCTATAGTCAGAATCGAAACTTTGTTAACGAAAGCTTTTTGTAAGAAGTTCACGATTCATTCCGACAGTATTTCCATGACTGTGGGTTTTTTTTTCTTGATGAATTTGGACAATTCAGATCAGATAAGTTTTTTTTATTAATCAAAGAATATATTTTCTTTGACGTTGAAATTGTTTGCATTATACAAACGGATTTACATATATTTTGTTATTTCAAATTTTTGTACATAATTATACACTAGTCTTACTGTGATTACAATGGTGACTTTTTAATCAGTATTAATTGTCTTGAAAAGCTGAAACCTCTTACAAGCGCCATCATTTTTTCTATGAATGCGGCATTTTTTGCTGTCAGTTTACTCTCATTTATGGGTGTGTATTTTTTAAACAAAATTTTCAGATAATACGAATTTCAAATGACTCGCTGACCAAAACGTCACTGTGGAATCATCATTGTTTTTGAGACACTTATGTTCATGTGTCATCCTTATCTATAATTTTACAAACCCCTTGAAGACAAAAAACCAGAAAGGATGTTTGGCCTTTTATATTTACCCCAAACGAATAAAATGATTCTCCAATAGCTGATGGGTATTATACATGTTATTTGCATTTAAAGAAGTGGTCGAGTTTTTTTTTAAATAGTGTTACCTACTTTTGAATCTTCGTTACTTATTTATACTTATTTATATTGGTGCAAAGGGTAAAAAATTCACTTTTTTATTTCCTCGAGTGACAATCAATTTTTTCCTGATTATTTAATTAAACATGACTTTTTTTCTGATAGTATAATTTTGTGCAATCATGTATAATAATTGATTGAAGAAATATCGGATAGAAAAATTTTGCTGCATTGATTGTGATTTCTGAATATTTTGTAATGAATAAAAAGGAAAAAAATAGATTATAAAAATACTTTGCTTTATACTGATTTAATGTCCAATTGAAACTGACAGTGTGTAGCGTGATCTTAAAGCAATATGAGCTGCAACTTGAATGTCGGAATTTTTTGTTGCAAAATTGTAAATAACTATTTCAAGGACAGAAAAAATAAACTTCTGTTGTTTATATTTGCGTTGGAAGAACAATTTATAAGCTTCGAGTGAATCAAAATTACATTATTGTCATCCTGTACAAAAATAATGTCTGATACATGTATAAAACCGAATATTGGATTGAATATAGAAGCCTTTCTTCTGCTTTATTTTAGTCTAATTTATCATAAAGGTTTAAGTTACATACAAATTTATCATAATAACACATTTTAACAGCAAAATAAAATTTTCAAAAATGCAGCTCGTATTGCTTCAAGGATTGAAAATGAAATACATGTTTTTAAAACAATAAATCATTTAATTCGAAGTATCTCTAAGTATTCTCAATTTATGGTTTTGGTGCAGGGTCATCCAATGAAACTAATGGCGGACCCTTTGTTTGGAAAAAAGCAAAGGCCCGAATCAAGGATTGAATGAAAATATTTCTATCACCCAGAGCCATAGAGAGCCTACGCATATGTACCAATGTGCTATCAGGGCAACATAAGGAAATTGGGTTTCATTTACATCTTCAAATTTAGACATAATGGTAATTATACACGTTTTTGTTAGAAAATGAAAAAAATGAAGACACAGATTAGATTTAACTATTAAGCAAATTTCTAACATTTACTTCAGGAAAATTAAATGTGTGGTCAAAAATCTATATACAGACCAAATTTTAGTGCAAAAAGTCAAGATTTTCCTTTAAAAAAAATAAGGTCAAATACTTATAATCCAAATCAGACAAAACTTCAAAATTTGGAAATAATCTTTTTCTGGATGATTATTAAGGACCGGGGAAATATTTCGTTTCATAATTTGCTTTCGGATCAAAAACACACATTTATATATATGAAGAAGTGTGTGAGACAATGCCAACTAGAACTATCCTCGTTCTGAGGAGAATATATTCCATCATATGACATGACAAAACAGAGTGCGCTAAACAAACATCTGCCCTCATAGTTGCTGAGAAAACAGATGGAACGGACAGACGCATGGATGAAGGGTTTGAGTTGACATTGGATTCGTAAAAAATGAATCTCATCACATTGAATGTCAAAGACAGAGTTTTAGGTACCTGTAATGAGTTGCTGTAAAGAAAAAAAGAAGTTGACATCAGATTTGTATTAAAATTGACTCCCTCATACGTCATGCCTAGCTAGACAAAGAGTGCTAAAATCACCAGAAATGAGTAGTTGCTGAGAAAACGAAGAAAAAATTGGAAATGACAGACGCACTGATAAACAGGAAGTTGACATCAGATTTGTACTGAAATTGACTCCCTCATATGTCATGCCTAGCTAGACAAAGAGTGCTAAAATCACCAGAAATGAGTTGTTGCTGAGAAAACGAAGAAAAAATTGGAAATGACAGACGCACGGATAAACAGGAAGTTGACACTGGATTTGTATATAAATGAATCTGTACGTATGACATGCAATGAGTAATTTGCTGCGAAAACTGCACTGAATTTTTTTTACGAACAAACACACAAGTGTAAAACAGTATACCCCTCTGCAGTCTCACTACTGAATGTGTCTTTCCTCATTCAAAATCTTTTTTACCGTCACCTTTTTAACTTTCTGCAGGCTATTCAAACAATTCAAAGTCTGCGAGTTTTCCTAAAGCAAAATTTTCACATTATGAATTTCGGTAAAAAGATCACAGTTGTGAACTTGAATGATAAAAAATACAGCTCATTCTAGAGAACTTCTTTGATTAAACAATTATTGAAAAAACAAGAACATCTTAAAAGAAATATTTATTTTATTAATAAGTAGGCTTTGAACTTTCAAATGAAATACCTTATTCCGAAGATAAACTTATCCTATTCTCGTACCATTTCTCTTTTACGTCTTCTTAATTAGTGAAATGTCTTTATTATTTTATCCTTATGTTTTTTATTCGATGGTAATGAAAGAGATGTTTTTGGTTTAAATATCAACACCTGAATGGTACATCACTACTTAAATGACACATACATTAAAATTACCCAGCTGTCAAACATTGGTCAAGGCATGGTCAAGTATCATCTTGCCAAAAGTCAAAAATGTTTCATTTGTATGAAAATTGAGATAGAAAAAGAAAGTGTCCAAAGAATTAAACTGTACATGAAGAATGTAGACATTTATTGAGGCTTCATTAAGCTTTCATGAAAGTGATAATTTTTTGTATTAATTTGATATTTGAACCAAAAGTTTTAAAACGCAAAACAGTGAATGTAAGTTTCATATATTGTCCGTTTGTGAATTCAATTTGAACCGAAAGATCAATGCCAAGAAGTTATAATTGGCTTTGGCTTTAGAGAAAACATTAAATCTCTCTCTTTAAAAATTATCATTTTTTATGGACGCCGTGAGGACGCAGATCCGGCGTGACAGGGGTTTTAGCATTGAAGTTAGCATGGCGATCTAATTGCATACGCTAAAGGGAAAATTGACAACAAAAAATAAAATTATTTGAATACTTATTGTTTTCAAGCTCTAGAAATAGAAAAATACTTTTGATAAAATCACCCTTACTTAATTACAAGATATAAATTTATGTTTGGTCTTTGATTTTCAGATTCTATATTTCACAGGAAAGGAAAAAATCGACCAAATAACATTTTCCGTACCTTTGAGTGATAAAGCTCATTCTCACTGACTTTCAGTCTCAGGAATAAGGAAGTGTTTTTTTTTCAGATCAAAGCAAATGACCTTTATTTATCTATATGATAAAAAAGATTAAAGATAAAATTGAAGTGATTTGCTTCCTTTATTGAGAAAAGAAAACCGACTTCAAAAAGTTAGATATGATGTAGTTATAAAACGGTTTTTAACTTTGGGAGATTTTGAAATGGGGCAATCGATTATATATATCATACATTATGAATTTAAGCATCATAGCCTGTTTGACCAAATAAAGTGCTCACCCCTTGATCGGAGGGTCGTGGTTTCGTGACTGCGACTGGAATTATATACAAGTCGATATCGATAAAAAATGGCTCGCAACTGCTCCTTTGTCATGTGCTGGCTCTTTGAAGGAAAAGTTGCAGGTCATTTCGAAGAGACTTTATAATTTAACAGAAACCCCTTGTCACGACAGGCGTTGACACGTTCAAGATCCCTCACTGCATGCTCAATGACTCTGCGTGCTGCGTCAAGTCTAAAGAAACCCTTCACCGGTATATGGGGACGCCTCGAATAGTACATGGGTGTAGAATTTTCAAATGGGATGTAAACAATGTATTATTATCAATTACTAGCATCGTAGCATCATTTTCAGTATGTTTGCAGGTAGCTGATCAAAATGGTGCCATCTAAAACTCTGGCTTGTGCCCACTATATTGTTTGACTTCCCTATTGTTCTTTAAAAGTGTTATTGGTTCTCCTCGATTGTAGTTAGAAATTGCAATGCTAATTTACCACTTATGCATATTCACAGGATTTATGACGTATTTAAAAATAAGATCTCAACAACAGAATTTTTTCCGCTTTTTCTTATAAGCCCTGAATCAATTTTCAACTAATTACATTATGAAGCCTAAGGCAACGACCGGTAATCAAGCTCAAATGTCTTGGAACACAGCAAACACAGATCTCTAATAAAGTAACGGTGGGACAAAATTAGGTGCCACGAAGGAATAAGCATACCCTGTCGACTGATAATACCTGCTGATTGTCACTTATCAAGAACGGAGAATCGATGATAATTTAATAGGAAAACTTGTAGATTATTTTCACATAAAATTTCACAGCTTTCCAATTTTTTATGGTACATGTTCATATCTTGATTGTTTACACGAAAAGTATTGCACCTTCTTCCTGTGAAGGTCCAAAAGCAATTGTAGTATAGACTCTATAGCTGTGTCGTTTTAATACTGATTTTAATTTGAAAATGAGAAGTACACGACTAGTGTTTATTCTAATTTTCAAATAAAAATCAGTAAACGACATTTGGGTAACATTGATCATTTTCTGACGTTTCAAAAATCTTTCAAAACGAGGACCAAAAAATTACAGCTAATGCCCCGAGAATATCTTAGACATTTTGTAGTCTTTTTCAATGTGTTACTTTTAATTTTGTTCATAGGTGATGAAATGTTTAATACTGAATTTGGATTTTCAAACAAATTTTAAACACAAAAGAAAGTTCTTTCGTCCGTACACGGATAGTCGTCCAGTCCTCCGGAAGGACACCAGTTAGTGAGATCTACTCCAATACAACCCGTGTTTTCATTTGGTTGATAAGGACACCAGCCGTGCGAGACCAGAGAACCGTCATTCCATTCATATGTATTATCTTTTACCAGGAAGGCAAGTACATGGATCCATTCTATTATTAGAAAACATAATACCACAGTGAAATGAATAATAAAATTGTCTCTTCTATATTTAACTTTATAAAAAAAAAAACACTGATCTCGAAAAATATTCTTAAGAAATGTTTCAAGGGATAAAAACTTACTTAAATCGAGAAGATTCATCAAAGTCTGAATCTGAGTTATATTTCGTGCTTCCATCATCATTTTCCCCCCTGATTCACATCTATGTTTTGCCTCCTCGTACGGTAGACTTTCGGTGTGGATCCAGATACAAGACTGGTACTCGGGAAACCACTCATCACGCCCCGCTACACAACCTTAATATAAGAAGATGTGTTTGTGAAACACTGGTGCCCCCGTATGACAGCTTATGGCGAGGATTGACTTTTCTCAAATGCATGTCACACTCCAGAGGTCAAGGTCAAATGTGCTGGTACCCAAAGAAAGGTCTTGTCACAATGATTACACATGTGAAATATGAACGTCTTAGCTACAACTGTTCAAAAGTTAGCCAAGGTTAAAGTGTGGTATTTTTTGTTAAACTTGGGCAAACTCCTAGGTCAAGAGGTCAAATTTGGTGGTAACCCGAAGACAGGATACACCTGTGAAATATGAAAGCCAAAGCCCTATCCACTTTGAAGTAATTGGCAAGGTTTAAGTTTTTGTGTACAAACAAATGGACGGATGGATAGGGAAAAAACTATATACCCTAGAAACTTGGTTCAAGTAGGTATAAGAATAAAGAATCATTGAGTGCATTACGTTTTACGTCTCATTCGAGAATACATGTCACTTATACAAAGACTACACGTATTTTTTATAAATTTTATTTTTTTTTAAATTTTAGAGTGCAAAATGTTGAGATAAATTTATACTACAAGATAAGATGATACTATGCAAAATATTAGTAATTCTCAACTTACCACCAGGCATCCTTTGGTAGAATCGGTTTTCATTTTCACTTTTTACCGCCTTGTAACCCTCTCCGTCATATAAATCACACTGTTTGGTTATCTTATTATACTGGAATAGTGTACAGACTATTCTGGTCTGACACTGCAAGGCACACGATGTCGCAGATAACTTTAGGTGGGACTCCAATGGAACCTCCGAAATAGCCATATCGCTCATACGGGGAACAATGTGCCAAACAAGCGACCCGATACATTCTACAAAATGAATGAAATCAAATAAAATAAATTAATTTTGAATGAAAATAGTAAAAGAAACGACAATATTATATTTACCTTTTCACATCCTTACCTTTGACGAGAGCAAACAAAAGACAAGATGAGAATTTCATTTTTCTACGCACTATAAAGGTAACTGAACAAATATGACATGTATTAATTAATGGTACGAACGAATATTGATCCAATGTTTAAACATGAATCTCCTTCATTAGAAGGCTATGTCTCTTACAAGATATACAGATTTTATTTTAGAATCTTCAAGGGTGAAGGGTCAGTAAAAAAAAAATACCCTACAGAGTGTCCCCCAAATTTTTAAAAATCTAAATTCTGCGATGAAAAAGAAGCATTTAATCATTTTAGTAAAATGTGCGAATTTTAAAAGAAACAGTGATATTTGTTACGTTTGAGGAAAAAAACTGGTGAAGAAATTGGGAAAATATGCTGATGCATGTAGAAAGGAAGAAAGTCTTTGACTTATCGGCTTTGGCTGTAAAGTTAGTCGGGATTAAGATTTAAAAACGAAAACTGATTATGTGGAGTAATCAACTGAAGATTCTGTATGCAATATATAAACTTTTGATCTTGGTCTTTGACCTTGTGATTTAAGAAATGAATGTAATATTTTTTCCTTTGATCGATGTATCAAAGAAAAAATTTGGACGGAAAACTTCATCGCGCATTGATGAAAAATACGCGCATTGATGAAAAAGTTTTCCGTCCAAATCTTTTCTTTGATACATCAATCAAAGGAAAAAATATCACATTCATTTTTTATCATTAATTATGATTTTAAGTTTATAAAATGAAACTTTCTTTCACTTTTCTATTAAATTTAAACATCAAAAATATTGCGCAGGAATACATCACAACAACGTTAACGTTGCTGAAATTCAAAAATGGCTCTAACGAAGAAACGTTCTCAAATATTGTTATGTCATTACCTACATTCTCTGAAATAATTAACAGTTCTTTAACACAAAAAACTTACCTGTTGTGTTATCCCAATGGGTATATTTTCCTCGGTAAGTTATCAAAGTTCGTAAATGTAAAGGGAAGCTACTCAAATATCCTAACAGTTCTAGGTTCACAGAAATTTTGGATTTCATTAGCGCATCTTCTCATCTGAATTTCAAACCGAACATATAAAAATGTATCACACCTGTCAATGCTGTAAAACCTGAAAGAGTCTGCTGCCAACTGTTTAAGATTATAAGAATTCCGTCCTCATTCGTGCAGTGTCGTTTTGCTCGATCATTCGTTTCCCAAGTTTTAACAGATTAACGGTTTTCCCCACTTTGGTACATAAAACATTTCTTCGGAGTCCTATTGTTTATAACAGCCATCTCAAAGTCAAACATTTAACAAAAGTATGCCGATTTCTTTCCTTCTTTCCCAAAACTGTGTTGTTGTTATGCAGACGATTTGATTTGTTTAGCAAAGGGGGATAATTCAAAAAGAAACGAAAGTAGAAAATACTAGTGAGCCAGGAACGTAACGGACATGTCCGAATTTTAAGAAAATATTTATTAAAGTAGAAGTATTTAATTATTCGTTTAAAAGGTAATCTGGAAGCGGGAATATAATGTAAAGACTGCCAAAGTACGACACATCGTAGTTTTGCTGTCCTTATATAAGAAGAACATTTTTCAAAGTTTGATCGTCAATTGTTGCGCAACGCTACCCCCTGGAATCATGATTTGAACAAACTTTAATTCACACAACCTGAGGATGCTTTAATATAATTATGACCAATCAAAGCTTTCCTGATCTTAAGAATAATATTTTTAAAAGATTTTCCTACATATTCCAGTGTAAATCTTTGTTCGTCCATTGTGGCCCCGACCTACCTCTAGGGGTCATGATTTACACAAATTGAATCCACACTACCTGAAAATGATTCCATACGAGTTTTGTCTGCACTGGTCCGTTGGATCTTGAGAAGAAGTTTTTTTAAATAATGCAATTATTTTTTTTCAAAATTTCACAACTATCACCCCTTGGAGGAGGTTGTGGCCCTAATTTGAATTTGATTCCCCTTCAACTAAGGATACTTAGTGCCAAGTTTGATTAAAATTGCCCAGGTAGGTCTGGAAAAAAGATGGAATTGTGAAAAGTTTACAACGACGACAGACAACGGACAAATTTCGATCTGAAAAGCTCAGTTGAGTCTTTGGCTCAGGTGAGCTAAGAAGGTGTAAATCACAATGTTGTGTATCAGATAAATGGCAAAATGTTTTCGAAAAATTATCAATAAATTTATTGTATTTAAGGTTTCGTACATGTAGCAGGATACTGTCGTCCAGCAAACTGACAAAAATACGTATATTACAGTAATTGTAAACTAACTATTATTCGCGTCATCTTTTATTCGCGATTCGTAAGTTTGAATTCATTCCGCGACGATTAATGTCCGTGACCGAGGAAACATTCCTACAAATCCGTAGCAAAATGAATTATTCGCAGCGATTAATATTCGCGAGTTAAAGAAGGTCGCGGAACTCGCGGATATTTCTCGCACGCGAATAAAAGTTGGTTTACAGTACCTCTAGATCTTCAACTATCTGAATGCAGATGCGACTTCTATCTTCGTGAAGCTTCATCATTTGACTAGGATAAACCGGGAAACCAAATAATAAGAATACTAAGCTAATTCTTTACTTTATTACAATTATCAAACTATTTTCAGAACAAGAAAGAAGAACATTGCGACATTTCCTCCTAAAAGGCATTCAAAATTTCCCATAACTGTGTCAAATGTTAATATATATAGAGGAGTTTCTTCTCTTTCCGCATTCGGTCGAAAAATTTTAACATAATTTCTCTGCTTTATTCATTGACGTTTGAATTTTATATTAAGAAAATCAAGAAGCATCAAAAGTTGATCTTGTTTTCGCCTCATTTTACCCCCGCGCCGATGGAGAGGGGGGTATGTTTTCACCCTTGTGTGTCTGTGTGTGTGTGTGTGTGTCCGTAACGAATTTTGGTCGCAGTTTTCTCAGCAACTACTATTTGCAGATGCTTGAAATTTTAACATAATCTTCTCTGAGGCATGCCGTATAGTGAGATTTATTTTTGTTCAAATCCAATGTCAACTTCTTGTTTATTCGTGCGTCTGTCCATTTCATACATATTAATTTTGGTCGCAGTTTTCTCAGCAACTACTCATTGCAGATGCTCGAAATTTTAGTACACTCTTTGTTGAGGCATGCCATATAGTGGGATTCATTTTTATTTACATTTGATGTCAACTTCCTGTTTACTCATGCGTTTGAACGTTTCATACATAACAATTTTTATGCGCCAGAATCGAAAGATCCGAGGCGTATATTGTTTTTGTCCTGTCTGTCTGTTTGTCTGTTTACCTGTTTGTCTGCAAACTTTAACCTTTGCCATAACTTTTAAACCATGAATGGATGAGACTTCATATTTGGTAAGCATACTCCACTATTTAAGCTCTTTCAAATGACTCCAAGGTCAATGACCTTGTGACGTTGACTGTGACCTATACGCTAAAAAAAGTTTTATTCTGCAAACTTTAACCTTCGCCATAACTTTTGAACCATAAATGATAGAGACTTCATATTTGGTATGCATGCACCACCGATTAAGCTCTTTTGAATGACACCATGGTCAATGACCTTGACTGTGATCTATACGCTAAACATAGCTTTTTTGTCGGCAAACTTTAACCTTCGCCATAACTTTTGAACGAAGAAAGATAGAGACTTAATATTTGGCATGTATACTCCACTAATTAAGCTCTTTCACAAGACAGCAAGGTCAATGACCCTGTGAACTTGACTGTGTCCTATGTGCTAAAAATACCTTTTATGAACCTTCACCATAACTTTTGAACCATGAGAGATGGAGACTTCATATTTGATATGCTTACTTCACTTATCACGTTCTTTCAAATGACACCAAGATCAATGACTTTGTGACCTTGACTATGACTTGTATGCTAAAAATATGCTTTTTTGAATTTTTTTGCCGCTGGGCGCATAGTGTTTCACAAACACATCTTGTTGTAACAATTTTTGTCACTGTTTTCTCAGCAACTAATCATAACAGTTGCTTGAAATTAAAGCACATACTCTGTTTAGGCATGCCGTATGGTTGGATTTATTTTTTATATGAATCTGATGAACTTGGCGTGTATGTTACATGTAACATGATAATTGTATATCAACATCTAAGCGGGGGTATCACTATGGAGTATTGCATGGCCCACAAATCCTTCTTGTTTGAAAGGGTGACATAGTCAATCAGAGTCGTCTGATTTATTTTAAAAAAAACATTTCAAAACATGCAGTAATCTCAGAATGCAAATTTACTCTCAAAATTACTCGGTATCTTGAAAGTTTAGATAAACTGCAATATTGAAATTTATGCACACAATTTTGGAAATTTTTTGGAAATCAAAATTCATGATGCTGGGCCATATAATAACTCAATGATTTCTTGAAAGTGTCTTAAACCTTCAAACTGGAAATATAATGAAATGTATACTTCTAAAATCATATAGTCTCTTCCGAGTAACGAGTCTTTAAGGGATGTGGAGAGAAGTTCTTCGGATGAAACCGTAAAATGCGAGGCCCCGTGTCGCTGTAGAAGCTGGCTGATAAACGATTGGTCCTGAATGCCGAATATAGGTATAAATTTAACGCCCTTCAATGGCAATTGATGGTGTCTGAATATGAGTTCTGATAATTCTCGATCGAGAGTAAGGTTTCACAATGAAGGAGCCAACAAACGAAAATTTCTAGGATAGAAGATCATATGTTTTCAAATATAATTTCAAGAAAACTTTTTTTTGTGGAAAAAATGTATTCATTTCAAAACCACATACATGTTTTAGTTTGATCTAACTTGTAAGGTATTTTAATCACAATTATGCCTAGAACATCCATCCTTTCCTGCGTATTCATTATTTTTTCAAATCCGTATACATGTACTAAGTTTCTAGTTTAAGACTTAAATTTGTATTTTTTTTTTATATTCTATATTTTAGCAATGCTTAATTCCGACTTTGGATGCCAATAAGCAGAATCAAAGTGTTTTTTTCCTCTTTAATATTATTGAAAAATTAAATCGATATGTAAATATGTACAATGTATGCATTATATTTTCTAGATCTAATTAATTTTAAAGATGGAATATAAATAGTTATATTTTTTTATAATGGAAATATCAAATATTTTCTCACCTCTATAAAAGGTTTGAACAATAAAATAAATAATCTTTTGAAATTTTCAGTTCACTTTTTTTCCACTCATAATGATGACCTTGGAAACGTTAGTCTGCGAACTACTTTTAATAAGAAGGCTATAGCTAAATTATTTTATTAAAAAATAATGCAATAGCATTTATTAACTTTATTCCATGTTTGACATTAACGAACTTTTTACAGTATTTCTTCCGCGCGTCTGTCATGTTTCTCCTATATATATTACTTCTTTTGTATAATTATGATGTTCTTAATTTTATGACGTAAACAGCTGACTAATTCATGTAAATAATTAGATAGACCGTCCAAAATTTGAACTTGTGAGAAATTTGCGTTTAAAATATTGTCTTTTCAAATGAATTGTGATACTTTTGGATGAACTCTGATATTTTTTCTCTCGAAAAAGTACTTTGCTCTCTCGTATTTATATGAAAATTATGCTTGGTATAAATTTTGATCCTTTCAAATCAACCTGTGCCAAAACTTTGCCACAAAACTAGGTAAAAGGATAAAAAGTTCATATTTCATTAAAAGCGCACATAACCACAAACACAGTTTATAGAACAATGGTGTATTGAATTGATGATGTTTATCGGTCAGTCGAGTTGAGCTTTTAACCGTTGAAGTGACTTAATATATTCCAAAGAAGACGCAAAAGAGTGAAACAGATGCGAAACAATCCCTTATGATTTTTTTCTATATGAGAAAAAAAATTAATTTAAACATTGATAGACCACTGAGTCAGTGAAAATAAATAAACACATGTAATAATTTTTTTCGAAGAATAATACACTATTGTTATTTCTTTTAATATCAAGATGCGCTTACTCAACATGCTTTATACTTTGATACATATAATTAGTTAAACCATTATTACTGGTATTCAGATATAGTTATATTTTATAAATCACGGCTTGCAATTTTACAAAAAGTCTATTGTAATTAATAGACAGATAGTATATGTAGGTTAACTTTTGGACAATCTAAACACCTGCACCATGAATTAACAATGTGTTACAGATGGCATGCATGTACATGTATACACCTGCAAATGAGAAGCAGTTTACGTAATACGTAATACATAATGAAAGGTGCGTTGTTGCTTAGAAAAATATATTCAATAATCATATTAAGACTGATCTCGAATGGCTAAGGAAGTTACAATTTCAAGGTCAATTACCCCCCCCCCCCCTCTATATCTTTCGAAATGTATGACCGAGTTGGAAATAAACTATCGATCTTTGTACGGTTGCTTGTTAGATATTCCTCTTTGGAGTATTTCAACTCATTTGGAACTATTAAAATAAAAAAAAAATCGCAATATTTAAATACAATTCAAAGTGACATTATGACTTTTTCTGATATCATTAATAAACGTGAGAACATGCCACCTTCTTGTTTCCAAATTTGTAAATTGCTAATTACTACATGTTGCTAAATATTCAAAGCTGATTTCATTTGCAATGCTCATTAAAATTTAATGTGAAAACATATCCTGGTACATGTAGATATAACAGACTTTATGCAATATGCTATAATTCACACTTTAAAAAATGAATACCATAGAAAATGATACCTTATCTTATTAATTAGTGAAAGGCGTTGCTGAATCGTAAGAACGTTTTCTCTAGAGTCAGGGAGTAAGGAATTAATCCTTATGTTGTATGTTGGAATCCACTGTGTGACGCGGAGACTAATACTTTTGTTTAGGCTGTAAAAACCGAGCTCAGGTGTCGCAGTTCTACCAGGAAAAAGATACTCAGTATACTACTGCTCTTAGCTATAGGCCAAGAGCCTATTACAGATTTAAAAGTTCAAATACAGTACTTAAGACGTACGAACTTTTTTTCAAAACACTTATCTATTCCTTTTCGTAAAAATACTAGTATTTCAAACAATAACAAGTTTGCAATATCGAAGAAAGTCTTTTGTAATTAAAAAGACAGTTAATAAGATGACTGTTAGTCATACTCTTTTTTCACTCAATCCAAACACCTGCATTCTAGTTGTCAACGTTGTCCTTGACATTAACTTGTTGCAGGTGTGGCTGCAAATGTGAAGCAGTTTTCGTGTTTTAAAAGAAATGTATAATGAAAAGTACGTTTATTATTCAGAAACACATATCTAATAATCTTATTATAAACTATTCTTGATAGCTAAGGAAAGTTAAATGTGACAGTAAATCATTTTTTCCCGAAATACAAGATTTTCAGTTCTAAATTATTCAAAACATATATGATATGAAATTCCTAATTTTATCTTAAATAATCTTAGTGGTTTATACAAATGTAACTTATTGTATATAGTAGTTACTTATTTGACATAATGACATTTTGCACATCAGGAACAAACGTGAGAACAAGCCCTCAACTTGTTTCCAAATTTGTAAATTGCTAATGCATACATGTATATACTGTTAACTTTAAGCCTAATTCATTTGCAATTGAAATTAAACGTGAAAACATATATTGGATTATAACACAATTTGGTCTCTCAGGCGAATTTGCTATTCGAAATGCCCTACACTTGCGGAATAAGGAGTTCATTTTAAGTTTTGTCGCGGGTTCAAATCATCGTCGGTCCTTTTCGTGAGACCATATCATAACAACGAGGTCCCCAGTTGCAGTAGGTGCTTGCACAAAAAATTGTCCACAACTAAAGGCTATTGATGCCAAATACAAGTCAAAATTTACACCCATCCAGCAGCAAGTGTCACGTCTGAATATGAGAAATAATGATTTCAAAGAGATATTTACCAAACAAAAACATAATCTAAATATTTAATCAATTAGATGGGGGTACTTATTACTAACAGTCCCTTTTGTTTACGTATATCGAAAGAATATACATATTTGCTTCTCTAAACTGTCTACCTGTAGCATGTTCCAGTGGTAAAATGGGACTGGGAAAAGAGCTCAAGCTAAAAAAAAAAATGTTTTCTCAATTGCAGTGAGTGAATTTTCAGTTCAAGGCTACATGAAGGAACGTCTTTCAAAAATACAATATTAGTCTTGTATTGTTGTAAACTTTGAAAATGAATTGCAACAAAATCAATTTCTTTCCACTCAAAATTCTAGATAGAGGTTTAATCTAATTTCTTTGACCACGTATTGATATCAAAGTACTGAAAGTACTCATGGGAGTTGAACATTGTTATCTGAAAGATCTCACAGGAAGTATAGGAACAGTTTCATGCTTTCAGATTCAAGTCAGCTTAGAACTGATTTGGTAGAGATACAACACGAAACATTAAAAATAATTTCTATTGCATTTGAATAGCCAAGATCATGGGACTGCTCTTAAATTAGCTGCAGAACTGTAGCTCTCCGAAAAAAAGATTTTGACAGACCGGAGAGCTATAGTGCCATCCATTGAAAAAACTTTATATTTATTGCGCAAGAACAGCTAAGTTTAGTTCTGGATTTATTCTTTCTAATTTTTACCTCACCAATTTGACCAAACCAAACAAACAACCCCCACCACCAGGAAAATAATTTTTCCAAACTCGAAAATACTATTTTGTGGGTGTGGGTAGGTTTCAAACTTCTTTCAGTACCATTTATTACTCAAACTCAAACACTACCCTTATATTTCTGAAGTATTTGAATCAAAACGCCCCCTACTCTCTTTAGAATGTGTACAAGATATTTGGTCCCAAGAAACAAACAAACAAACACTCTTTATATTCGATGTTACCATCACCAGACACTAGATTGTCATTCTTCTTCCTCTGATTAAAACAAGTATTTGCTATTCTCTTTTGGGTATGACTGTTTCTTTTCGGACACAATAATTAATTTTTATAGAACTCCGTGCTTATCTATTTTCTCAAATGTATCTATCTTTATAACTTAATCATCAAGTTTTGTTATTCCATAATTTAAATTTCATTTCAAGTAATTTCTATATAAAAGTGAGTATCTGAATACTTTTACATTTTGTTTGTTTTACGTTCGATAATTTTTCGATCATATTGAGACACTACCACTTGTCAATGGAGCTAGCTACATGTAAGTCTACACATTTTTACCTATACACGGCACTCAAAACCATTGAGTAGTGAGGGATCATTTTGTGCAAGCACATACTGCGACATTGGATTTTGGTTTATATGGTCTCATCAAAAGAGTTTATCTCCAAATGCATCCTACAGGATTCGAACCTGCGACGTAAGGATCAATTAACACCTTATTTGAATCTCTAGAGCAAACTATTTTAACAACTGCGCCACGCGAGTGACACTTAAAGTTTGTGATTTTGATTTGATTCAAATGTAATTAAAAATCAGACATAGACAGTTTAACGAGCTACTACAAGAAAAAAAAAACAGTTGTAATCATGAGGAACGATCTTTCTCACAGATCGATCATTGGGATTATTATACCATTGTGTCCGTGCATACGCATGTATTCATTAATTTTAATTGTTAATTATATAATAAAATCAAATGATACATTTTATAAGGTAATACTGCAATGCAAGTACATACACATTTTTCAAGTTCAAATTTGGTGTTGTACATGTGACCAACTGAATGCTGATAAATTCAAGAAATTAAGGATCAAAATTAATGTCATTTGAAATTGTGAGATCGAATATCAACAAACTTTTATGCTATTATTTTTTCCCTTTACCAATGTAAAAAAATGAGTTGCATGTATCTGGTCTGACAAAAATTTTCTAGTCTAACAGATCATTTTACTTGTCAGAGCAAATAAATGTATGACAGTAATATTTTCCGCAGTATTTCTTTTTTTTAAAAGAAACGTTGTTCTGTCTCTTTATTGCTGAAACAAATTAAAAAAAGTTGGGTTAAACCTTAGCGTTCCTTTGACCTTACATCTTTGTTTACATCTCTATATTTAGACAGTCGCGTCATTGTCAAACCAGTTAGAACAGTTGTTGCTCCATGGATGACCTCGCACTTTTTGTAATGGAGCGTAGTGGAGTCAGCCGAGGATTGCCGAATGATAATGACGGAAAGCTGGGACTTTTTTTCATACGGAAATCAATATTTACGTGTCATTTCTCAAGAGAGATGACAAAAATATGCTATTCAAATTAAGTTAAATAAAATTCTATTTCATTTACTTTTAAATCATTTATGAAAATAAGATTAATTCAGAAAAATGAGATGGACTATTTTTATTGCGGAAGTTTCTTTGAGTTTATATAGACTGGTACGAGTTTGTATTGAATATCACAGGGGAGTAAATTGGCCGACACAGAAACACCACGACGGCCGCTATATAATTCATTGTAAAATTACTGCACTAGAAACCGCGTGATGGCCTAGGGAGTCTGAACATAGTTCAACTCCCAAAAACATACAATATGTGTGTATTACCGTAGATTCCTTAATTTTTGCGAGTACTTATTATCGGAATTGGCAAATATACGGGTGATCTAGAGATTTAACAAATTTTTCAGCACCATTAAAATAAAAGCTAGTAATTTTATTTCGCGGGTGGTGCATCTCGTGAAATTACGCGATAATTTATTCCACGCGTATAATTAGAAATCTACCGTATTGATACTTCTAGAAGATTATTTGAAGACTTGCTTACTAGCAATTGTGGTATGAAATGAGAAGGGGATAGTATGGTCTTAGGATAGAACCATGTAGTTCACTATCGCACCAACGAGGTATAGGTCCATAGTGCGATGATGTATCGCACCTTCGTCATCACTTATGTCTATTAATGTCGCTTCATCGTTTTAGCGTGATCAAGAGGCCCGGGCTCGATTCTCGTTCGCGGCGCCGCGTCTAACCTAAGACGTAAAAATAGGTAGAGACTGTTCCCTAACAAAAAATACTATTAATAGTAAAATATTTTGATTCTAGATGACGGGATTTTTATCTTAGAGTTTACTATAGTTAACTATAGTACCAAAGTTAACACTTCGGAACTTTGATTTACTATTTTAGTAAATTTAAAAACTTTGGAACTTTGATTTACTAAAGTGAAAACTTTGGAACTTTGATTTACTATATTGAAAACTTTGGAATTTTGTCTCCCTATAATGAAAACTTTGGAACTTTGATTTAATATGGTGAAAACTTTGGAACATTTATTTTGTCTTACTATGGTGAAAACTTTGATTTACTAAGTAAAAACTTCGGAACTTTTGATTTAATATAGTGAAAACTTTGGAACTTTGATTAAGTACTATTAAACCCGTGGAATTATGTTTTTGCTTCACATTCTTTACATTACGTAAAATTTCAAGAATAAGATTCCTTAAAGCTTCAGAGAACGTTTTAAAAACCCGACCCGTCCCCTAAAGTACAATGAATTTTAATGTAAAAATTGTCTCTTGCACGATAAATAAGCATATTATTATTCATGGAGAAAAAAATTACTCTAAGATAAAATCCCGTCATCTAGAATCAAAATATTTGCTTCATTTACTTCAGTCAACATGTTTTTTTCCTACTGTTTAATGTAAATATTGCATTTAAATTAATAAGTTTGCATATTTAAATTAAGTTGAACAACAAAAATCAGCCCAGACAAACCAATATCATCCCCCTTAAAACAGATTAATAATGAAAAAAAAACTTTATAAAACAACATACAAAAACTTTAATACTTTGATTTACTATGGTAAAAACTTTGGAACTTTGAATAACCATGGTATAAACTTTGGAACTTTGATTTATTAGGGTACAAATTTGTAACTTAGATTTACTATGGTGAAAACATTGGAACTTTGGTTTACTATAGCGAAAACTTTGGAACTTTGATTTACTATTGTGAAAACTTTGGAACTTTGGTTTAAATTGGCGAAAACTTTGGAACTTTGTTTAACTATAGTAAAAACATGGAACTTTGATTTACTACGGTGAAAACTTTTGAACTTTGATTTACTATAGTATACTAAAGTTAACTATAGTTTACTATATTGTGCACCTCCTATTTTACTTTTTGATCCGACACATATTTTCGTTACCGGTATCCCATAGCAAACCATGACACTGTCATTACTATGACGTGAGGTGTGGCGGCTTCTGGGTGAAATGGGAAACCACGAGTTATTCCTCTTTACACGTTCCCGTAAAACAATATATAGAGAAAAATTTCCCATGACAAAACATGGACACTGCCGTTTTATTCATATGGAGGGCGGGGGTATCATTCAATGAGCTCATTGCTCACAGTACCTCTAGTGTTAAATATGTAATGGTAATGAAAGCCAACTCTTTTGGAATGTTGAATGAAATTTCAAAAAGTTTTCAAATATTTTATTACAACAAATCATGGCATTAAGTATACACAAATTCATCAAGGAACAAGTAGCTCTATGAACAAATCCATGCAAATCGAAATCAAAATATGCATGTTTTGTTCGAAAGAATCGACAATGACTATGTCTCACTGAGTGCAAAATTATAGCCCACATATAAATTTTACAATGTTGCACTACGAATATCCCTACTCTGGTCTCTATGTGAACGTCCTTGGAATGTAATTTTTAAAGAGGAAATTAAGTCATGTTTCTTTTGCCTTTCTTTGGGTTCCACTTTAGATATCAGCAGGGAGTGGAATTTGGGATCCTGTAGTAGGAGACAGTTCTCATCGTTTTTACTTTCCAGTAACCAAGAAGCGTTTTTCATGATATCACAGCCTACAAAGAAAAGGATTATGTGTAAGAAAAAGCAGAGTGAAATCAAGCCGATTTTATCTGTTTTCTATAATTCTGAACATATGTCATTTTTCATTCACTTATATTCTTTTAAATACTAATCATACAACAGAAAAGACTAAACTATCAATTAAACGATGTTATGGCCTTCTTCAAGATATAAATAGGACAGACTAGTCTCTTACCAGCTTTCATTAGCTTTCTTGCCACATCCAGTGTGTGAAGGTATGATGAATGGACGGCGTAAAATAGAACTGAATGGCCTTCGTGGTCAGTAAGATTGACGTCACTGCCGGTTTTGATGAGATAAAGGCATGATTTTTCTGCCCCCTCCTGTACTCCAATCATCAGCGACGACTTCCCTAGGTGATCCAGGACGTGCAGGTCTGACCCTGTAAATCACAGGACAAAATGGTTACGCATGTCAAATAGGACATGTTTATGTTTCTCCACTCATAAAATGTCTATTTACTATCAACATCCTAAAATCATTAAAATATAAGAAATCAACGCAAATCCGGAAAATAAATTGTAACATTATTATTCCGAGAAGAAAAGTGGTGAAATTTAATTCTTTCGTTTTTTTAAATTAGTTTTATGTATATACCTTAGCAGGAAATAAAGCGCCACAGACATGCATAATGTTAAATGTCTACACACCTGCTTTTACGAGCAGCTTGACAACCTCGAGATTTTCGTTGAACACTGCTCGCATGAGTGGAGTCTGACCAAAAACGTTCTTAGCGTTTACGTCACATTTTCCTGCAAAATACAATTCAGATGATCAATGCCTAAAACAAATATCATTTTTCATGTAAATGTATATTCAAAGTGTTTGATTTTTCTTTTATTTCTGCTGAAGCTTAACTGTGAATTTTTTTCCAAACCTTGAAGAATATGTTAACTTCGATATATCAGACAAAGACACGAGATAGTTCTCATACCATTCTTAAGTAGAATTCGGAGAACTTCTAAGTGTCCCGCTTCTGCAGCCTCGTGCAGTGGCGTATTTCCCTCGCTGTCAGCAAGGTTGGCATCACATCCTGCCGCCAAAAGCTGGACGGCCACTTCCGGCTGATCACATCTTGCGGCAAGAAATAGCAGACTCCTTCCTTTGGAATCGAGTTTGTTGATGTCTGCCAAAACATTATCTGATGAGGATATTTGTCGTGTTAATGGTGGAGACCCTTTCCTTTTACGTTTTGACGATATAATACTCCATGTGGAGCTCGAATGTCTGAGCGTAAAGCTGTTTCTTGGGGAAGAACTTTTGGATCGCTTCATTTTTCTGAAAAAAAAATAAATATTAAAGGTCCATTTTTTTTCTCAACAGATTAATAGTATGAATTATATTCTACCTTTACGTGAAAACTAATGCGTGACCTTTTCTGCGTTTAAATGGTTTACAACTTCAAAGAAATCATCCTGACGATGCGTGTAACTTAAAAGATTAATTCATTCTCGTTTATCACTGGAGGAGGATTTGGTATATGTATCATTTCCTAATTCATAAAATCATCAAGAGGATTGCCATTAAATTGATTAATTTGAAGAGCTAAAATTGGGATTTTTTTTAGCATTAGTCTAATCATGTTTACCTTCACCTTATAACTGTTTACAGTGTAAAGCGTTTAAAATTTTGTAAATTAATTTTACTTATCTCTAAAGAGCACAGTTAACATCCAAAGCATCTAGAATCATCAGGAATACATGAATTCTCAAAACGTTTGTAAACGATTTAAAAAAGGAAAGACATGGGGAATTCCAAGAAATTAATTTAAATTAAAAATTTCTAATCACATTAAATCACTCAAACATTTAATGCCGCTTTGTACTGTCTATCAATTCATAATCACCTCTTGATCTTTCAGTGCTGCTTCATAAAACATGAGCATACTTTGAATTCATTATCTGTGATTGATATTCAGTACAAATCAGAACGCAGGTCTACATGATCCATGTCATCGAGTACTGAACTTAGTGGAATTGTAGAAAGAGACATAGAGAGCCTTGAACAGATTTGTTTAAAGCTTAAATTACCAATTCAAATAGGCTTCGCTTTTCTCTCTGTTTCGATAAATATGAATAAGGAAACGCATATTTTTATTTATATTCTGGCTTATTAGAAGTGGAAGAGAAATCGTACAAAGTTACTTCCATTTATCCCACCTCCAAAAATAAATCATCCTCAATTCACACTTTCCTACTTTATAAAACTATTTAGGTAGGTACATGTAGTTTGTTTATTTATTAAAAAATTTCTGATTTCTATTTCCTTGATAATAAATACACTTTGCAAATAAATCATTGCTACAAAGTAAATATTGCTTTTCTTTTGTTTTCAACTAGTCAATGAAACAAATGCAATTTTATAATCGTTAAATAGAGTTATACAAATGAACTTCAAATTGTAATAGTAACACAAAAATATTTCTTACTTTATGAATGGATAAATATACACAATCCAGAAATCAACACAAAGCAGTTTACTATGAGGAAACACTCGTTTAATACATATATCGTTTAGGTATGAATACGCTTGTCCAGGTAACCAAACACTGATGAAAAACCTTATCGTGCCACGTCTTATATATGCTCCTGTCACGTTGTTGAGTGATGAAGACTGGCAATTTTCCCTGTGATATAATTAGGTATTTATATGCCTGTTGAAAAACCCATTAAGATGTTTACTTTTGAAATACATTTTTTTTAAAATTATAATTTGACTTGTTTCAGTTAATTCCCGAGGTGTGAAATTATGTAGTTATTGCTTAATACGGGGTTTCATAATAAGTAAAATCTTGCAAAAAGACAAATTAGATCTGGACAAGCATAATAATGTCCTTGTCTAAAAGGTTTTTCAAAAGTTATACGTTAAAAATTGTTAAGATATGTTAGCTAGTTACTGATAAGATTTTTCCCCTTCAAAAAAAATTGAAAATGTGTTCTTAGGAACCAATCGCGATTTCTCAAGAACTAATAATTCTTCCGACTACTTTGTATTTTGTCGATTCTCATCGACTGTAAGACAAAATCCATTCGAAACCTTTTGTTGTATTATTTAATTTAATTTAATGTTCTTACTAGGATGGTACACGTGATGTATTACTCGTTATTACATACATATTTTTTTCATAACAGAAATGGTCATTTTAAACATCCCATTTACATAAAAACGTTTTCCATTACTTAATTTCCTCTCTGACTACAAAGAATACCAAGAGTGATGGTGAAGTATCTTTGAAATTTAGAGAAAAATGAATTGAGATTTTTATGTTAAAAAATACATTGATCAATTTGTTTCTGAACCTATATTCAGAAGAAACTACGCATCCTTAAAAATTAATAAAAAAAAAAACAGTTTCAACAGAGAAGTGCGGTCATTATTCCACCAAGATATAACTGGCTCGTCAGCAATGCCACACGGTGTATGTAAAAAAAACATTCATATAATAATTCATAACTTGTTTAACAAGCAACGAACTTTTAATTTCCAAACTACCTGCGTAAAAATTGTGTTTTTGCTGCAGCGTTTACGTAACTACGATTCATTAGCACTGGAAAATAAATGAACATTGTTAAACAAGGTCAAGATCAACAATAATAATAAAGAGCAAGATTTTGAACGTGAATTGCATTCATTTAATTAATGTTTCGATTCATATTTTCTGAAATCAGTAACATTTTTGAGTGAATTGTATTCTATTGCCAATCGATCATTTTGACTCTTATCATTAAAAAGTGAATTCAAGGAAGGAAATGGTTGTCTAGTTTCTACCTTTCAAACAGTGTAAGAAATAAAACATTTATCTTGTAAGTGTGTAAGTTCCAAATCGTTGGTTGTTGCTCATCCAGTAATTATTATCAATGACATCTGACTTGCTCATTACATGTTAAACAACATTCTTCGCTTTCTTTTCTCTAATCTTGAAGTGCACCTGCAGTAGAAATTAAGAATGCAAATGAAAAGATGTTTAAAAAAAAGATGTCAAATGTTGACAGGATGCATCACAATCGTCCAAAAGTTAACAATGTAACTCTACTAATGAAAAGTGACACGTCTCTCTTAGGCCGTATAATCATTCCACTCATACGAAATGACACATCCCCATGGATCATTTTCATAACTTCTTACCTGTATTCGATGTAGACAACCTGAGATTAGTATTTACAGATAGTAATAAACAATTTGCCGATCCATTCATTACTTCCTTCATGGCATATGATAAAATGCTGTACATCCGTGAACGAATGATCAAACTATATTAAATAAAATTTAATATATTTTTTATAATATTTTAGATTTGCTTCGAGAAATGTGGAATGCAGAATGCAAGATAAATCGTACAATAGATGATGAGGTTCAGAGGCTTGGCTATTAGAATAAGAACAAAGATATGGTAAAAAGTAGTTAAAACCAATAAACCCAGCAAAAAAAACCAGCACCAAAACTCAGTCTAAGAATACCCGACCCTCCCACTTAAGTCATGCGTCCACTGTGAGTAATAAAACATATTCAAATGAGAACGAAGGATACAGACCTAGTAGGACTCCTTATGGTAAACATTATATGCAGCTTTTGTGTCCAATACACGGAGAAATACGCGAACAAATAATTGGAATGACAAGAGTGTAGCGAGAAACAACCGGAAAACTCAATGCAGGTTACATGTAGTAGTCAACAAAAAATCCTTCCACGCAAGACTACTCGCCGCATAAACCCTCCAGTTTTTAACAACAAAAATCATCAGCATTTGAGATTAACTCAACAAATTAGGCATCTACAATGTAAAACACACCGGCTACCTACATTGAATTGATTGTAACTATATTGTTTAACGTCCCTCGAGAGAATGTTCACTCATATGCAGTCGGTACCACTTACCGGTGGAGAGCTACAAATTTTGTCTTATGCACGGCACTCGGGGTTATTGAGCAGTGAGGGGTCTTTTTCGTGCCAGCACCTGCAACACTGGACCTCGGTTTATACGGTCTTATCTGAAGGACCTGTCTCCACGTCCCACAGGGGGATTCCAACCCACGACGTTAGGATTGACTCCTTACTTCGCGACTCTTGAGCAAACTATTTATAGAAGAAGGCAAACCCAATCAAGGCAAGAGATCAACGGGAAAGTAATCCATTTATTTACTTACGGATAAATTTCCTCAAATTCATCACATCAACGGATCCTAAAGTATTTAATCTTTCATCCAGGACCCTTACAGATTCTAAAATCATCAAATTCCTTGCTAAAGGTTAAAAGTATACACCTACACCTCGGAGGAGCAAACAGGAACTAAAACAGATGTCAATCGTATATGAGTCTATAAGCAGGTCCAGCACAGTGTCTTAATTAAGCTATATAGCTTTATTAAGCTATATAGCTTTATTAAGCTATTTTGGAGGTGAACATTGCGAAAAAAAATAAATAGAAAACAAAAAGTCGCATCATGAGTACTTGTCAACAAGTTTACCCTTGCATTAAAATACCCACACACAAAAATCACAATATAAAAGCGCTGCGTCTTGGGCGCTGGACATTCCAAAGATTGTAAGTGTTCAAATCAAAGAAGAAGATTTGAAGTTCATCGTAAAAGTTTAGAAATCGCTTGATGGTAAGTGTATTTTTTCGAAGTTTTATATGTGTAACATTAAACCTCACAAGTAATTTGCTGTTGGCAAAAGCGTTCATTAGAAACTAACTTATTATTTTTTGACATGTCCTATTTACATATGGAGAAACTGGTTAAAAAATGGCACAGCCAGATATAAATGCAATGGCAACACTTACATTTTGGTGAATATGATGGCTTCGATCCCGCTTCCGTTGAATACTACACCGGAACTTACTTTTACACACTTAACTTTAGATGAGGAATCAGCCGGCACATCATCTTGCAGGTCACAACCTACGGAGGCACCATAGCGTTCAAAGTGTACAATGTTTCAGTGCGCGAGAGAAATAAACGAAATATTTTTTTAAGGTTAAATAATGAAATAAAATGCATATTATTCTTTTTTCTTATCTTAACATTAATATTTTTATGTTTGTACAAGATAATAAAGGAAACCCCGGTAGAAACCATAAAGGTCAAGAGAAAAGGGGGGAGAAAAGGAGCGGGTCTGCAAGCACTACGTTCATTGAAGATGTCACTATGAGACAAACTTCTACCTATAAAAAGAAAACTACACTTCTTAAAAAGGTAGAAAATTATATACTTGTACCTTCATCGTCAGTTACACCCAGTGAATTTTCCACCAACTATGTCAGATCCTTAAAGAATTTAATGTATAG
This sequence comes from Saccostrea glomerata, assembly GCA_003671525.1. Lineage (NCBI taxonomy): Eukaryota > Metazoa > Mollusca > Bivalvia > Ostreida > Ostreidae > Saccostrea > Saccostrea glomerata. The sequence goes on along the minus strand of PRKT01000001.1, from coordinate 6,929,115 downwards.
TTTCTTTGATTTCTTTCATCTATTTCACTCATGTCCTCTCCTTTATTTCGATATAATAAAATCAAAATACATTTTATAAGTACTAGAATTACATGTGGATAGGAACTGAATATCAAAGGCATAAATATATGTTGCACGAACCAGTATCGTATTCTAAATCTAGGAGTTGTTGCATCTTTTCCTCTATTTTGGCTGCAATTTCCGACTTTTTCCTATTTTCAATGGCATAGTAGTGGTTGCAGTCAAATGGTGTAAAGAAAATTGGTTGTAGAGATAGAGACACTTTAAATGAATTAGTTTTTTATGCTTCCTGAATATAGCGTAAACGATTATCTTTGCATTTCTGTGAAAATTTTACAAGGTCCTGGTCTAAAGGTTTGTTTGAGAGAGAGATGTGGTCTTTTGCTGAATGAGGGGAGAGAAAGTACTCAGATTCCCTTATCTGGGCTCGCCAATGAAAGATTTCGTTTTCTACATCGGTGTGGAAAATGGCATCATCAGCAATGTCTTTGATGTTAAGCTGTGATTTGATGTTCTTTTTTATTTGTAATAACAGATACCTGTTTCAGTCTCGTTTAGATGTTAAGGCTATTGAAACTCCTAATTTCAAACTTATATACAAAATTGTATAAAACATTTTTAATGAAAAAGAAATGCAAGGGATAAATATCGAAAGTTTTATAGGGTAATATTTATTACTAATCATATTGCAGGCAAAAAACTTTCACAAAACAACAAAGAGTGAAGTTCTTATAATTATCAAAACTTCATCGGGGAAAATGTCCACATATAATTATTCCTCTACCTATTATGAATAGGTATGAATTATTTGAGATATTTGATATAAATATCAATCTTTACTTTTCGTCCTTTTCTTAGTTTATTAATAAGAAAATTTAAATTTATAGATGTACATATAATGTGCTTTACAGGACTTGCAAGATTTGGTACAGAGTACTGCTGCATTTAACAAAAATAATGCACGTCCTTCTGCTATTGCACCCTTTCCTTCTACATCAACCCATTTCTCTACAGCACCCCTCCTTCTATATTAACCCATTACTCTACAGCACTCCTCTCCTTCAACATCAACCCATTCCTCTACATCAACTCCTCTATCTCCATCTTTACAACCTCTTTTACATTCTTCCTTTGATTCAACCCCTTGCTCGTCCTCCAACACTCCCATACCTCCGCACATCCATCACCACAACCTTCCATTGCACCTCCGATAACTTACATTTTAGTACGAGCCGAGGTACACAAAAACCCTGAAGGAGAGAACACAATAAAGTGAAAAGAAGGAAAGTGATGCAAAAGAACAAAACTACTCAAAGGACACAATTAACACCAAGGTGCCGGAAAAGTGTAACATCTGTTTGAAATCTGGTGATAGGAGATTATGGGTTGTGACCAGGCCCCTGTGGGTACTGGGTGCATGACACCTGTTTAGGGTTGAATTTTACGTCAAAGGCTATATTAAAGAAAACAAAGTTCCAATGTTCTTTTCATAGAAAAAATAAAACTTAAATATAACGTACAAAGTCTTCAGTGTGTTATTTGTTCTTTTTCACGTTATGAAATTTGGAAGGTAGAAAGAAATTAAGACTTCTTCCAAAGTATTCAAGTTTCTACAGGTTTGCTTCCAGTGATTTTCCTTTGGGGCTCCACTCGGTAGCAAGCTCTTTGCTTGTCGATTCTTGGCCTCAAGAATAAAATCCGCACCCTCTCCTTTACTTGGGTGGCATATTCTAAATTATTTCATATATTAAATAAATATATATATATCATATGTTGTACTTTACATCAATCTGTACATGCTCATGTGCCTCGCTTCGAAATAGGCTATGTAGCGGTAGTGTATACTTTTATATGTATCGATAATGTAATGTTTTTGTAGCGACAATTACTATGTAGCGGTAATGTCAATTTTGAAAAGGAGCGGTAATGAACATTTTGAAAATGTAGAGGTAATGATACGCACTCAAGTTTAAAGAGGCAGACAGAAGTTGTGATCACTGATCGATATCTTTCAATTAGTTAATTAATAGCTTTGATTGTGTTTTGAAGACCCAGGTATTGATAAACTCATTTATGGTCACTTTAACATACGTCAGGGTTAAACCTGGATCAGTGGAATTGAGAATAAGTTTATCACAAAGTTGTTGATTCAATTACACACCAGAATACTCAGGAAAGATCAGCTCAGTTTGGAATAAAATGGATGAATATTTTGTAAGAATTGATGTGGCTAATTAATTGGAAAAGCTCATAAGAAGAGGAAAGGTAACTAGAGAAGACAGAACCCATTTTTTAGCTCAGCTGAGCCGAAGTCTCTAGTGAGCTTTTCTGATCACATTTTGTCCGGTGTCCGTCTGTCTGTCTGTCCATCTGTAAACTTTTCACATTTTCGACTTCTTAAGAACTGCTGAGCCAATTTCAACATAAGTTTCCACAACGCATCCTTGGGTGAAGGGGATTCAAATTTGTTCAACGAAGGGCCACGCCCTCATTCAAGGGGAGATAATTGGACATTAAGGAAAATTTGGTGGGATGTTTTAAAAATCTTCTCAAGAACCACTGTGCCAGGAAAAATAAAAAATTATTGGGAAACATCCTTAGGTAGTGAAGATTCAAGTTTGTTCAAAGTCCCTGGGGGAAGGGCGGGACCAAATGGCCGACCCAAGTTTTACATAGAAAAATATAGGAAATTTCGTTAGAAAAATCTTCTTCTGCATCCTCAGGTAGTGTAAATTCACGTTTTTTCAAATCATGATCCCCGGGGGTAGGGCAGGGCCAAAATGGCCGTCCAATGTTTTATATAGAAATATATATAGAGGAAAATTATTTAAAAATCTTCTTCTCAGAATGACAAATCCATAATACATCATATTTGTATGGAAGCATCCTCAGGTAGTGTAGATTCAAGTTTGTTCAAATCATGAGCCCAAGGGGTAGGGCGGGGCCAAAATTGCCGACCAAAGTTTTACATACAAATTTATAGGAAAATTCTTTACAAATCTTATCAGAATGACAACGCAGCACAGTTAAGGTTACAAATGGAAATATCGGCGATTTTTTAAGATAAAAAATACATACTTTATTAGGATGGGCGATTCTTTTTAGGAATTCACTGATATCCAAAATATGTAATGTGGTTGAAATCTACATGTTGGGGACATTTGGATATTTTATTTAGACTTGTCATGTAATGTCGACGTCACATGACTTTGGCAATTATACATGCAGTTTAAAGGTCATCTATAAATTTCAATATTGCAAGGGCATAACCAAGTTAAAAAATCTTAGTTTATTTTATATTTCTTTTCAACACTATATGTAGTTTGTGAAAAGTGCTGCGAACCTATATAGATTCCCTTTTTTAATTGGTAAAATTTAATTTGTTGGACGGCAGGTTGAATATTTTGCTGGTCAACTACATTAGAAATAGCTATAATTAATTTATTTGCAAGATTTCAAGAGGTTCGCAGCACTTTTAAAATATCTCTTTCCAGTCTTCTTGTTGGCATCTTGATTGGGACAGAGAGGAGCATGATGCCTCGCCATTTCTTGCATGGTCCAAGGTCTCCTTTCTTGGGTAGCTTCACTAAATGTCCTTTTTTCCAATCAGCTTGTACCTTCCCCTCTGACCAGATCTTCTGCAGGAGAGGAAGTGACATATCTGCTGAAGTCTTTATATCTGCCTTAAGGGCTTCTGAAGGTTCCAGCAGGCCCAGCTGCATTCCCACTCTTTAGTTTTTGCAGAGCATTGATGGTCTCAGCCCTTGTTGGAGGGGCGGTGATCACTGCTAGTTCAGAGTCTCCTGGTGGTATGTTTGGTGTTGTTTCAGGTGGGCGATTTCTCTAAAATTGTTCCTCCTCACAGCTGATTATCTGCTGTTTCTTCAACCAGTTTTTAGCTCACCTGAGCCAAAGGCTCAAGTGAGCTTTTCTGATCACAATTTGTCCGTTGTCTGTCGTCGTCGTTGTCGTCGTTGTTGTCGTCGTTGTTGTAAACTTTTCACATTTTCATCTTCTTCTCAAGAACCGCTGGGCCAATTTCAACCAAACTTGCCACAAAGTATCCTTGGGTGAAGGGGATTCAAGTTTGTTCAAATGAAGGGCCTCGCCCTCATTCAAGGGGAGATAATTGGGAATTAATGAAAATTTAGTGGTATGTTTAAAAAATCTTCTTCTCAAGAACCACTGTGTCAGAAAAGATGAAACTTATGGGGAAACATCTTCAGGTAGTGTAAATTCAAGTTTGTTCAAATCATGACCCCCGGGGATAAAGCGGGGCCACAATGACCGACCAAAGTTTAACATATTAGATTAGGAAAATTCTTTGAAAAACATCTTCTCAAGAATAGCAAAGCCATGATTGGTCATGGGACTACTTTTGGATTTAACTTTTTCAATAATAAACCAATTTCTACTTCATCCTAGCCACAGTGCTCAGGTGAGCGATGTGGCCCATGAGCCTTTTGTATTAAAATCTGATGACAAATTCATTGACAGATTTAGATTGTGTGAAGAATGTGAAATGGCAATATTACAAGAAATTGCAAAAGAATGGAACCAAAACAAAAGAAACGGTCCGCTTTTTTCCCTTTCAATTAATCATCGTATATGGAACGGAGATTTTTATTGGAAAGTTTCAGATTTGTCGAATGTACACGAGAGCACTCGTCTGTTTAACGAATCGTTACGAGAGAATCAAGAACATTTCCATTCCTATATAAAATTTGCAATCGGGAATAAGCTTTTGGGAAAGCAGAGAAATTTAATGCAACATAGGTGTAAGTGCCGAATTAGTCCGGAAAAGAAAATATAATATTTCAATAAATGATCAAGGCATCTGTAACATAGGTTGATACTTACTGAAAGGTTTGGTAGATGACCTGGTAGTATCCACGATAGTAGATAATTTTTAAAAAAGCAGCATTGACGCTTCTCAATTTCAATAGACAATTTGAAACTTTCCATTATTTATACACTGAATTGACGATAGATTAAACCGTTATTTCCCGATCACGACAAGGAGCACACAGCGTGTGTAACCGGTTAGCAGGGGATACTTACTCCTCCATGGCACATGATTCACCTGTGATGTTTAAGAGGTCCGTGTTTGCTCTATAATACTCGTAATTTGTATACTTTTGTGGACTTCGATATTGAATACTGTTCGTTATCTCCGTATTGTTCACGCTACACAGACATTCAGGGAATTCTAGGATTATGGATACCAACTTGGACCCTACTTGATTACTCCATTACTCACGTGTACAAATAAGGAGGAGAGGAGTTTGAATTTTGCACTTCGTAACAGTTGAGTAAAAATTCAATAGAAAATGTGTTTGGAATATGAAAAAGGACTTTTCTATGTATACGACAACAGCCTCAACTTAAGTAATCCATAAATCACTGTGTATTTCAATATGCTCTGTGATGTATTCCGTGACCACCTTCTTCAAGTACTGTTAAGATTTCATATTTTCGTCTTGAAAGATACTGTATACTAGTATATGAAAATTTGTCTTTTAGTTTTTACGTCAGTTGTTTCCGATTTTGTCAATTGAAACATAGTAAACACAGACAAGAATGTCAATCTATTATTTATTTGAAATAGAAAGTATTTATGCAAAATGGTATCTTTGACAAGATCACAAACCAGCCCGAAAGCTATTCAGCGAATCAAAGTCAGTGGCGAAGCCAGACACAAAGTTTTGCAGATGCGTATCGCCCAGTAGTTCTTGAGAAGATTTTTTTTCAAGATTCGTATGTAAAACTTAAAAGTCCTTTGTAGCTCAACCCTACGCCCGGAGGGACCTCGCCATCTTGTAGAGAAGCAGAGGACACAATTATAGATGAATAAATTAATATTTTGCGTGCATATAGAAAAAAGTTGATTTTCTAAAAATCCAAAATCTTACAAAACCATTACCCAATTCTGAGTCTGGTGTGAATTACACATCAAAACTGCAAGATGAACCCCGTTATGTTAGCAGAAGATATGCAAGACTTGGAGAAGCAAGTTAAGTATGCATGCGCTGAAAACCATGAATCTTTAAAGCAAATGCATGAAATGGGATTACTCTTCAGATGCTGATTTATCGTGCATATGATGATGAAAAGTTGTCATTTTAAAAATTCATTCTGTTATGGTCGTCATTTAGTCAATTAATGGATGGTTAAGTTTTTCATGGCAATAGTAGGATTACCTGTAGCTATACATCGAATAATAAAAAAAAATTCGCGAACTAATGGTGAATAAATATTATAAAAGAAATAAAGATGGGTTTCAGAATTCATTTTCAATGCACATTTTCGACATGCTTTTATATTATTTATATTTTAAGGAGATTAGTAACTGTGACAAATCTGAACAGTCATTTCAAACTAACTGAGTCGAAAAATTGGCCCACGTGCAATCAATTTGCCTCATAAAATTACGGATAGTACTACTGGAAGATGAAGGAGGGTGACTTAAATTACTTTTACTCACATCTATTCAATATCATTGCTAATGATAAATTTTACAAAGTTTATCAGGATAATTATATCAGACAAAAAATAATAGTAGAGGAAGCACATTGTATTCTGGAATTGGATGAAGAATACGGGCCTCTACATAGATTAAATGAAACATTAAAGATTTGTATAAAAATGCTCAGCTTATAGCACTTAGTGTTACTCTTGGTGCTTATCTTGGTTACTCTTGGTGCTTATCAGGATTTGTTGTATAGCTTTCCTCTCGAGAATTTTTCACTCATATGAGACGCTATCACTTGCCAGTGCAAATGTTGTCCTATGCTGGGTACCTGGGGCCATTGAGCATACGGTGTCATCAGAAGGACCGGTCTCAACGTCCCATAGTGGAATTCGAATCCGCGACATATCAGTTATTGTTATGAGGCCTCCACTCACCAAAAAAAATTTCTATCATCAAATCAGACATAAGACTATAGTATCTGCCAATGTTTTATGAACTAAAATCCAAAGGCCAAGCCTTCCTATTTACATGATTATATTACAGAAACAACATGGATTGGATTGGATACGGATATGAAGTCGCCACAAAGGTTTTTGAGGAAAAAAAGCATGTAGGAATGTAAGGTGCAGTAAAACAAATTGGTTGTATTGTACATGTACCATTCATCAATTAGAGAGGCAACAAAGTAAGATTCATATTTATAATAGAGCATGTTTAATTACGACAGCTGAACCAAAACATTCCCTTTCTTTCATAACTTACACATACATCGAAGTTGATGTTGTCACCCACAATTCTGAACCTCTTCCCACTCTTTAGGGACCGGGCAAAATTTATCACAATGATGGGACCGGTACAAACAGGCATGGGACAATGAGTTTTTTCATTGCAAAAAACCATTGGACAAAACATTTTTAGCATTAAGTATACCAATGGGACACAAACATTTTTTTCAATGAGTTACACTACTGAAGGCTGTTCAAAGTTAATTCTACGTTTAACGTCACATCCAAAGTTCAAAACCTACGAGGGAGGGAGGAAATAAAATAAACAAACAAAATTTTTAAACAACTGTGAATTTTTTCAAATTAACCTATTCAGTACATTAAAAACACTATAATTGAGTAATAAGAGTATTGGATATGACAGCTAAGTCTAATTTCTCAAGCAGAGTTTTTCCCTTAGTATGTAAATGGGTTGAGTCCTATTGTAAGCAAACAATATAGACTAAATTTGCAGAAGAGTGGCTTTTAACTAGGCCTCGTTTGTCCTTTGGATTTATATTGCCACATGGTAACCCTGCACTAGGCTGTAGGGAAATGCTTCTTCTTGTGGGAATGGTTGTACAATATCTGCAATTAAAATTTATGATGACAATATTTAATACAGTACATTCTTATTTTGAAATATCTTGAAATTTAAATATGCTGTATTTTTACTTATAGTACTAGATTACAAGCATTTAATTTTGAAAGTGCTTATACTAATATTTGGACCATACATGTGCACGTAGCTGTTAGATTATCTTACCTTGAATTCCAAACACATGACAATTGATTCTTCACTTCTTGGAATAGCCCAATCACTTCCCTTACTCTCCTTCATTTGAAAGGACCCATCTTCTGCAAGCTTCTCTCTGCTCAAATGGAAATGACTAGTATTATCCTTTCAAAAAATTGTAGCTATTTGTAGCCAATGTAGGTACATGAATACTACATTTATCTATGAAGAAATTTATCTTACTGTTCCTTTAAATTTTTACAGAAATATTTTAAGATGAAGTTATTTTTAAAATTTAAATGATGCATCTCAATGTACAGTGGTGTGCCAAAAGTGAAGATAATTTTATTTTTTCTCTATATTTCATTGAAAACAACATTTTGTAAAATCATAGGTAAATGGTCAATTTTTGTCCAATTTAATTATTTATTTCAGTCATTAAACCAGAAAATGTGTGGTTATCTTTCTTTAAAAGATCATTACACGTTTAATATGTAGTAAAATATAGTTCCTCACTAAACATCAGTTCTAAAATTCAAGATCAATGTTGACTATATAAACATCGTGAGTATATGACTTAAAAATTCATGTCACACTTAAATTACAATATTTTTAAATTATCAATGCTTATCAGATAAAAACTATTGTTTATTTTAACTACAACAATTTCTTGGATTATCAAGAAATTTTTTATAAAATCTGTCATGAAATGTTGTCATACCTGCTATTTTACAAAATATTGTTTTCAATGAAATATATAAAGACAAAATAAAATTATCTTCACTTTTGGCACACAACTGTATATCATAAAGTCTTGCAGGTTTTTGACACACTTAGTAAAATTTGGATATTCTCCAAAATTCGATGAAAATTTCAGGCAACATAATCACCAACTGAGAGTCTGTGATTCAAAGACTGACAAAAAAAAACAACAAACTGGAGTTTGGCATTATCTTCTTTCATAACATCATCTATTTTCTACTTACATTTATGATCCCATACTGTTTAATTCATTAGTCTTCTTTCATAGGACACAAACTGCCTTTCTGCAGTATCGAAGCGCATTTTTCTGTCACTACGGGAAGCAGAATTAGGTCGCTAAATGTAGAACCAAACCGGAACGGATGTACGAAAATCTGAATTGTTTGTTGTTGTTTTTTTAAGTTCTGTTTGTTTTTGTATGTTTGTTTGTTTGTTTATTCAGGAAATGGCACATGTAACATAAGATTGGCACATAGAAACATATTAAGTTGGCACATAAATAAGAGTTAGACATGAATATATGTGTTTTTAGAAACTAATAGTATAAAAACTCATTTTCAGATATTGATCGCATTTTGAATAAAAGGTGAAAAGACGGATTTCTCAGGCGTGCGGATGACGTTAAAAATAGAATTTATCTTAAACAGCCTAACGCAAGAGAGAAAATCATTATATTTAAATATATATATATATATTCTTTTTTTCCCGAAAAAGATCGTATCTTCGAAAGTCAAATGAAGGATTCAAATAGCAAAATATATCTTCAAATTAATGAATACTATTACAAATTATAAAAATAAACAAAAACAAAAAAATTATCGATAATTTTCACCAATCAAGGGCATAATATGTTACCATGGGACAGAAACTTTTTTTTTAGTTTTAAAGCATGGGACGGATATTTTTTTCCAAATAAAATGCCATGGGACACATACTTTTTTAAAATGAGAATTTTGTTTTGTACTGGTCCCATCATGGTGATAAATTTTGCCTGGTCCCTTAGCATGTACCTGTTCTTGCTAAAATTGTTCTGCAATCTGCTGCTTGACTTTCAGAGTTGTGCAGTGTAAATACAGCCATTCTATCTAACTGAAGCCTGTCATGCACGTAAAAAATGACAACCAAAACATAATTTCTTATTATCCCCTAAGAAGTTAAAAAATGAATTATTAAAACAATGAAATGAGAAAAAAAATTAGGATGAAAGTACAGAACTATTAAACACAGAATTTGGTCAAAAACTTAAAAACATCATCTTAATATGCATTTTTCTATCTGAAAGACCAGTGGCTAGGGGGCGTTGTACTCTTGGTAGATCCTTGCATCGCCTTTGCATCAAAATATTTCATATGTAATGTATAGCCAGCTGACATTGACAGGATTGTCATACGATGTAGAACTTGAAAAAGTTAATATTTTTTTCTGTGATGCGTTTAGCATCATCTTCAATTTTTGAAGAAAAAAAAACCAGCATTCCGCACGAAAAATTAAAGTCCAGACTTTTTGATATGGAACTCGTAAACTTGCTTACCAGGTAATTGGTCGATTGCGAATTTATTTTGTTAAAACACATTCTGATTTCACACACAAGTACTCAGAAGTTGACATCAAAGAGATGCTTGAGTTTATGATTGACAATATCTATGTGGATTTCGGACACCAGGTATTCCAAGAATCTATTGGAATTCCCATGGGTACCAGATGCGCTCCTTTATAAGCAGACCTATTTTTAAATTAATATGAAGCAGAATTTGTGCAGAATCTTACACGTGAAAAGAAGAAAACACGTGCTGTGGCCTTCAACTCAGCTTAATTCCCCGCCTACGGCATGATCCGAGGCATCAGTATCCAGGATTAAATGACCTGTTCTGTTCCGTATTGCGAGTACTGGAGGTTTGGTCATTAACTGGATGAGTTCCGCGAAAGCATTTTGCTGCTCTTCGCCCTATCGGAAACCATTCTTTCCGGTAACCGCATATAGCGGAGCCGCAATTCTTGAGAAGTGAGGGATAAAACTAAGTGGTACTTTGCGAAGCCGAGAAAACTCTCTACGCCGTTAACATCACAAGGAACAGGCTAATCACGCACTGACTGAATATACTCGCTTACGGTTCTACCAAGGAACTCGGCCTTAGTCTTATACAGTTCTCATTTCCAAGGTTTAAATTTGAGACCATAAACTCAGAACCGCTCAAATTCTTGGCGCAAGTTATCAATGTGAGCGTGTGCTTAAATCCAAGAAATAGAATATCGTCTAAGAAAGCTAGGGCAATCTTCCAGTTAAGTCAGGGCAACACCAAATTGATAGCCCTGGCGAAGGTAGCGGGGGCATTGCACAAACCGAACCCCATACTAGTCAACTCAAATAACCCACATTTTGTTATGAAAGCAGTCTTCTTCCGGTGTTGCCAGTTAGCCACGTTAGCGTCTACCTGAGAGAAACAGCGGTTTCTCGCTATCGTGTCTATGTACTCCTCGACAAGCGGCAGAGGGTACGTGTCCTTGACTGCCACCTTATTCAGGGATCTATAATCTACGCACCAGCGGACACTGCCATCCTTCTTCCTGACAAAACTTGGGCCGGACGCCCAGTCGGAGGAAGACGGCTGAATGACTCAGGCTTGTAACATCTGATCGAGATTACCTACTTCCTCTCCTTGAAAGGATAAGTTTCCTTAATCAAGGTCATCTACTGCGAAGACGTCGGCAAATTCTTTAACTGGCTCCGCAGCTTGAGACTTGTCTTCCACAGGTGCGTCTTGCCCAACTGTTCTAGGAGTGGGGCGATATGCTCATAACTGCCCCCCCCCCCCTCGGCTGACACACGACGCACTGTGGGATCGGTACTTCAACTGACACTGCAGGTACGGTCTCCCCTACCTTGGCACCAGTCTTAAAAATATGGCTTCTGTCGGTCAACTTTAGGATGAATGCATAACTTCATAACTTGACTTTAATTCCTGTGGCATTGTTTGTCCGTGAAGCTACTATACCAGGAGGAAATTTGCTAGCTGGTTCCAGCACAAACTCTGGCATATCGGAACTAAGGGTACACTCGATAGCTTAGGCAGCGTTCGGAGGAACCTGCACCCTGCGGACTGAAATCGCATCGAGTACTAGTACTGTCTCATCAGCATCCAAGGCAAAGGTAGTGTTAATGCTCTTGACCCTTAAAGTACCGGCTTCACAGGAAACCTCTGTGCCATGCGTAAGCAGGAAATCAATCCCTAGTAACGTCTCGGGTTTACAAAATTATATTCCCTGAAACGCATACACAGATTCCCGAGGTACCCTGCTCACACCCGCTCCCTCGCCAGCTAGCCTAACATAAGGGTCCCTAATAATCTCGGGTTTTAGTCGCAAAGATCTGTATCTTCGCTTGAAATTATCGTGATGTGGCTGCTGTCTCAATGGTTGCTTTCACTCGCTGGCCTCCTATCTGTATTGGGATACGCCACACACCTGAACAGATGACTTGACTACCGGTCCTAACGAATGGTAGGCATCAGTCGCATTCACATTTGGTTTATAGAACTTACTTTGGTACCTAGATCTAAATCTAACGCACTACGTCTGTTGTCCTACTACCATTGGACTTAGAGACAGGGCTTAGGAGTACATAATCTTCGTTTGCGGATCGGGCAGTCGCGAAGCATGTGCCCTGGCTCCTTGCATTCATAACATATAATGCCTCGACGCACGATAACGTCCGAATTCCTTGAGGATCCACGCTCGGGACTGGAATCCCTGGTACTGTCATCCGAGCCCTTGAAGAAGGATATGGAAATAACGAACAGTATTCAATCTCAAAGTCCATAAATCAATACAAAAAGCAGAGCAAACACGGATCGCTGAAACATCAGAGGTGGGATCAGGTGCGATGGAGGAGTAAGCATCCCCTACTGACCGGTCACATCCGCCTTGTGCTCCTTGTCATGATTAGGAAATAACGGAAAAATCCGTCGTCAATTCAGTGTAATATTAATGGACTTACAATAAGTATGAAAAACGTCAGTCAGCATTTGACTCAATGTACGCTGACAAGGTCATTGTATCGACCATAGAACTAATGATCTATACGGGTCCCGGACCGATGACTTGGCAGGGTCCCTGCTGGTGCGTCGTAGATCCTATAGAGCAGAGCGTCCGTCATAATCGACCGAAGATCCCTATGGAGTACTGCGCGCGACGTGACGGTCTCTTAGGTCGGTGCACTCCCTGTCCGCGACTCAAAAACGGTCCCTAGGATCAGTGCCTCCCTGTGTGCGACGCACCCTGACAAAAAAGTACTGTAGTTAACTACAGTTTACTATAGTTAACTATAGTAAATTAAAGTGTAAAAGTTTTCGCCAAAGTTTTTCAAAGTGTAAAAGTTTTCGCCAAAGTTTTTCAAAGTGTCAAAGTTTTCGCCCAAAGTTTTTCAAAGTGTCAAAGTTTTCGTCAAAGTTTTTCAAAGTGTCAAAGTTATCACTATAGTTAATCAAAGTTTTCAAAGTGTCAAAGTTATAACTATAGTTAATTATAGTAAACTATAGTTAAGTCAGAAAGTCAGACACAAAGTAACTGTGCTCGGAAGTCCCAAGGCTCTACTGTCACTGCCGATCGACGATTAGGAATTACCTTGAGAAACACTAACACTATGTGACTGTCCTCCCACAGAAACAGGCTAAAACTCTCCGCTGCGTGGGGACACTACTGCAGGTATATCATGTCGGGACAGTATACAAGGGACACAAGGACTCCCCTTGCTACTACTCACTTCTGACCCTATACTTCCTGCATAGATGGGGGTGACTGTGGCTGGCCAACTTTCATCATACCAGCCATCATCTAGGTTACTTAACTGCCTCTTCATACTTTTCTCTATAGACCCATCCTGTGAGGACATACTGGTTTCATGGGCATTAAAATCCCCCCGCAGGGACTAATAACTTTAACACCCTTCCGGTGACTTGACTTAGCTCCCCATGTACTTGATCCATTTCCCCCTCGAATGGGGTCAACCGCCCCCTCCAGTATATTCCGTCTCTTCTGGAGGAGCGCATAGGACTCGGACCACTCGGGTGCATCCCCTGGACCCTACGAAATGGTTCCCTGAGTGAGTGACATGTCTGCCTCCCCATACAAAGTGACATTATTCGGGGCACCCCCAGCTCCTGAGGCATCTGTGTACTAGCGACACTCGGGGGCGAACTACACGCTCCTAGCAGGCAAGACTTGCTATGGGCTACACTCCACCGGTGTACCCTTCAGACCAAAGCGGATTTACAGTCAACTCGTACACAAACCGAATCGTACACAAAAAGTCAATTCGTACACCAAAAAGTCAACTCGTACACAAACCAGAAGTCAACTCGTACATAGGTTTTCCTATGTGATTTAAGGTAATGTCTTCCCCAGTTTACAAAAAATTGAGAAGTCAAATCGTACACAAATGTGTTTCCTGTACATTTTAACTAGTTTATGCCTCAGATTTCGCGCAGATTTATTTGTTCTCAAGATTTTCCAGAATGTATCGTACATATTTTTATATGAATATATATTTATTTGTTTGACAGATGATGATGATTGTTATTTCTGTTGGAATGACTTGTTATACTGAATTCATGATGAAATCTAGATAGAACGTTCTATCGTTAAAATGATATTGTCCTACGGACCCGGTTTAACGATAAAATCCGTTCCGTGTATTCGTAATGTAGCAAAAGAAACATGGGCGATAACTTGTACTCTCTATAACTCAGTGCATTTACTACGAACAATCTAGAGACTTCCGAATGTAAACATGGCAGGTAAATTTGAAACGAGAGAAAAACGTTGAGAAAATTAATTGGATTTTCGTCTTTAGATGGATTATTTTCTGGTATTAAAGGCATATATAATCTCAAAAAGGTTTGTTATGATTAATTTGTTTGTTATTTCCAGTGCAAATCCTTCTATATTCTTCAAAATCATTTCGGAGTGGATCCGCTCCGATTTGCTACATTGCAAGTATATGGGACGTATTCTAACTGTGGTGAGGGCTTGTACCGAGACACAGTTAGATCATTCTTACTAGATGAAATCCCGTCCATTACACGATGATCGTGGTACACATTCAACTACAAAGTTATAATTATTGATTATATACTCTCTATCTCACTCTAAACTATGTTTATATATGCTAAGTTTTATTCTAATTTGTATGAATAAAATAATATAAAATTACTTTCTTTTTTTCAATATTGTGGTCATTTTGGTTCCTTCATATAAGATTATTTTCCACTGTATGCATTTTTTCTCGTGGGGCCGTTTCTAATCTTTGTTGTGGTTTATTAATGAAAACAGACGAAGTATCATTTCTAATTTATATTTGTATTTGTATAATATTTACATACCAAAACAAAAGTAAGATACAACAAGCACAACTAACAAGCTCTATTAGTCAAGTCACAAGTCAATTATTGTCAGGTTAACAAAACACAGCCACAACAAGCACAGCTTAAATGCACTAAAACTAAAATCAAAACAAGCACTACTCAGTTATGGTCACAAAACACAGTCAGAGTTTAGAAGGGGCTGTACAGGCGTCCAAGCTTCTTCAGTAGGGAAAAGGTGGAGATGTCCCCCATGACATAGGTGGACCACAGCTGGAAAATCCTGGCCTGGACCTAATATGAAAAAAAGACATGAAAGTAAGATCCTTCATCAAGTAATAAAATAGTTCAAAAGTAAGTTTAAACAAAGTTTAAAAGGTAAGATTCTTCATCATAATGAAAGTTAAATCAATAAATTTTACAATCTATTTGAGCACTTTAATAGTAAATTATTTTAAAATATATCGATTATTAGTTGAAATTCACGATACCTTTTTGATGGACTTCCTCTGCAGCCTCTGAAGTTTCCCCTCACTGACCAGGCGTCTCTGCAGGGGGATGAGGTCACTTTCAATCCTCGGGAGATTTAGGAGGACCCTCAATGAAAGGTTTTGGGACCCTTGGGCCTTCTGCAGGTTCATCCTGGTGTGCCAACCTTCTACCTGAAAAAGTGATTTTTAAATTATTATAATTATAGTTTATATTTATATATTGTAAGTACATTGTATAGATGTGAAGTAAATTTTACAATATTAACTAAATAAAAAGGGTTTAGTGGAATATTTGAAACTTTATTATTTATCTAAACTACCTAAAAAAAATTACCTCAGTTTGTCCGGATTGATTGGTTAAAGTTGCACCAGGATGACACAGGCCAAGTGCGGTTGATGATCATGTTCGATGGATATAGTCAACAACATCCCTCAAGGGTCTCTCCTCCCCAACGGAGTTGCTGATCCTCTGGAAGGCTGGGACGATGTGTTCCTCAGTGATAGGGATGAGAGGGACAGCCATCAACTTCTGTACACACTTGTTGACGTCATCTCTCTCTGTATGCAACCTGATTCAAATAAATGCAAATTTAATGTTGATATAATTTTTTTCATATCTTACCTTTAGTCCATTGCCCTGGACCTTGATATAGACTGCCTTAGACCAATGGAAGACGCATCCACGGACCTTGACCTGTGCTCAAAGCCAGCCGTAAACAGCGTCCCTGCAGGGGGGGTAGGGTGTAGGTTTGATTGTATATTGTTTAACGTCCCTCTTGAGAATTTTTCACTCATATGGAGACGTCTTTATCGTGCCAGCGCCTACCGTGACACGGGACCTACGTTTTTAAGGTCATATCCGAAAGACCCGTGACTT
>PRKT01000001.1:6899700-6912443 GCA_003671525.1 Saccostrea glomerata | reverse complement strand
GGGGGGAGGGGTAGGAAGGCAATCTACAATGGACTGGAATACCTGCAATAAAAAAAATGAAATTAAAAGAGTGTCTTTAAAGTCATAATAAAAATGTACAAGAATCTTATCTTAAGAATTTTGAATAGTAAGTTTATTGATTTGATTGTTTAATTGAAAAAAAAAACATTTCTCCTTACATGTTCAATAGCTGCATGAATTATGAAAAAAACTTTCTGTGGTCCTTTACATGCTTGTCTGGCGTTATCTGGTCGACTCCTTCATCAACCAGAGAGCTGTGAACTATTAGAAACATAAATGTACTTGAAATCAAATATGCATTTTTTTTTATTTTATCTGTAGAAATTATTAACAAATAAATTTTTACATTAATTATACTTCTTCAGAATAATAATTATCAACCAGAGCTGTGGGACTCTTTTCTTTTTATGTAGAATTAATTAACAAAAAATGAATTTTTACAATAATTATACTTCATAAGAAAATATTTACCTCTCATGCAGTTGGTCAGGGATGGTGAAGTGTTTATCCACATGGAATGTGGAATCAGGCTTAGGAACTGGCTCTGGCTCGGGAACTGGCTCAATGTCCATGGGTTCTGGCTCTGGTACTGGTCTTGTCTCGTCTAATTAGTTGATAGTGAATATACATGTATATGTGTATACAAATATATACACATATACATAGCTAACAATAACTATCACCAACAGATAAATTTTAATAACAGGAGGCCCATGGGCCTTATACGTCACCTGAGCATCATGCAACAACAATTTAGTCTATGTTTTAAAAGCTTTCTACTGTAACATTTACAATTTTGAAAGAGGCACCATTCCTCATAACTATACACTTAGCAATTCAAAGAAATAATGCATTTTCAGTATATTATATTTAGCCCCGCCCTAGCACTAGAACCCCTGACCCCAGGACCATGAATTTCACAATTTGGGTAGAGGATTTAAAGCTGATTACAATCATGCAAACAGTTTGACTGCTTGATGTCCAGGGTTTTTAAGATTTTTAAATATCGCATTAATTTTTGTGGTTTTGGCCCGACCCCTCAGACCCCAGGGGGATAGGGACCATGAAATTCACATTTTGTTGTTCCCCTTCATCCATATATACTTTATGCTAAAATTGGTTGAAATCGGTTGAGCAGTTGCAGAGAAGAAGTTGCAAATGTTCAAATGTTAACGCACATCCGCACGACGCCGGATGAAAACAGATAGCAATAGGTCACCGATTTTATTCAGGTGAACTAAAAATGCATAAAACAATACAAAATAGGAGCAGAGCAAACACGGAACATGCAATGAAAGAGGCCGACTGGGTAATTAATTGCACAGTAACTATCGCATCATAATAGAGTGAAGCGTATTTAATGTTTTCAGGGAAATGTTTTCACACATTTGATATATTTCGGAAATAACAGGTTAAGAAAATTAATTACAATTTTATATAACGAATTTTTAGAACTATTTTTCAACCGATAGGTAGATTGACTTTGTTATAGTGTACTTTTGACGTTATGATGAACTGAAGAATGTAAAACAAGAGGCCCAGGAGTCACGTCGCTCACATGAGCAACTAGCACAGGTACCTGACGTTACTTATTTTTCTTTTAGTGAAAAAAATAAACCCTTACCTAATAATAAACCAAGGTCCCCCATCAGCGTTATCTGGAATTTTTCTAGGTCTGTCACATCCACTTGTATTTTCGTCTGAAACTCCTTTAAATAAATTCCTGCAACCGTATTCTTTCTGTGGCCTGCCTTTCGAGGTCTACACTTACATCCAGTGCAACTAGAAGGGCGCATCACACTTGCAAATATTTTTTTCAATGTAATACTACTTTGATAACCGATAATGGCCTAACCCTTGCCCCAGGGGTCATAATTTGAACAAACTATGACCAATCACGGCTCTGTTGTCTTTGGTTGATTGTGTATTGTTTAACGTTCCTCTCGAGAATTTTTCACTCAAATGGAGAAGCCACCACTTGCCGGTGGAGGGCTACAAATTTTGTCCTAATGCTCGGCACTTTCAGCAGGGAGGGATCTTTTTCGTGCCAACACCTACTGCGACACGGGACCTCGGTTTATACGGACTCACCCGAAGGACCGATGTCCACGTCTCACAGTGGGATTCGAACCTGCGACGTGAGGAACAAATCCTTACTTCGCAACTCTAGAGCAGGCACTCTAATTTTTCAGACCCAGTGGTTTTTGAGAAGATTTTGATAGATTTTCCCTATGTATTTCTGTGTACAACTTTGTTGTCCCACCCTACCCCTGGGGTTCATAATTTAAACAAGCTTGAATCTTCACTACATGAGGATGTTTTTACATGAGTTTCATCTTTCCTGACCCACTGCTTCTTTAGAAGATTTTTAAAAGATTTTCCCAATGTATTCCTATGTAAAACTTTGATACCCCATTGTGGCCCCACCCTAACCCCCCGGGGGGGGGGGTCATGATTTGAACAAACTTGAATCATCACTACATAAGGATGCTTCCACATAAGTTTCATCTTTCCTGGCCCACTAATTTATCACTAATTCATAACTATCTCCCCTTGGAAGAGGGCGTTGTCCTTCATTTGAACAAACTTGAATTCCCTTCGCGCAAGGATACTGTGTGCCAAGTTTGGTTGAAATTGGCCCTTGAAGAAAGAAGAAAATGCGAAACGTTTACAACGACGACAAACAACGGACATATTTTCATCAGAAAAGCCCACTTGAACTTTCGGCTCAGGTGAGCTATAAAAAGTAAGAAATAAAAAAGCTCTTGAAATAATTTAAAAACATAGGAAACTGAGATTCTCTTAATCATTTTTGTTTTACTCTCAGGGAAATTTCATTTTGAGATGCCCTTGTGGATACAAAACGCAGGGTACTCCACAAGGGGTTTTACCATGGCGGCCCGCCATGGTTAAATTTATGTGCGCCATGGTTTAACGATCTGCGCCTTAGTGTAAATCGGCAGCCGCCATTATTAAATTTTATTTAATTTCAGTCCTGACACATACTTATTTAATGACTTGAGTAGCTACATGAAATTGTGTTTATACTACGACTGCCATGCACCTCGCATGCCTCGAAAGAACGCGGACTATGCTTAACAAACACATACGTCGTTAATCAGCGACTATGCTGTGAAGCGTGACAATCAATTGAGAGTCAATCAGATGATCAATATTTTGAGAGTTTATTATCCTGTACACATGTGAATAAAATTTGGGAAAATTCAACATGTTAACTAAATTATTGGATATACAACGGGCTTATAAAAGATGACGCATGCGATTCAGGTTTCTGTGCCAGAAAGAATACTTTGTAAAAATTTCATATTCCTCTGTAAATGCTGTATTTAATCAGTTTCCCATGCTATGTTTTTCCAGCTTTAACTTAATTATCTTTCTGATAAAATGTGCATAGGGCCTACTTATCTCAGCGAGATGTCGTAGGGACTAAAATATTTGGTCGGACGTCCACTACGACATCTCAGTCCACTTCCACACAACGTGATTAGGGATTTTTTGCTCAGATTTCGACCGCTTGTTTCAATCAATATGGG
The DNA here is from genome assembly GCA_003671525.1 of Saccostrea glomerata. NCBI lineage: Eukaryota > Metazoa > Mollusca > Bivalvia > Ostreida > Ostreidae > Saccostrea > Saccostrea glomerata. The sequence continues at coordinate 6,908,868 of PRKT01000001.1, read as the reverse complement.
CTGAAATGAATTATCTGCTCGCTTCAACTTTTTCCTTTGAACATCTCTTTAAGTCTCTATCACAATAAAACTTTCCTTTCTTACCTTTAAAATGTTTAAATCCAACAAAATATAAAGTTGTTTATTTTTCCTATGTAATGTCCCATTCATTTAAACCTCCGATTTTGAAGAGTTCCAAAATAGACTGCTTTGAATAATTCGTACTATATTCATTCCTATAGGAAATAGTAGTAGAACGAATAATTCTGAGCAAAAAATCCCTAATCACGTTGTGTGGAAGTGGACTGGACTGAGATGTCGTAGTGGACGTCCGACCAAATATTTTAGTCCCTACGACATCTCGCTGAGATTAAGGGCCTACTTCTCATTCGCCGTCTTAGTTTTAGAGTTGCTTCCCGTTGTTATGAAACGTCACGTGGCGCTATTTCTAGCACTGGGGCACGTGGAGAAGTAAACAAATCTTGGTGAAAAATGCAGTGTCTAGAAAAATAAACCGTTTAGAAAAAACGTACACTGGTCCAAATGTTCCTTTGTGTGTTAACTTAAAAAAATACTTCCCATTCATTAGTTTAAGTCATATTGAAACTAAACATTTCATACAACAGGCTACAGTTCTTTTAATTATTCATTTCTGAAAAAAATTATGCCATGGTTACTGACTTATTGTATAAACAATATTTATTTAGAAGGTAACAACTTAACAATTTGGGACAAATTTTGGTATATTTGTGCGGGAAGATACAGGATAAATCCTTTTCAATTTAATAACTTTTTTTTAGCTTTAAAATGTGTTAGTTATTCCATTGTTTTGTGTTGTAGTGGTTAATATTAAAAATTGTAAAACCAATCATTGATTAATGAAGATTAGGAAGTCTAACACCCATCCATGTTTTAAGCCACATTTCGCCTTCGCGCAGCTTCCTCCATGGTTAAAATTTCAAATGTGGAGAACCCTGAAACGGTAGATTTTTGTGTTTCTTAAATATAATGTACAGTATAGCATTACTAATCATATATAATAATTTGAGCAAAAAGTCTATTTTAGTATATGTACTATTATAGCTGTGTAGTATTTGTATAATTATAACTTAAAAGTGCGAAAAATTTGGCGCTTTCCTAAATAATCCTATAATACCTGTGTTTTGAGAAAGTCCCTTAAAATTATCTCGAAGGTAGATTTTCTCTAAACTTAGCATGTACACTATAGGCAATGTTAATTACATGAACTTATGGTGTAAAGTTGAAAAGTTTCTCTTTTGTAGTTTTCACACAATAACACCCCAGTCGGCTCCTTTAAACTCGACTGGGCAAGTGCCTCATTGCTTACTTTATAGCATGCGTACATGGATACTTACTACAATCTGAATTTCGGTAATTCTATTTCATAAAACAACTTTTTTTACGAATAAATACAAAAGCTTTAATTAAACGACCTTCATTACTTCAGAAGTCTTGCTTCACATACATGAATGATACGGTCCCTAATTTTACAAGACAGACTGGTTCATGTATCTGACAAAATGCAACAAATATGTGTACTTTTGCTCTTGTCTTGATTGTAGTGTCTCATTGAATACAAGGAAACGAATTCAGAAGAGGTTCTGAACCATAATATAATCAAAAGTTTGATAAATGACAAATATTTTTTTTCCACTTATCACAAAATAATTGTCAAGTTGAATTTTATGAAGGGAGACCCAAAGATCAATTATTTATCTTCAAGGCAGGTTTGCTATGCAAAGAATTTTCTTATTGTTCCGCATGAGAAAATAAAATTACGATTAAAATAGAATTGAAAGAATACAAGGAAGAACACGGAAAACATCGTTATATAGACTTGATATTTATAAATTTATTTACTGTACACAGGAAGTTATGCAGAGAAAAGCAATAAGAATTGCAGGTCCCATTCCGTATTTACATATACTAAACGTTCTTTTTTATATTAGAAAAAATATATATATTTTTTCAGCTTATAAATGTATACTGAAAGGAAAAAGAAACGCAGGGTAAACTTTTAAGGTGAATTAAATTTGTTTTTTTTTCAAATATGTTTTAGTTTTTATATCTAACTTTTAAAATCATCTTTCAAAAAAATATAACCAAATTCCCATTTGATTTTGTCTGATAATTCATGATTTACTGAATCTCAAATGACGATACCCCCCAAAAGTGAAAATCGAAACCTCTTATTATCTTCAATGTCTCTCCCGTGCATCTGTCAAAGCCTTATTTTTCCTTTGCATGGAATTTCATTAGGGTGTTAATTTTTCAGACCCGGGCTATATTTGGCATGGGTAACCACGCAAAAAAAATTAGTCAAACTGCGCGCGCATGCGCCAATGAGAGGAATTAAACAATAAGTTGACTGGCTCAAACAATCAAATTGAGGAATCGTTTTCTTTCAAATTTTGTATGAATGTAATGATTATAATCATCTACTGTATAAATGGCTGTTTTTGTGGTAGTACGGTGGCGATTTAAGAGATGGCAGGACGAATAACCCGCTCGTAACATGGCTCTGTTTCACATTAACGTCATCGTCACGGTTGATTGAAAACCATGTCAGACCCTCTCTGACAACGGGTAACAAGTTTTATGGGGGAAAATTTAGAAGAAACTGCTTAGTAAACCCTTGTTGCCCTTTTCATTAATTAGGCAATTCGAAAACAAGACCCCATTGAACTTACGTAAACTGTGCCAAGATTGCAAGAAATTCATAATGTCTCATAATATTGAAAAACGATGTGCATACCTCATATGCATCAAATAATGCAAAAAAATTTGTTGACAAACTCGTCGTTAAAAAAATGCACGTGTTTTGGGCTTCTTAGCGTTTTCCCTACGTGACGTCATAAATTTTACGGTTGAGTAATTCTGAACACTGATATTGGTGCACAGTAACTAAATTTCTCTTCTGACCAATTTTGGTAATTTTCGGTCATGTGGTCAATTTTTTTTCGAACATTATGCTACCCTGCGTTTCTTTTTCCTTTCAGTATATATGGAATAAATAAAAGTAAATTAAGCCATTGATTACAATATAAGATATTGGTCAGGATATGATAAATAAAATAAAGAAGAAAAAATACGAAAACTTCAGTAAAACTTTAGGCCTTTTATTCTATCTTGATAAACTTAACAAAAAATATTTTGGTGCCCCCTCTTCTCATCCGCGTTCTAGGGGCCTGAAAAGATGGTTTGTTTTTTTTATCTCCCCATGTTTCATTTAAAACGAACTTAATTATATAATAGGACCTGGTATTGTAAATCACATGCCCCCCAGCTCCCCCAAATGATTGGATATTTTCCAAGTTGAAGTGGCATACCTCTGTCAAAAGTGGCTTCATCGTATTTAAAACAGAATCTGATTTATATAATTTTATGATAAATCTGTATACTAAATTTCATTTAAATATGTGCAACCTCTGCAAAAATAATGAACGGAAACTGATGGTGGGCCGACAGACTGACCACCCATCGAACGACAGACCGACGGACAGCAGCAAAGCAACATGCCCTCCCTTCGAAGAGGGGCATAATAATATTATACGTCTAAGTTATATTTCGTGCGAAAAATATTTTCATTTTAAGTTTATGAAGCACATATGACATTTTATGATGTTTTACGATGTTTGGTAAATTAGGCTTTGGATTTTCAAAAACATGTATACCCGGTATTTCAGATAATGTCGCGTTATTTGTTTTGAGTTTGAATTAGATAGTGATTTAATGAATGATGGAAAGGATCAAAATATTACTTTAAGTTTTAATAATAGTTTTACTAGGGCTTTAATATTTAAAACTTTAAAAAGATGTTTATTTAAGTGGTCATTGTCATCTTTAAATCAACTTCACAAACAACAGAGCTCTTTTAATCGTGGTGAAAACGCTGGAGTGGATGATCCGGAATAGATTAAAAAACAAAGTGTACGTGACAGAAATTGCATCTTTTCTCTTCGAGTGCTATTTAAAATACGATCTTGTAAATAAAACATTTCCTTGTCTAAGTTGTTGGCACTGACTTAATGACATATACTGTTTACATCCCACACAAAGTAGAACTATACACATAGCAATGTCATAGGCTGTCATAAGTTTATTACCTTATTAAATATTATAAAATGCAGGACTTCTAATATAGCATCCAATTACTATGACACCTCGTTTACACTAAATTTCAAAACGAGAAGAAAGCAAAGATGCAGACAAAGTTTATCATTTAAGGTGTTCATAGAAAACCTCGTTTATAAAAAAAACTAAAGGTCTATGTTCTCTGCAGTTATCCGTGTAATGTTCTTGTTTTCATTGTATTTCAAGGATGTAAAAACAATTATTGCGTCCCTTTCAAATGTATCTCTCAGTTGATTCTATATGCAAAAGCATGTACTACGTATTTTTTTCTACAGCTAGGTACGTATTGACATACAAGTTGTCAGCAGTCCCGCTTAAAGTCATCATTTCGCAGTTCTTTGGTCAATACAATGACTGTCAGCAAATACAATTTATCATGGAGTCAAATAGTGACTGACATTTTTCATACTAATTGTTAATCCTTTATTTACATACATGTACTAAATTGACGATAGATTTTTCCGTGATTTCTCGATAATGATATGGAGCACATGGCGGGTGTGACCAGTCGGCAGGGGATGATCACTCCTCCATGGCACCTGATTCCCCTCTAATGTTTCGGAGGTCCTTATTTGCTCTGCTCTTATTTTGTATTGTTTACTGGACTTTTGATCTTGAATACTGTTCGTTATCTCCATACATAACGTAATGGTCGTAAAAATTTACAAGGTTGTCATTAAAATTGATTGTTGAAATTATATTGCATTTACTCATGAAATAATTTTCATATTAAATACATAAAGACGTCGACCTGATGTCAGTTTTGCTAATTTTCTGTCAGTGAACTAAATAAATTTACTTATTGGTAAGGTTATGACATGTATTAGTTCACATTGTCAAGAAATCTATCTAGACGTGAGGAACTGTCCAATCTCAAAAATCTAGTTTCGGGGAGGGGGATGTTGAACCCATTTATCTTACTTTTTGATATAATTCTTCTTCTAAAATCAAAGTATTAGCATCAAAATTTTGCTAATACCCTATAAGTGAAAAAATTTAACTAGACGCTTATTTAGGATTTCCCCCTAAAAATTGGTTTATTTTTTTAGCAATATGCAATTTTTAACGATTTTAAAATGCTCACTATAGAAGCTTTTACATTAAGAAAAACGCAATCAATTTTTAGGGATATTTATTTTTGGCGATCTCGGCACCCTCGCCAATAATGCGAAAATTAAATTCTCGCCAAAGATTCTGCTTATATGGTACTTCTTTCGGATATAAGGCTAATTTAAAGCTGAACACGGCTCATAAACAGCCATACATCATTTTCGCTATAATTATCTATGATGTCATCACCAGGTCATACTCTTCGTATTTGTTCCAGCCAGTCGCTATATATAATGGTCTTTAGACAAAGCGAGAGTCCTATCAAATATGGCGGACATATTCCTTTTACCTTCAGCTTAATGCAGTCATTTATCATCGGTAATGTGCCAGGTGATGAAATAGTAGTGCACATTAAGGGGGGGGGGTCGAGATAAGAGGGGAAATCTTTGTTAAAGACATGTTAAATAAGCAAGACATAAAAAATAAGTTAGGTAAGCCTTCATACTCCCCTTAGACGTACAAAAATTTGGCATAATAAAACATACTAGAAAAGACACAAGTAACAAAAAAATAAACAAGACCTGCAAACATATATTTTTACCTATAAACACCATTAAATACGAAAGTTAATTTATCGAAAAAAAAATTCTCTTACTGCGCGCATTATTCATTGCTCATGATTTTCATTGGTAAGCTTCAGCATTTAAGCTTTCGGACACGGTCTCACTTTTTTTTCTACGATCGATGATAACTATTTGATATTATTTGATGACCATTTATCAGGTATTACTCTCAGTATTAAAGTTACTTAATTTTAAGAAATGACTAGACACAATGTCACATTAGATTACACGTATTTGTAATATAATTAATTTGCTTAAATTCCGCACTCTGTATATAGATGAATGCAATTCAGTTCATTAATTTTCATGTAAAGTTTTATGTCTTTTTTAAGGATGAATCTGCGGTTGTTGGGTTTTTTTTGTCCCCCGCTTAAAGAGGTCTGGGGATATTATTTTTCGGTCTGTCAGTCCGTCCTTCTGTATTTCTGCCTGTCTGTCCGTAACACTTTCCTTTTCACGCGTTATATGTATCTCGAGAAGCCTTCGATTCGATGAAATTTTACAAAGCAACTCCCTATGGCCTAAGGAGAACCCAAATTGATTTTGAGGTAAAACGTCACGGTCGTAAATGCTTTCTCCCATTGGTTTTGCTATCTCAAGAAATGAACTTCGAGAAGAAGAAAAAAAAACATTTGTTACCTCTTCAGTGTCTTTCAAACAGCTGCACAATAGTTGCATGTAGGTCAAAGACAGCAGGATAAAATATTCTGTATGTAAATTAATATAAAACATATTATCTAAATTAAATTAGATATTTTGTGGGTTTTATATTTCGGCAAAAATATGTAAATTAAGGTAATTCCAATGCTGGTTACCTACATAATGTCTTGTTCTATAAAGTTTGCAATAAAACAACTCGGTGCAGAATTTTGTTAAGTAGAATTACTTAACTCTTTATATTTATTGCATAAACGTATACAGTATTGCATAAAGAGAGACATGATTTCTTCGCCCATGAAAAATCATATACCCCTTGGGCAATGATATTAAGTATTATTATATACACATGTAGTCTGTAAATAGTCCCAGTAAAATCTCTACAAATGCAAATGGTTTACAACACTACATATTCTTCGGATGTGAGGCTGTATTCATCGGAGGGTCAGTGCGCGTACAACAGAATCATATCGACACAATTAATACCTCAAACAACGTCAAAAGCAACGACTGCAGCGGCCGGAGGCAGTTTTTTTTTTTTTTAAATCTGCTCAATGCCCCTGCTCAATGCCCCTGAGTGCCAAGTACATATGACAAAATTTGCAGCTCTACACCGGCAAGTGGTGGCGTCTCCATGTGAGTGAAAAAAATCTCGAGAGGGACGTTAAACAATATGCAATCAATCAATCAAACAGTTTTTAATGTCTTGTTAACAGTTTATTCAAATCCTCGGTCAACATTTATACTTTTCTGGTGAATAATGATCAATATTCCTCACTGAAAGAGTCCATAGTGGTACAGAAACATTCGACGCCTTATGACCTCCGATCATGATGTCGACAGAAAACGGACAAATTTTGATAAGAAAAGCTTACAGGAGCCTTCGACGAAGATCAGTATAAATACATGACAGTTTTGGTATATATTTTATTTACATTTAATTAGTTATACAATGTTATTTGAAATCAAAATATTAACATTTCGAATGTCTTTGTCGGAGATAAAATTACAAATAGTTATTAATGTACTTTATTTCCTCATCAATGCACTGGTTCATAGATAGGCGCGGTTAAAAAATCTCATGCAGAGCGGAACAAATAGAGACAAAAGGGGGGCTTGTAGCACGTGGATTGGAGGAATCAAGAGCATGTTAAGTACAGCTATTTATAAGAACCAGGCAGAAATGAAAATAAGTGATTCATGATAGTGATAGATTTTTCAAAAACTATCATATTTACATCAAGTTACATCAAACTAAATACTTAATCACAGTTATAAATGGATTTCATGCATAGTTGATTAAAAAATGAATTCAATATATACTGAAACAGTCAACAATATCCATTGAAAGGTGCCTGTACGTGCAGGTGATTTTTTAAGAAGGCCCGCACTCTCCTTGAATGTGAATTATAAGAAATTGAACATCTAGTATCAAAGAGTAAAAAACAATTAAAAAACCCATGGGTTATTTTAATTACGAATAGATATTGTGATTTTAAATTATGTAAAAACATGAAATTTTAGTTATCTCCCTTGGCACTCTTTAGTAAAAGGAGTTGGAAAGAGTGTATTTAACTCTTCAGTGTAGAAGGTGAGGATTAAGAAATGTGTGTGATTTCTTCTTCATTTTGGAAGTTTTGCCGGTTTTCATACATCCAAGGGGCATGTAAGTCTAAAATTTTATTAGAAAAATATAAGCCTAGGATAAAAAAAAAATAACTGTCTGCAATTTGCTTAATTTTATCTGACAAAAACAAAATTTTATTTCCTAAACATGCTAAATGAGAACAGAGTTTGAGTGTTTTGAAAAAGGCTAACTTGTTTAATAATAACATCAAAACTACTTAAATTCAGTTAATTTTTGGAAAAACATTTAATTTTGTACTGGAATTTGAACAGTAGCTCGATGCTGGGGATTACAGTATGATGAGTATCTCTCCTTTCCATCGATACTCCCTTAGTGCTGCAATATACACAGTCGACTGGAAGAAGTCCTCGACCTCAGCATACATGAAGTCATGGCAAGAAGCAGTGAAAGCCACAGCAGAGATTGGATGGAGCATAATTTTTTCTATGTCTCGGCGCCTCTTTGGACGTCATATTTAGATCAGGTATTTAATTAATACATAAAACAGACTATTGTCTAAACAAAGACACTATTGACTATTTTTTTTCAAATTGAAAAAGGGGTAAGTCAAGAAAAATTGATAGCAAACATACAGGCTGACTACTAGTAAAAGTTATCAGTCCTGCTAAAAATCTACCAGCCTGAGAAAATAATTGTCTTTTGTAAAATTGATTTTTGAAACTAGAGGTACTGTGAGCAATGAGCAAATGATACCCCTGGCCTCCCATATGAATATAATAGTGTCCATGTTTTGCTGTAGGAAAGTATTATATTAATAATGCCACACTCTCGTACAATACCACTATTTTTTTTTGCCTAATTTTACTCTTAAACACACGAAATCTCAGGAGCTTCTAGAGCTTTGCCCCCTGGACCCCCTTCATTCAAACTCTGGTATGACTAACATATGACTGTACTTTGGAACATCACTATCAAGACCCCTTGCCTGAACAAAGTTATCCACGCCACCCCCCTCTTCCCCCCTTTTAATCACAAATCCTGTACTGCTCATGATACCAGTAGTTGATTCGGAAGCGATTAATCAAATTAATAAATTTGAATTAATGAAAACTTTAA
>PRKT01000001.1:6855778-6891634 GCA_003671525.1 Saccostrea glomerata | reverse complement strand
GTACCCATCTCTATCCGCAACTCCTCTCATACCACTGATTGAAATTTGAAATTTTCACAAAATCTTTATTACATATTGCCATTGTGCCTTATTATACTGATCCGACACATATTTTGGGTTTCCCACAGCAAAACATTGCTACTATATTTATATGGGAGGCGAGGGTATCTTTTATTGAACTCATTGCTTACAGTACCTCTAGTTTCTGTTTCATTCACTGCAAAGATCTAGACCCATTAAAATTGTCTCTTTTGAAAGAAAATATTTTCCCAAAAACATACTTTCTAAAAATCAAAAATTAAAAAAAAATAAATAAAAAAAAATCGGTTTCAAAAGCATAGTAATCCTCATTCTGGTAATTTTCTACATTTAAGAAAAAATTTCCAAAAAATAGCCAATCTTTAAACCAAATAGTTTTTTGTCATGTTTGAAGAGTGCATTTCTTATTTACTTCTCGTCCACATGCGTGGATCTAGAGGGGGTTGGAGAGAGGGTTCAGAACCTCCCGAATTTGCAGATTAATTAACTTGAATGTACAGGGCACTCAGTTAAGGACGCAAGCAATTATTTTTCTAGGTATCTGGGACAATTAGTGAAGTTCCCGGCGAATCTTACACGGAACCCAGGGAGGGGGGTTCTCATAAACAATAAAAGATTTTTTGAATAGGGAAATATATCATTGCTTTTATAATATCGATGTTAGACAGTGATTATTACAAAGTTAAGTTCAAAAATGAAATATTCCTAAATTTTTATCTCTCAGACAAACATTGATGCAGAATACATCTTTAATTTTCATAATTTTGTCACATTGTAAAATTATTCCTACATAGTATAAGATAATCTGAGCGCATATATAAAGCACATATAAGATGAAAATGTACATGTTTTTGATTTCCTGCATAACTTACATTTTAAATGAAAACAAAATAAAGAGTAACTTAATTTTAAAGACAGAGACCACACAAGCAGAGAATTTTTGTAAGAATATCATTGTAGTCATTTTTCCGAATCTCTCTCTCTCTCTCTCTCTGCGTACTTTTAAAACTGTACATTACATTTGATCTGCAGATAGTAATTTTTTTTCCTATAACTGCACGACCTAGAGTCTAGTATTTTGTAATTATATACATAAACAAAAACAATATTATAATGAATCATTTGAATTGACAAAAAATTAATAAATTTAGAGAGGATTATCTTACATCTACCCTGTACCTTAGTAGTAAATGTGTAAAATTTATTTCTTGACTCAAAATGTGTACATATGTAAACCGTTTGTATTTTGTATTCATTATTTTTGCTTGCATATACATTTCTTATGAAAACTTTTAAATTTTATTCTGTCTCAAACTTAATCATTAGTATTTATCAGTATAATCAGTATGTATCGTATCATGAAATTTATTATCAAAGGCGAAGTCATTAACCTGTATCAATTTCGGGAAGAGGGGTCAGTGGCTGTATTTAGAATTCCAAAATAAATAGTTTTGCTTTATTCCTAAATACATGTACATGTACGGTCCTTTTCTTCCTTTCAATTTATAAGACTTTTATTATTGAAATGTAAAAAAAAAACCCACTAAAATTAGATACATGTCTCCTAAATGACACTTTAAATCATGCATGTTTCAATTAGTGCAAGTACATGTATTAATTTATCTATAATTTGTGTTATTCTGCACTTGACGTGCTACAATTTATACGTTTGTACGCATTAGGCAATGTTTATGTTTTTGCGCCTGTGCAATACAACGTTGTCAAGGACTTAGTACTGTGACTAAGCGTATCTTTTACGACTAGACTTACGCCACTTGGTGAAACGCAAGTTACGCCCGACTAAATTTTGGCGTAAGCCCCGGAAGTACGCCTAAGTTAAGGCTTATATTTACGACTTTTGATGAAACGGGCCCCAGATATTCAAATTAAAGATCTGGTTTTTTAGTAGGGGAAATTTTTGTCCCGTATTCAACTACGAAAGTACGGAGCATTCATGTCTGTGTGGATTTAAGCTCATTTGAGCTTTTTTTCATCGTCGGTTATCCGGCAACCATCCGTCTCTTTGACTATCCGTCTGTAAACCTTTAACATTTTCAACAGAACCATGAGGAAATTTTGAACTTGGTACAAACATCCTACAATCAGGGAGTCCTTAATATTTAAAATAAAGAGCCAAGCCTAGGTATTGAAGATTGTATATTGTTCAAATCATGGATTTGCAGGGTGAGGCCAAACTGTATAGAATTATTTGGGTCACCAGCTATCTATTTTGGTTCGTCGTTGTGCATCGTGTTTTAACATTTGAACATTTTCAGTCAATTAGCCAGTTCTTGATTACTCTGATTTTTGTCTCGGTGTCAAGAAATTTAGCGAATACTGATCTAGGACCATTCTGGATTCCACTTGGAACTCTATGTATAGCCAAAATATCCGTTGGTGCCAAGTCAACATTTACAGTTTCTTCGAATATTTTAAACAGATCTAGATCAGCTCTAAGATTTTCATTTTGCCTCTCTTCCCATTTTATAAACTTTATGTGGTTCTTCTGAGAATACTGCTGATTCTGATTTGCTAGAGTTAGATCATTCTCTGCCATAAACTGATTTTGTGAAGGTTTAGACTTTCTCTCATATCCCTTATTTCCCGTGCTTGGTCGCTATATTTTTCCCGCAAAGTTTCAAAATCAAGGTTAAAACCATCCGATTTCTTTGACGTTGGTTTTGTGTTCTGATATTTTTTCTTTAATCTTTTGATCGAATTCTTTTTTAGCTGAATTTTTAATCTCCTCGGTCATGTTTTCTCTAAACTCCGTTAAAAATGTGAATTTAATATTTTACGTCTGCCCAAAATTTCCTGTTTGATTTCCTTCTTCAGATTTTCCAGACTGAGGATATGTATTTCATTTGGGATGTAAACCTTAACATGCATCATATTTTAGTCAATTGTTAATCTGATACCTTAAGTCTTTGAAAATCTTTTTCTCTGCTCCATGGTATTAAATAAACTAAGTTCATAGTAATGATGAGCAAGAGTGTCTCTTCCAAAATTGTAAATTTTATGGCCCCATGGTCGAGGGTTCTGGTCTTAGGGCTCGGCTCTATTGGTTATATAGTGAAATGTAGTGAAGTGCATTGAATCTAAAAATCTTCTGGATATTAAATGAACTGACTAAGTACATAATTATTATGACCAAGAATGCCTCTTCTAAAATTGTTAATTTTATAGCCCCCAAGTTCTTGTGTAAGGGCAGGGCTTTATAGATTTTATAGTGAAAAGCAGAAATTCTCTGAAAATCCTCTCTTGTCCTGGGTATTAAACAAAACATTGAAATTATAATGAGCAAGAATGCTTCTTACAGAATTGTGTATTTCATGGCCCAAGGTCAGGGGTTCTAATGAAAAAACATAACATTTTCTTCTCTGCTCCTGGGTATTAAGCAGATGAACTACCAATATAGCTATGATGAGCAAGGGCTCTTCTTCCGGAGTTTCAAGGCCCATGGGTCAGGGATATCATAAAGGGTGGGGGGTATATACTGAAAAGGAATGTAATTGTTTGAAATCTGCTCCTTGGTATTATTCAAACATTATTTATAACCAAGGGTGTCTTTTCCAAATTTGCGAAACTTGTGGTCCTAGTGTCAGGGGTTCATGTGTGGTAGGGGTACTGCTGATTATTGCTGAATATTACTGATTCGCTGAAATGCTTTTGTTGTTCCCATACCCTGCCTATGGGTATTACATGTAAGTAACCAAACTAAGCAATCGCTAAGTGTATAGCTAAATTGAGCAGCGGTGGTGCCTCTTTCAAAATTGTGAATGCCATGGTGTGTAGTTTAAAACATGAACAAAATTTAATCATTGGAAGGTTGTTACATGATGTTCAGGTGACTATACGGCCCATGGGCCTCTTGTTTTCAAGAACCATGGGATCAATAAAGATAAATATTACTCAGTTTGCGGAAGTTAATGAAATACAGAAAAAAAATTTATTTAAAAAATCTTCTCAGGAAGCACTGAACCAAGAAAACGTTTATGGAGGCTATATGCAGTGTGTAAACGGACAAAGGGTGACCAGAAAAGCTCACTTGAACTTTCAGCATAGGAGAGCTTAAAACTATATGGTTACTTACATAGAAATTAATTATTTCATTGTTTTGTAAAATTCCTATTCAATATAATAAAAAGCAATGTGCATATCATTTGTATACCGTTGATAATTGTTAGTTTGATTCGCTACATGTACATATATTCGACTTTATTTCAATTTGCTATAATTTGCATTTACAAAAAGGGCTGTCTAAATTACTCAACCGTCCTCTAATCCAAATTCATCATTGTAACGTGTTTCAAGAATTACACCAATAATAAGGATATGTATTTGACATTATAGTAGATTAAGCGTCGATTATTTTATGTTTATTGTTTTTTTATGTTAAACTTTTCACTCGAGAATTCCACTGTTTTCGTATTGGAATATTAATACTAGTACTAGTAATACTAATACTAGTATCTACTTAAGATGTTCCATTTACAATTCAGAACAGAGACTGTTATTAATAAAATTACTGTCTCGTACGTTTTTCGTGAATCCAAATTTTTGCGAAATTTTTTATTGATTTTGTTATCATTTGCTTATTTCAAACACGGCAACGCTGCGACTGACTTAGGTCGAAAGGAAATTGGTAGCAAATGTGTCTTCGCCAAGCGCTAGGCACTAAAGCTTTGAAGTGAAAGTTACAGGTCCATCAAACCGAGGCCCCGTGTCACAGTAGGCGTAAACACGATAAAAAAAAAACCCTCATAGGGTGCTCAGGAAGCCGGACACCATCTAGGTCAGCTAACGTAATCACGAACTGAGAGTCTGTGGTTCGAAGACTGACAAAACAATCAACAAATTTGACTTTGTCATAAACTTCAATCATAAAATCGTCTTTTTTTCTTACATTTATGATCCTATACCGTTGAATCCGCAAGTTTACTTTTCATAAGACACCCACTACGATATCAAAGCACATTTTCTATCACAGCGGGATGTAGAATTTAATCGCTTTATGTAGATGGCCGTCACCTGATGTTGACGCAATGTGATATCTGCCAAGTGCTCTGAATATCAAAGTGAAGAAATTCAATCCAGCGCGGGTAAACGACGGCAGTAAATTCAAACCAGAACGGAATTCCGAATTTTTTGTTTGTTTTTTTTAATTTTCAAAGATGGATTTCTCCTAAACCTACGCTAGCGGGTTTTCATTTCACACAACCCGCTTTAAAGGAAAGGGGATTACACCTTCGCAGTTTATTTCTGACTTAGCTGAAAACATATTTCGTCAGCAACGAGGACTGTGTGATGGCAACAGTACAAATCCGAACCATTTTTCATAATTACATCATAAATAACATTATACTTGGGCAGTCTTCTAAGTCGTCAGCCAGAAAGTCAGCCGGGGCTTACGCCAAAATTTAGTCGGGCGTAACTTGCGTTTCACCAAGTGGCGTAAGTCTAGTCGTAAAAGATACGCTTAGTCACAGTACTAAGTCCTTGACAACGTTGTATTGCACAGGCGCAAAAACATAAACATTGCCTAATGCGTACAAACATGTATTAATTGTAGCACGTCAAGTGCAGAATAACACAAATTATAGATAAATTAATACTTGCACTAATTAGTTTAAAATATATTTTATTCATATGTTTCACTAATTGAAACATGCATGGTTTTAAAGTGTCATTTAGGAGACATGTATCTAATTTTAGTGGGTTTTTTTTCTTTTTACATTTCAGTAATAAAAGTCTTATAAATTGAAAGGAAGAAAAGGACCGTACATGTACATGTATTTCGGAATTAATCAAAACTATTAATTTTGGAATTCTAAATACAGCCACTGACCCCTCTTCCCGAAATTGATACAGGTTAATGACTTCGCCTTCGATAATAAATTTCATGATACGATACATAATGATTATACTGATAAATACTAATGATTAAGTTTGAGACAGAATAAGATTTAAAATTTTTCTTAAGAAATGTATATGCAAGCAAAAATAATGAATACAAAATGCAAACGGTACACATTTTGAGTCAAGAAATAAATTTTACACTTTTACTACTAAGGTACAGGGTAGATGTAAGATAATCCTCTCTAAATTTATTAATTTTTTGTCAATTCAAATGATTCATTATAATATTGTTTTTGTTTATGTATATAATTACAAAATACTAGACTCTAGGTCGTGCAGTTATAGAAAAAAAATTACTATCTGCAGATCAAATGTAATGTACAGTTTTAAAAGTACGCAGAGAGAGAGAGAGAGAGAGAGAGAGAGAGAGAGAGAGAGAGAGAGAGAGAGAGAGAGAGAGAGAGAGAGAGAGAGAGAGAGAGAGAAAAATGACTACAACGATATTCTTACAAAAATTCTCTGCTTGTGTGGTCTCTGTCTTTAAAATTAAGTTACAGGTACTCTTTATTTTGTTTTCATTTAAAATGTAAGTTATGCAGGAAATCAAAAACATATACATTTTCATCTTATTTGTGCTTTATATATGCGCTCAGATTATCTTATACTATGTAAGAATAATTTTACTCTTTTAAACAAAATTATGAAAATTAAAGATGTATTCTGCATCAATGTTTGTCTGAGAGAAAAAAATTTAGGAATAATTCATATTTGAACTCAACTTTGTAATAATCACCGTCTAACATCGATATTATAAAAGCAATGATATATTTCCCTATTCAAAAAATCTTTTATTGTTTATGAGAACCCCCCTCCCTGGGTTCCGTGAAAGATTCGCCTGGAACTTCACTAATTGTCCCAGATACCTAGAAAAATAATTGCTTGCGTCCTTAACTGAGTGCCCTGTACATTCAAGTTAATTAATCTGCAAATTCGGGAGGTTCTGAACCCTCTCTCCAACCCCCTCTAGATCCACGCATGTGGACGAGAAGTAAATAAGAAATGGACTCTTCAACATGACAAAAAACTATTTGGTTTTAAGATGGGCTATTTTTTGGAATTTTTTTCTTAAATGTAGAAAATTACCAGAAAGAGGATTACTATGCGTTTGAAACCGATTTTTTTTAATTTTTTTATTTTTTATTTTTGATTTTTAGAAAGTATGTTTTTGGGAAAATATTTTCTTTCAAAAGAGACAATTTTAATGGGTCTAGATCTTTGTAGTGAATAAAACAGAAACTAGAGGTACTGTAAGCAATGAGTTCAATAAAAGATACCCCCGCCTCCCATATAAATATAGTAGCAATGTTTTGCTGAGGAAAACCCAAAATATGTGTCGGATCAGTATAATAAGGCACAATGGCAATATGTAATAAAGATTTTGTGAAAATTTCAAATTTCAATCAGTGGTATGAGAGGAGTTGCGGATAGAGATGGGTACCCCCAAAGCGTAATAGACGGACGGACATTTCGATTACTATAATTATAGTATACATGTATACATGTAACCTCCCGCTTTTAAAGAGGGGTGTAGAAATAAAGTTATATATGTTTATTGATTTACAATACCATTTACATACAATACCACAATCAAATGTATATGAATGCACTGTCAAAACGTAAGAAATGGTGATCGAAGAAATCTCTAATAAGACAAGCTTTTCTTCTCGGCAGAAATTTATTAAAATATTAGGTACGTTATGACTCAAATCAACTACGTCCCCAAGTAGTTGTAATCCCCCCCCCCCTTAATAAAATGTTTAATTAAATAATGCATTGTTTGTAGTTTAAATTCTTCTTAGAACCTTACTTTTTCTTTAGAACTCGCTAAATTGTTTAAAATAAATAAAAAGGCTTTATTTTAACTTTACGCCCTAACTTACGCCTACTCATGAGTAGACGTAAAATTTTGGCCTAAATTTAGTCAGGCGTAACGATACGCTCTTTAATGAAATGCAAATCTTCGTGCTAGTCCCGACTTTACGCCGGCGTAGCGCTACGACTGGGCATACGACCTTTGATGAAACGGGCCCCAGAATTTTAAATGACATCCTAGATAGATTTTATATATAGGTGTCCGATAGAGATCAAAGTGAATATTCATGTATGTATATTTTTATATTCAAATTATTTCTTTTCTTTTAGAAATCCATCGGAATTTTTATATAATTCCATTCAATATCCTATCAAACACACCAAACCTTATTACTGCGCAGTAGAATGCATAGTTGGAATTATATGCATTTTCAATACTCTTGTAAGGCTAAGATGTGTATTGTATTAACTCATATTAATTAAAATCAATGGAATAATTTAATCATCAAAATATAACATTTGTAACCCCCCCCCCTGCATTTAACATTCAATGTCACAGACGGCTTTAAAAAATACGTCAGGTCTGATATGCGCTTTTAAATCCAGTAGAAAGTACATGTACATGTATAATGAAATTTACAATTATGTAGAGATAAAACTAGAGAATGTAAATGTAAGCATTGGATTCTTATTTTTGGACTTTTGGCACTCTTACAGGACCGAACATATCAAAAAATAAGAATTTGAGGTGCTTAAAAACCTTTGCACACCGGTGAAAAAAAATCTTTTGCCTTCCATTTGGCCATTCTTTTTGGTTCGTGATGAATGAACAAGGAATCTAGATCCAAACCCGATAAGTCTTGCGGTTTCAAAAGTCCGGCAGAAAAAGAAAAAAAAACATAAGCATTTCAATAGGTCTTTCCACAGAAAGGTGGAAAGACCTAATAATAAACAGAAGAATTTCAATAGGTCTTTCCACAGAAAGGTGGAAAGACCTAATTATGCGTAACAGATATTTTACTTTAAAACACATTTTATTGAATAATTCAAGGCAAGGCCTATGTACTTCCTCTCCTTGTATAATAGGTCAAGATACAATAGTAAGTAATAATACATGTACAGATATTTTCATAACCATGCTATTTGTTGTAATGCACAGATAAAATCTGGCTCGTCCTGCCTGTGTATTTTTCCAGCTGAACATGATGGAAACAGTTCACAAAATCTGAATGATAATGCATGACACTATCAGCCCATAGCTTAAATTAGGTACTGGTGGCAATCGGTAAAAATCGCACGATAAAATGATTTGTACTCCGCTAAATGGATTATGCTTTGTCTCACAAATTGCAAGACATTATGAATTTGTTCCAACAGATTTAAGTTCAGCATTGAAATTTCATCTAAATATCAAGTTAATTAATGTTTCTTTTTGTCTCTGAAAAATTATCACCATTTATTAGATCTACCAGATAATCACTTTCCTACCTTCCATCTTTCAGAGCAAGGAATTTATGAACCGTTGTCAGTGTTTCAAAAATGTGGCTGTTTCTTTTGCATGTGTGGAGATGCAATGCCCGTTGATGCGGTAAATGGCACACATACCCAATTTCATTAAGTCTCTTTGCTATTTCAAATATTGTGAAAGATATTCCTGTACCGGAAAAACCGGTCAAACGAATATTATGGTCTTTCGCGGTCATTTCCAGCGCCTTTTCTTGTATTTCGTCCATTTTCCCCGGTTTAATACAGAACTCTACTTTTACCTTCATTAAAAGTAAAGCCCTGAGACAAACTTAGCGATACTAAGTCACGTGACATACTTTCGTTTTCTTCAGAAGCCAAGGAGTTTTCGATTTTGGATGTTAACGCGAGAAATTGACCAAGACTGTAAATGTAATTAATATTGAGAACTTTACAACTAAAAACAATCGGATTTTTCACATTTGAACTACAAAAGTTGTCCAACATATTGTTTGTGCTCTTGCTGGTAAATCATACACTCTTGCATTTTCATCAACCGATGTTCAATCTGCATTTAGTACAGTATCTACCCTTTTCAGTCAACTGATAACTCAATAGAACAAGAGGCACCATTGCTCATCATAACTATACACTAAGCAATTGCTTAATTTGGTTACTTAATACTCATTGTCAGGCTAGGGGAACAAAAAATGCATTTCAACTTAATTATCAGTAAAATTTAGCAATAATTAGTAGTGCCCCTATCACACATGAACCCCTGTCCCTATAGGTTCACACATTTCTCAATTTTGGAAAAGGCACCCTTGCTTATCAAAAATGTTAAAATGTTAAATTAAAACCAATGAGAAGATTTCAAACAATTCATTTTCAGTATATAGGTAGAACTCCCTCTGGGAGAGGCATTCCTGCTCATCATAACTACATGTATGTACTTAGTTATTTAATACCCAGGAGCAGAGAAGATTTTCAAAGAAATAATGCACTAAATATTTTATATTACCCTGCCCTAAAACCCCTGATCCTGGGACCATGGATTTCACAATTTTGGTAGAGGACTCAATGCTCATTACATTCATACCATCAGTTTGACTGCTTGATGTCCAGGAGAAAAGAAGATTTTTAAAAATTGCATTAATTTTAGTGGTTTTGGCCCCAACCCTCGGGCCCCAGGGAGCAGGGACAATGAATTCACAATTTTGTTCCATTAATATATGCTGTATGCCAAAATTGGTTGAGTGGTTGCAGAGAAGAACCTGATAATATTCAATTTTTAACACACCACGCACGAAAACGGATAACAATAGGTCACCTGAGTGACTCAGGTGACTTAAAAATCGAAAAAGAAAATAACTAGCGATTCTCTATAATCAATCCAAAATTTAAACTGAAGGAAAAAAGGACAACTGAGGCAAATAAGCATGCAACATCATATCAAAACATGCAGATTGAAACACTAGATTGAACAAGCAAATTCAAAGAATTGTGGTCCCCCGCTTTCGGTATCTTTGTGGGCATGATATCATTTTTAGGATCAAGGTCAATAGGTCAAAGTTTTTTGTATCCCATGAAAGGTCTTGCCATAAAGAATACATATATTTAAAATATGAATGTCCTAGTTTCTACCGTTCAAAAGTTGTGACCAAGGTTAACGTTTTTAAAAAGTAGTTAAAACTCCAAGGTCAAGATCAAAGGGTCAAAGTTCTTGGCATGCAATGAAAGGTCTTCTCACAAGGATTACATACGTGAAGTACGAAAGCCCTAGCCCTTACCGTTTAAAAGTTATGGTCAAAGTTAAAGTTTTTTCAGAAGTACGTTAATCTCCAAGGTCAAGGTCCAAAGGTCAAAGTTGTTGGTATCCAATGAAAGGTGTTGCCTCAAAGAATACATGTGTGAAATATAAAAGTCCTTGTATCTACCGTTCAAAAGTTGTGACCAAGGTTATAATTTTTAAAAAGTAGTTAAAACTCCAAGGTCAAGGTCAAAAGGTCAAATTTTTTGTTATCCAATTGAAAGGTTTTCTTACAAGAATAATATATGTGAAGTATAAAAGCTGTATTCTTTACCGTTTAAAAATTATGGTCAATTATATATTTTTTTCATAAGTACGTAAATTTCCTATGTCTAGGTCAAAAGGTCAAAGTTGTTGGTATTCTTTGAAAGTTCTTGTCACAAATTATTTATATTTGAAATATTAATGTCTTTTTACTTACCATTCAAAAGTTATGGCCAAAGTAAATGTTTGTAATTTTTTAGTAAAAGTAGTTGAAACTCCAAGGTCAAGGTCAAAAGGTCAAATTTGGTGGTACTCAAAGAAAGGTCTTATCACAAGGAATACACATATGAAATATGAAAATCATAGCTCCACTAAATCAAAAGTTATGGGCAAGGTTAAAGTTTTTGTGACGGACGGACAGACTGACGGACAGACGAATGAGATTTAATGTCCCCTCGCTTTCGCGAAAGCGGGGGACAAAAACACTACCTGCAAATAAACACAAGCAGATTTTACTAGAGATAGTTATCCATCTATAAAACATTTCTGAAACATGTGAAAGGTTGCGAAGTTTAAAGTATAATTAGAGAAGAAAAAACAAAAAAGAAATTGCAACATATGACTTCTAAAACAACAAAAACTGGGAAAATGTAAAAAATAACCAGAAATCAAGTGCATATCCTCTTTATCTAAACCATCTTACACCAACCCCATTCATTCAGATGAATTTATTTCAACTAACGAGAAAAAGACCTTGAATCACAAATGATTGAGTTAAAGTTGTTGTGTCTGTAAGAATTTTTCATGTTCACAAAATCGCTATTATCGCATGGCCTAATGTGAGTCCCGTAGACATTAAGTTCATCTGCAACATATTCATAAATTCGTGTCGTGATAAAAAAACAACAACAATGCAGTAAATTAATGTCGTCTACAAAATGTAACTGCTATTAAAAAATCTTGTTTTTGTCAGTACTAATACAGTGTTTTAAGGTTTCGTCAAAGGTCAACATTTCAAATTATTTTTACAATAGCTCAAACACTATGTGAGGTTTAAAGTTAAAACTTTTACTTTTTATAAATTTTTCCTTGATTAACAGATAGAAAGTATCACTTGATAAAAAATACTTGGAAAAAGTATTTGAAATGAGAAAAAATCTTTTTAAAGATGCATATATTTTCAGAAAATGCACCTAATTAATTCCGTGCTCCTAGTGAAAACCATCATTGCAGAAACAAAATATGTTTATCAATGAAGGGCAAGTTGGACTTGGTTGGCCTTTAGAAAGTTGTTTTCCCTGTTTATTTTGTCCAAATATTAAGACTTGAAAGCGAAAGTACATTGCAAATGGCGGGTTCTACAGGGTTATTGTCTTTATACATATCATGCTTTCAAAATCAGCCTCTCAGAGAACATTCACGTCCAACTTGCCCTTCAATGATAAACATATATTATTTCTGCAATGATGGTTTTCACAGAAAAGGATAGATTTCTCTTTAAATATGCACATTTTCTGGTACAATTTTTCTAAAAAAATATCTTTTTTAGAATATTTGTTGTCAAGTAACACTTTCTGTCTTAATCAATGATATATTTATAAACTGTAAACATTTTAACTTTATACCACACATAGTTTTGGAGCTATTGTAAAAATAATTTTTCAGACATGTTGACCTTTGACGAAACCTTAATGTAATAAATGTAATAAGCTATTTTTAGAAAAATGTCATTTATCATTATATAATTGCAAATTAAAGATATGTTTGTACATGTAGTAAAGTTACAAAGGATTAAAATCCAATCATCGTTGAATTGAAGAAATTATAGTCTTGGCATACTAAATTACATACTAATTAATGGTAGCTGACAAAAAGAGATCATTGTATCATATGAAAAGTGCGGTAACACTGACAGCATAAAGATAAATGTACTTAAATTGAAATGTTTACAATAAAAATGTCATAATGAAAAAGTTGCATAACCAGTTAAATATTAAGTTGTTTACGCATTGCTCTGAAGGTTTGTAAATAAAAACAGTTTAGGGAGAGCATACTTTATATTTTTTTTCAAATTGCTTTACTTGTTTCTACGGCTAATAAATAGCTGCAACAAACGTTCAACGGTACGAAGTCAGATGTTTTTTATGTACAAGTTGATCTGATTAATATGTATACCAGTTTCATTGAATTGAAAAATTTCTTTCTGAAAAGACATTTACTGAAACAAATAGCCATTCTTAAAATATCCAGCTAATAATCAACAATTTGGAACTATTACCAAGACGTGTGTACTCTTTATGTTAACATTTCTATCTTCACAAAAAAGTTAAGGATACAAAAAAAAGAAATTTTATTTAAGGCGTTCTATTTATCCAATCACAATGATGGTGGGGTTTGTCGCTGAAAAAAAAATTAGAGATAATTATTAATTTATTAGAAATTATCATCTGTTATTAAGTTAAGAAATAATGCAAATTTAATCATAAAAAGATTTCTATATAAGACTGAGAAAGTAATCTATCATAGTAAGCTCCTAAGAACCACACATTGAGGTTTTCCAATAGGCTGGTATGAACTGCATATGATAAAAGTCTATACATTATCTTTAATTGGATGGCTAGTTTAAATTTCATAATTAGGTACAATCAAGCAAAAAAGAGTTATCATTTAAGGAAGAAAAACTAATGATTGTGGGAGAGTTATTCCAAGAGGACATACAAAAACAATTAACTTTATACCTTGTCATTTATTTTTTTATTTGAACGTTTGGAAAAGGGTTGAGATTTGGACTTTTTTATGCACCTTCAAATCGATAGATTTATACAAACCTTATGAATGAAATCAATATTTGGATTTTTATCAATGACATTACAAACAACTTACATGGTTCTTCAGTAGTTGTAGTGAGTGGAGCTTTAGTGGTCGGAATCGGGGGCTGGGTTACAGGGAGCAAGGTAGCGGGTACCGTTGTAGGGGCGTTTGTTAATGGCACAGCTGTGTTTGACATTAGGCAAGTTAACATTTAATAAAAGTCGTTAACATGTTTTAAAGAACAAGTAATCTAGGATTTTAGATAAATGATTAGTAGAACTGAAGCACTAAATGACATTACATGGACAATTTTTAATCTGTTTAAATTGTCATTGAAAAAGCACTTACTTATGACTGCTGGTGTACTGGGAGCTAAAATAATAATTTAAATTTTTTTTTGGAAGATGTAAATGTTCGATAAATTATAATAAGTGGCTTAATATTAGGAAGAAAAGGACCACGGGTCAAATTACTCACCTTTTCTCTTTGGCCAGGGA
The DNA here is from genome assembly GCA_003671525.1 of Saccostrea glomerata. Taxonomy (NCBI): domain Eukaryota; kingdom Metazoa; phylum Mollusca; class Bivalvia; order Ostreida; family Ostreidae; genus Saccostrea; species Saccostrea glomerata. The sequence goes on along the minus strand of PRKT01000001.1, from coordinate 6,877,078 downwards.
AGGGCGAAAATCAATTTTAAAAAATCTCAATATATTTTTGCTATGCTGATGCTTAAAAAGTATGCTTTATTGAGGGTTGTCCTTTTTTTTTAAATTTCGTTTTCTTGAAAATAAAGCAGAACATTTTAATGTTAAGAACTAAGACGTATTAAAAGTTCGCAGAGGGCTTACGTGTACAGAAGGCACAGAAAACCCTGCAATTTGCTTGGGCCCAAGTTTGGTTTTGGAAACAAACAACTGGTCCCCTGTCTTCACAGTCGGGATCGACATTCACACAAGGTGGTTCTGTGGTGGGAGCCGGCGTGGTGGTAGTGGTAGTTGTGGTGGTTGTGGTTTCTTAATACAAAGTATAAATAAAATAAAGGCATCAAGTAACATTAAGTACTCATGAACATTATGGTCAATAGCATTTAGATTCTTGTCTTATATACATATTCAGCAGAAATGATATGCAATATAATGTTTATTGTTTAGACTCTATACAATTTTTTTTGACATAGTGTCTTTTATATAATGTTGTGTTATTCTGGTCTTTTTTGACTGCGAGTGTCCGTGGAAACTACTCATCCAAAGGAGATTAAACATTTTGGGAAGTCTTTCGCATGTTATATGTAGAAGTGCGAAACGGAGTTTTTTAACCACATGCATGCGATGAGTGAAAAACCTCACAGTGACATACTTTAAATAACTGTAACTTTTATATTTGATGAAATGCTCTGAAATCCATAAAATGAAGATAGTAGTCTAGACAAGATGACAGTGTAAAATTATAATAAACTCACGCGCAAACACATGCGCTTTTTTCTGATTGACTGAAACAAAACTATCAACTTATTCATTAGCTTGTATGTATACTTAAATTTGAATTGAATTCGCGCATTTTGTTATATTAATATGCATTGTCATTTTCATGGTATGATTTTGCCTGATTTATGGAAAGATTGTAGCGAGAAGGGCACCAAAGAAAGTAAGGAAGTGTTGGGGGAATTCTGTAATTATCTCCATTACAATGTTTGTCATATAGTCTGTTGTCATTCACTTTCTTTGTCTTTGTATATAGGTTATGCAAAACTTTCACCAATAATGAAGCGTAACCTTCAACATAAGACCCATAAAATTTTTTTAAAGTATCGTAAAATAATTGTCATAAATATGAAATATAACATTAATCATGTAATAGGTAGAGTCAAATGCATAAACCACTCTAAGACTTCCGTTGTTTACATTGAACACAACAAAATTAAGAATAATTCTACATAATTATATAATATGTGTCTATACACATATAATCTTAAATCTTAAATAATCTTGAAAGTAAAGAGCATAACCATTAAACTATTACAGGTTAAACCAAAATATGTCCTTTACAAGAAATTATACCTTCACAGAAAAGACAAAATTTGGCACACTTTTTGGCCGCCCAGTCTTTGTAATTAAAGCAGATGGAGGGACCATATGACTCACAGGAATGGACCACGTCTTCACATCTGTCATAGTGCACTGAAAGGCAATGGTAAGAACATTGACAAGATTTCTGATTTTTTAAAAAAAAGTTTTTAAAGATTTTATCTTTGAACACAAAAAACCAATAATTTATCTTTGAACATAAGAAAAACATGGTTGGTTAGGTGTGACTAAACAAATTAAAAACTAAAGAGATGGCCCGAAGAAGGAGAGAAAACAACATTGTACGAGAAAGGTATAGTTACAAAACTTCATAATGTTATAACACAGAAATGACTCAACTTGAAAGTAGCATAAGCTCACACAAACAACCCCTGGAATTTTCTGTGGCTTAATCTTCTTAATGGTCATTTAGAAATCTTATAGTATTACATTAAAGTAAAAATTTTAAAAATCATTGCAGATTATCTTCTTAAATTTAGAATCAACATAATTTGGATATAATATGAACCTTCCTCTTCCTACTTACATAGCCTCAAAATCATCACAAGAAAAATGTATGTTTATAAAAAGAAAAAGCTATAACTTTCGATTCCCTTTACAAATGCCCCTGGACAAACAACATTTAAGCACAAAGTCTGTGCTTAACATGAGTTTCAATTGGTTTTCCTTTTCAACGTGATGATTAAAATCATTTAAAAACACCCTGTCAGTTCGTCAAAATTACAAAAAAAATCGTAGACTTAAATATTGCAAGTGAATTATTTAACACTAATGATTCTTAGCACTGAAAAACCATATGTTTTTAATTTTGCACAACTGTAACAAAGTTAACAAAAGAGAGCACAAGCTTCGTTCCTAAAATAAGCATAATGTTTAAAGAATTTTTTTTTTCTTTTTGTTTTAATATTAGGTCTAAAGTATTTAAAATTTTGTGTGTACGTGAGAACAGACTAAATGTCAAAATTAAATATAATGTTTAGAGCATTATTCCGAGAAGTCATGAATTTGTAAATAAATAATTATATAATCATACCAGTTATTTGTATGACGTCCTAAAGTGAACTTTCGTGATACCTGATTAGACCATTCAAGTAATATTTATTGATCAGTGTAAAAAGTTAACTTTATACGTTGTTTAATTGCAGAACATCTGCAAAGAACCTTATACATTAACCTCAATTATTATAGATTTAATGCGACGTTTCACTATATCATTCAACCTCTGAAAGATATTACTTAGTATTCAGATAATTAAAGAAAAACATTAGTTCATAATACTGCGTTTGACTTAAAAAATACAAAAGTTTATAATACTGTGTATGACTTAAAAAATACAAAAATTCTTTTAGAGTATAGTTACGGCAAATATTAATATACATTTACCAAAAGCCATATATATTCTCAAATATAAATTGAACCACCTTTTCTTTAGTGAGCTAATATATTTTATGCATTTATCTTATAAATTTCATTCATGGATACATGTACAGAATACTACGACGACGGATGACGATTTTTTTTATTGGTCACAAGAATTAATATCTCATTGAAATGTATATATTCATTGCAGATATTTGATGCAACAATTCTATAGACAAAATATTGTTTGGTCTGTATATACAAAACAGTGAACAACAAAGTTTAAGCACAATGACTTTACGTGTATGACTCACATGTTGTTGAGGGAGCACTGGTCGATGTGGTTGTAACTGATAGTGGAGGGGGAGTGCTGAATGCAGCTGCAATGTACAATGTAAAACAACAATTTTACACATTAAAGAACAACTCAAAACATGTATAAAATGATGGGCAATGAAAACATTAAATGAAACATTGGCCTACCATGACAAATACCACAGGTTTTTCTACAATTGAAGGTGGACCAATCCAGGTATCTATTGCAGGTATTACTGTCACGAGCAATGTAATCCTTACAGGTAGGCATTTTGTCCTCACATGGTCCTATGAAACGATTTACAAGAGTTTTTTGAATGATGAAGAAATTTCTGAAGCTAAAGGTTAATTTTGAATATTTTGAAAGTAATTATCTATAATACGTATATCCGTTTATGAGAAAATGATAAAGTTTACCTGCAACAAGAGGCGGGGGAGTCGGCATAGCTGTAATATATTTTTAAATATTTATTTGGCAAATGAAAACTCCAACGAAATGAAATGTTAAATTATAGAATTAAACAATATCATAGTGCTTGTTCAAACTATTATTTCAACTTTTTAAATACATGTATGCATGTCATTAAATGAACATTATATTTCTATGTATTTCATTACAGGTACGTTATATATCTATGTATGTAATTTCTGGTACGTTATAATATTTATATTTCTATGTATTTCATTACAGGTACGTTTTATTCCTATGTACATGAGTGCCATTTAAGGTACGTTATATCTCTTGTATTTCATTACAGATACGTTATATTTCTATGTATTTCATTACAGGTACGTTATATTTCTATATACTGTTAATCACTTTCGTAATTACGCGAGACAGTATGCTCGCGAAAATTTATTTCTCGCGTAAAATAGTATTCCTTAAGAATATATCATAAGGGCAATAACCACAATTCGCGAAAATGTTGTCTCGCCTGTGTGATGGCAACAGTACAAATCCGAACCATTTTTCATAATTACATCATAAATAACATTATACTTGGGCAGTCTTCTAAGTCGTCAGCCAGAAAGTCAGATTCTGGTATTCCAAAAGCAGAACCATACTCATAATTATGCGTAACAGATATTTTACTTTAAAACATATTTTATTGAATAATTCAATAAGGATTGGGCAACAGGCAAGGCCTATGTACACCCTCTCCTTGTATAATAGGTCAAGATACAATAGTAAGTTATAATACATGTACAGATATTTTCATAACCATGCTATTTGTTGTAATGCACAGATAAAATCTGGCTCGTCTTGCCTGTGTATTTTTCCAGCTGAACATGATGGAAACAGATCACAAAATCTGAATGATAATGCATGACACTATCAGCCCATAGCTTAAATTAGGTACTGGTGGCAATCGGTAAAAATCGCACGATAAAATGATTTGTACTCCGCCAAATGGATTATGCTTTGTCTCACAAATTGCAAGACATTATGAATTTGTTCCAACAGATTTAAGTTCAGCATTGAAATGTCATCTAAATATGAAGTTAATTAATGTTTCTTTTTGTCTCTGAAAAATTATCACCATTTATTAGATCTACCAGATAATCACTTCCATCTTTCAGAGCAAGGAATTTATGAACCGTTGTCAGTGTTTCAAAAATATGGCTGTTTCTTTTGCATGTGTGGAGATGCAATGCCCGTTGATGCGGTAAATGGCACATATACCCAATTTCATTAAGTCTCTTTGCTATTTCACATATTGTGAAAGATATTCCTGTACCGGAAAAACCGGTCAAACGAATATTATGGTCTTTCGCGGTCATTTCCAGCGCCTTTTCTTGTATTTCGTCCATTTTCCCCGGTTTAATACAGAACTCTACTTTTACCTTCATTAAAAGTAAAGCCCTGAGACAAACTTAGCGATACTAAGTCACGTGACATACTTTCGTTTTCTTCAGAAGCCAAGGAGTTTTCGATTTTGGATGTTAACGCGAGAAATTGACCAAGACTGTAAATGTAGTTAATATTGAGAACTTTACAACTAAAAACAATCGGATTTTTCACATTTGAACTACAAAAGTTGTCCAACATATTGTTTGTGCTCTTGCTGGTAAATCATACACTCTTGCATTATCATCAACCGATGTTCAATCTGCATTTAGTACAGTATCTACCCTTTTCAGTCAACTGATAACTCAATAGAACAAGAGGCACCATTGCTCATCATAACTATACACTAAGCAATTGCTTAATTTGGTTACTTAATACTCATAGTCAGGCTAGGGGAACAAAAAATGCATTTCAACTTAATTATCAGTAAAATTTAGCAACAATCAGTAGTGCCCCTATCACTGATGAACCCCTGTCCCTATAGGTTCACACATTTCTCAATTTTGGAAAAGGCACCCTTGCTTATCAAAAATGTTAAAATGTTAAATTAAAACCAATGAGAAGATTTCAAACATTCATTTTCTGTATATAGGTAGAACTCCCTCTGGGAGAGGCATTCCTGCTCATCATAACTACATGTATGTACTTAGTTATTTAATACCCAGGAGAAGAGAAGATTTTCAAAGAAATAATGCACCAAATATTTTATATTACCCTGCCCTAAAACCCCTGATCCTGGGACCATGGCTTTCACAATTTTGGTAGAGGACTCAATGCTCATTACATTCATACCATCAGTTTGACTGCTTGATGTCCAGGAGGAAAGAAGATTTTTAAAAATTGCATTAATTTAGTGGTTTTGGCCCCAACCCTCTGGCCCCAGGGTGCAGGGACAATGAATTCACACTTTTGTTCCATTAATATATGCTGTATGCCAAAATTGGTTGAGTGGTTGCAGAGAAGAACCTGAAAATATTCACTTTTTAATACACGACACACGACGCACGAAAACGGATAACAATAGGTCACCTGAGTGACTCAGGTGACTTAAAAATCGAAAAAGAAAATAACTAGCGATTCTCTAAAATCAATCCAAAATTGAAACTGAAGGAAAAAAAGGACAACTGAGGCAAATAAGCATGCAACATTATATCAAAACATGCAGATTGAAACACTAGATTGAAAAACACTACCTGCAAATAAACACAAGCAGATTTTACTAGAGATAGTTATCCATCTATAAAACATTTCTGAAAGGTTGCGAAGTTTAAAGTATAATTAGAGAAGAAAAAACAAAAAAGAAATTGCAACATATGACTTCTTAAACAACAAAAACTGTGAAAATGTAAAAAAGAACCAGAAATCAAGTGCATATCCTCTTTATCTAAACCATCTTACACCAACCCCATTCATTCAGATGAATTTATTTCAACTAACGAGAAAAAGACCTTGAATCACAAATGATTGAGTTTAAGTTATTGTGTCTGTAAGAATTTTTTATGTTCACAAAATCGCTATTATCGCATGGCCTAATGTGAGTCCCGTAGACATTAAGTTCATCTGCAACATATTCATAAATTCGTGTCGTGATAAAAAAAAAACAACAATGCAGTAAATTAATGTCGTCTACAAAATGTAACTGCTATTAAAAAATCTTGTTTTTGTCAGTACTAATACAGTGTTTTAAGGTTTCGTCGAAGGTCAACATTTCCAAAACATTATTTTTACAATAGCTCAAAAACTATGTAAGGTATAAAGTTAAAACTTTTACATTTTATAAATTTTTCCTTGATTAACAGATAGAAAGTGTCACTTGATAAAAAATACTTGGAAAAAGTATTTGAAATGAGAAAAAATCTTTTTAAAGATGCATATATTTTCAGAAAATGCACCTAATTAATTCCGTGCTCCTAGTGAAAACCATCATTGCAGAAACAAAATATGTTTATCAATGAAGGGCAAGTTGGACTTGGATGGCCTTTAGAAAGTTGTTTTCCCTGTTTATTTTGTCCAAATATTAAGACTTGAAAGCGAAAGTACATTGCAAATGGCGGGTTCTACAGGGTTATTGTCTTTATACATATCATGCTTTCAAAAACAGCCTTTCAGAGAACATTCACGTCCAACTTGCCCTTCAATGATAAACATATATTATTTCTGCAATGATGGTTTTCACAGAAAAGGACAGATTTCTCTTTAAATATGCACATTTTCTGGTACAATTTTTCTAAAAAAAAAAATCTTTTTTAGAATATTTGTTATCAAGTAACACTTTCTATCTTAATCAATGATATATTTATAAACTGTAAACATTTTGACTTTATACCACACATAGTTTTGGAGCTATTGTAAAAATAATTTTTCAGACATGTTGACCTTTGTTGAAACCTTAATGTAATAAATGTAATAAGCTATTTTTAGAAAAATGTCATTTATCATTATATAATTGCAAATTAAAGATATGTTTGTACATGTAGTAAAGTTACAAAGGATTAAAATGCAATCATCGTTGAATTGAAGAAATTATAGTCTTTGCATACTAAATTAAATACTAATTAATGGTAGCTGACAAAAAGAGATCATTGTATCATATGAAAAGTGCGGTAACACTGACAGCATAAAGATAAATGTACTTAAATTGAAATGTTTACAATAAAAATGTCATAATGAAAAAGTTGCATAACCAGTTAAATATTAAGTTGTTTACGCATTGCTCTGAAGGTTTGTAAATAAAAACAGTTTAGGGAGAGCATACTTTATTTTTTTTCAAATTGCTTTACTTGTTTCTACGGCTAATAAATAGCTGCAACAAACGTTCAACGGTACGAAGTCAGATGTTTGTTATGTACAAGTTGATCTGATTAATATGTATACCAGTTTCATTGAATTGAAAAATTTCTTTCTGAAAAGAGACATTTACTGAAACAAATAGCCATTCTTAAAATATCCAGCTAACAATCAACAATTTGGAACTATTACCAAGACGTGTGTACTCTTTATGTTAACATTTCTATCTTCACAAAAAAGTTAAGGATACAAAAAAAAGAAATTTTATTTAAGGCATTCTATTTATCCAATCACAATGATGGTGGGGTTTGTCGCTGAAAAAAAATTTAGAGATAATTATTAATTTATTAGAAATTATTATCTGTTATTAAGTGAAGAAATAATGCAAATTTAACCATAAAAAGATTTCTATATAAGACTGAGAGAGTAATCTATCATAGTAAACTCCTAAGAACCACACATTGAGGTTTTCCAATAGGCTGGTATGAACTGCATATGATAATAGTCTATACATTATCTTTAATTGGATGGCTAGTTTAAATTTCATAATTAGGTACAATCAAGCAAAAAAGAGTTATCATTTAAGGAAGAAAAACTAATGATTGTGGGAGAGTTATTCCAAGAGGACATACAAAAATAATTAACTTTATACCTTGTCATTTATTTTTTTATTTGAACGTTTGGAAAAGGGTTGAGATTTGGACTTTTTTATGCACCTTCAAGTCGATGGATTTATACAAACCTCACGAATGAAATCAATATTTGGAATTATCAATGACATTACAAACAACTTACATGGTTCTTCAGTAGTTGTAGTGAGTGGAGCTTTAGTGGTCGGGATCGGGGGCTGGGTTACAGGGAGCAAGGTAGCGGGTACCGTTGTAGGGGCGTTTGTTAATGGCACAGCTGTGTTTGACATTAGGAAAGTTAACATTTAATAAAAGTCGTTAACATGTTTTAAAGAATAAGTAATCTAGGATTTTAGATAAATGATTATTAGAACTGAAGCACTAAATGACATTACATGGACAATTTTTAATCTGTTTAAATTGTCATTGAAAAAGCACTTACTTATGACTGCTGGTGTACTGGGAGCTAAAATAATAATTTATTTTTTTTTTGGAAGATGTAAATGTACGATAAATTATAATAAGTGGCTTGATATTAGGAAGAAAAGGACCACGGGTCAAATTACTCACCTTTTCTCTTTGGCCAGGGAAGGGCGAAAATCAATTTAAAAAAATCTCAATATATTTTTGCTATGCTGATGCTTAAAAAGTATGCTTTATTGAGGGTTGTCCTTTTTTTAAATTTCGTTTTCTTGAAAATAAAGCAGAACAATTCAATGTTAAGAACTAAGACGTATTAAAAGTTCGCAGAGGGCTTACGTGTACAGAAGGCACAGAAAACCCTGCAATTTGCTTGGGCCCAAGTTTGGTTTTGGAAACAAACAACTGGTCCCCTGTCTTCACAGTCGGGATCGACATTCACACAAGGTGGTTCTGTGGTGGGAGCTGGCGTGGTGGTAGTGGTAGTTGTGGTGGTTGTTGTTTCTTAATACAAAGTATAAATAAAATAAAGGCATCAAGTAACATTAAGTACTCATAAACATTATGGTCAATAGTATTTAGATTCTTGTCTTATATACATATTCAGCAGAAATGATATGCAATATAATGTTTATTGTTTAGACTCTATACAAATTTTTTTTTGACATAGTGTCTTTTATATAATGTTGTGTTATTATTGTCTTTTTTGACTGCGAGTGTCCGTGGAAACTACTCATCCAAAGGGGATTAAACATTTGGGGAAGTCTTTGGCATGTTGCATGTAGATGTGCGAAACGGAGTTTTTTAACCACATGCATGCGATGAGTGAAATACCTCACAGTGACATACTTTAAATAACTGTAACTTTTATATTTGATGAAATGCTCTGAAATCCATAAAATGAAGATAGTAGTCTAGACAAGATGACAGTGTAAAATTAGAATAAACTCACGCGCAAACACATGTGCTTTTTTCTGATTGACTGAAACAAAACTATCAACTTATTCATTAGCTTGTATGTAAACTTAAATTTGATTTGAATTCGCGCATTTTGTTATATTAATATGCATTGTCATTTTCATGGGATGATTTTGCTTGATTTATGGAAAGATTGTAGCGAGAAGGGCACCAAAGAAAGTAAGGAAGTGTTGGGGGAAATCTGTAATTATCTCCATTACAATGTTTGTCATATAATCTGTTGTCATTCACTTTCTTTGTCTTTGTATATAGGTTATGCAAAACTTTCACCAATAATGAAGCGTAACCTTCAACATAAGAGCCATAAAACTTTTTAAAGTATCGTAAAATAATTGTCATAAAAATGAAAAATAACATTAATCATGTAATAGGTAGAGTCAAATGCATAAACCATCTCTAAGACTTCCGTTGTTTACATTGAACACAACAAAATTAAGAATAATTCTACATAATTATATAATATGTGTCTATACACATATAATCTTAAATCTTAAATAATCTTGAAAGTAAAGAGCATAACCATTAAACTATTACAGGTTAAACCAAAATATGTCCTTTACAAGAAATTATACCTTCACAGAAAAGACAAAATTTGGCACACTTTTTGGCTGCCCAGTCTTTGTAATTAAAGCAGATGGAGGGACCATATGACTCACAGGAATGGACCACGTCTTCACATCTGTCATAGTGCACTGAAAGGCAATGGTAAGAACATTGACAAGATTTCTGATTTTTAAAAAAAAAGTTTTTAAAGATTTTATCTTTGAACACAAAAAACCAATAATTTATCTTTGAACATAAGAAAAACATGGGGGGTTAGGTGTGACTAAACAAATTAAAAACTAAAGAGATGGCCCGAAGAAGGAGAGAAAACAACATTGTACGAGAAAGGTATAGTTACAAAACTTCATAATGTTATAACACAGAAATGACTCAACTTGAAAGTAGCATAAGCTCACACAAACAACCCCTGCAATTTTCTGTGGCTTAATCTTCTTAATGGTCATTTAGAAATCTTATAGTATTACATTAAAGTAAAAATTTTAAAAATCATTGCAGATTATCTTCTTAAATTTAGAATCAATATAATTTGGATATAATATGAACCTTCCTCTTCCTACTTACATAGCCTCAAAATCATCACAAGAAAAATGTATGTTTATAAAAAGAAAAAGCTATAACTTTCGATTCCCTTTACAAATGCCCCTGGACAAACAACATTTAAGCACAAAGTCTGTGCTTAACATGAGTTTCAATTGGTTTTCCTTTTCAACGTGATGATTAAAATCATTTAAAAACACCCTGTCAGTTCGTCAAAATTACAAAAAAAATCGTAGACTTAAATATTGCAAGTGAATTATTTAACACTAATGATTCTTAGCACTGAAAAACCATATGTTTTTAATTTTGCACAACTGTAACAAAGTTAACAAAAGAGAGCACAAGCTTCGTTCCTAAAATAAGCATAATGTTTAAAGAATTTTTTTTCTTTTTGTTTTAATATTAGGTCTAAAGTATTTAAAATTTTGTGTGTACGTGAGAACAGACTAAATGTCAAAATTAAATATAATGTTTAGAGCATTATTCCGAGAAGTCATGAATTTGTAAATAAATAATTATATAATCATACCAGTTATTTGTATGACGTCCTAAAGTGAACTTTCGTGATACCTGATTAGACCATTCAAGTAATATTTATTGATCAGTGTAAAAAGTTAACTTTATACGTTGTTTAATTGCAGGACATCTGCAAAGAACCTTATACATTAACCTCAATTATTATAGATTTAATGCGACGTTTCACTATATCATTCAACCTCTGAAAGATATTACTTAGTATTCAGATAATTAAAGAAAAACATTAGTTCATAATACTGCGTTTGACTTAAAAAATACAAAAGTTTATAATACTGTGTATGACTTAAAAAATACAAAAATTCTTTTAGAGTATAGTTACGGCAAATATTAATATACATTTACCAAAAGCCATATATATTCTCAAATATGAATTGAACCACCTTTTCTTTAGTGAGCTAATATATTTTATGCATTTATCTTATAAATTTCATTCATGGATACATGTACAGAATACTACGACGACGGATGACGATTTTTTTTTCATTGATCACAAGAATTAATATCTCATTGAAATGTATATATTCATTGCAGATATTTGATGCAACAATTCTATAGACAAAATATTGTTTGGTCTGTATATACAAAACAGTGAACAACAAAGTTTAAGCACAATGACTTTACGTGTATGACTCACATGTTGTTGAGGGAGCACTGGTCGATGTGGTTGTAACTGATAGTGGAGGGGGAGTGCTGAATGCAGCTGCAATGTACAATGTAAAACAACAATTTTACACATTAAAGAACAACTCAAAACATGTATAAAATGATGGGCAATGAAAACATTAAATGAAACATTGGCCTACCATGACAAATACCACAGGTTTTTCTACAATTGAAGGTGGACCAATCCAGGTATCTATTGCAGGTATTACTGTCACGAGCAATGTAATCCTTACAGGTAGGCATTTTGTCCTCACATGGTCCTATGAAACGATTTACAAGAGTTTTTTGAATGATGAAGAAATTTCTGAAGCTAAAGGTTAATTTTGAATATTTTGAAAGTAATTATCTATAATACGTATATCCGTTTATGAGAAAATGATAAAGTTTACCTGCAACAAGAGGCGGGGGAGTCGGCATAGCTGTAATATATTTTTAAATATTTATTTGGCAAATGAAAACTCCAACGAAATGAAATGTTAAATTATAGAATTAAACAATATCATAGTGCTTGTTCAAACTATTATTTCAACTTTTTAAATACATGTATGCATGTCATTAAATGAACATTATATTTCTATGTATTTCATTACAGGTACGTTATATATCTATGTATGTAATTTCTGGTACGTTATAATATTTATATTTCTATGTATTTCATTACAGGTACGTTTTATTCCTATGTACATGAGTGCCATTTAAGGTACGTTATATCTCTTGTATTTCATTACAGATACGTTATATTTCTATGTATTTCATTACAGGTACGTTATATTTCTATATACTGTTAATCACTTTCGTAATTACGCGAGACAGTATGCTCGCGAAAATTTATTTCTCGCGTAAAATAGTATTCCTTAAGAATATATCATAAGGGCAATAACCACAATTCGCGAAAATGTTGTCTCGCAAATCAAGAGTCAATGACCATCTCGCGAAAATAAGGTGTCGCGAAAATTTAGTGATGTACAGTATGTATTTCATTAAAGGTACGTTATATTTCTATGTATTTCTTTTAAGGTACGTTATATTTCTAAAGCTCTAACCTGTAGTAGTCACAATTGGTGGTGGAGTAGGAGGTGCTGAAATAATTAATAACATGGAGACAATATTAAATAATTATGTTACATTTCATTATTTCTATTTAAAAAAAGTCAGAGCAATTTATTTCGACATATCTTTTCAATAGTCAAGATATCTAATAAAGAAGTAAATAATGAAAGACTTCCTTTTCATCCCAGTGTAATGATTTGAACAAGTAATTAATCTGCATAACTGCCAAAATTATGATTTTTAATTACCGTGAAGCTATCTTTCCTAGCACTGTGTGGCGAAAAAATGAACCAATGTAATGCACGCATCCAAAATTTATTTTTAAAAATATGTCAATGTTATCCATTTTTTTTATTTTATAATAAATTTACAGACTGCATGTACACATATTTCAATCATTACTTAGTGTAAATACTCAGAGTAGATGCTTTTTATACCGTGATACTATTACATTGTTTTGAAGAAAATATTTATTTCTGTCTCTTTTTCCCTTGTACAATATTAATGCTATTAATAAAATAAAAAATTCAAGTTTTGTCTACAAACTCCGTTTCTATTCATCAATCAATGTTGTCATTAATTTGATCGATCAAAATAATTAGAATACCATTTTTATAAATATTATATTTTTATATAATTATCTTTTTCTGTCATGTTAAGATATTTTTATTTTTCATCTAGATATTTTCTTCATTAGCATACAGTAAAGTACCGACAATTTTCTTCAATAACAGTCATAGAATGTCATGGTCATTGAAACAACTTTACTGAATAAGGGCAGGTACGTAGTCTCTTGTTTCTTCGAAAAGTATTTTTAATCCATATACATCTAAAAATGTATATTCCTTTTTTAAACAAGAGATGTCAGACTGGTAAAACATTGATGCCCCCTCCCCAAAATTATTGGAATTTTTTAAGTCCAAGGAACATAACTCAATAAGAACTGGCTCGATCGTAACCCAAACAGAACTTGGCCTTAGGCGACATATAAACCTGTTTAACAGATTTCATATGTGCAGCCTCTGCAAAGAAACTGAACGGAAAAATCAAATAATTGGAATGCTTTTAAGTCCAAGGACCTAACTCTGTCAAAAATGGCTCGATCGTAAGCAAAAAAAGAACCTGCCCTGGATATTCTTATGATTGATTGATTGTATATTGTTTAACGTCCCTCTTGAGAATTTTTCACTCATATGGAGACGTCACCGATGCCGGTGAAGGGCTTCAAATTTAGACCTATACTCGGCACTCAGGGCCATTGAGCAGTGAGGGTTCTTTATCGTGCCAACGCCTACCGTGACACGGGACCTACGTTTTTAAGGTCATATCCGAAAGACCCGTGACTTTCACTTCTAGTGCCGAGCGCTTGGCGAAGGAACAGTCACTACCTTTGTTTACGTCTTAGGTATGACGCGGCGCCGCGATCGAGAATCGAACCCGGGCCTCCCGATCACGAAGCGAACGCTCTACCACTAGGCTACCGTGACCGGTAATTGGAATGCTTTTAAGTCCAAGGACCTAACTCTGTCAAAAATGGCTCGATCGTAAGCAAAAAAAGAACCTGCCCTGGATATTCTTATGATGAATTTGTATACCAAATTTCATCTCAAAATGTATAACCTCTGCAAAAAAAAAAATGAACGGAAACTGCAAATAACTGGAATTTTTCTAGGTCCAAGGGGCATAACTTCGCCAATTTGGCTCGATCGTTCACAAATTTTACATTGGATATTCTTATGATAAATCTGTATACCAAATTTCATTTCAGTATGTACAATTTCTGCAAAGAAAATGAACGGAAACTGATGGGTGACCGACCTACACACCGACAGACAGCTGCAAAACAATATGCTCTCCCTTCTTCGAAAGGGGGGGAGTAATAATAGATATCTTCTTTCTCACCCAACAAAATAATATATATATATTACTTTTTGCGCCAACAAAATATTTTCTTTATGACCATCGTCTTACATTTGAGCCTTATAGTATACATTTTATGTTCAAAGAGCGGTAACCACATATCACGTTGATAAAAAAAATTCCTACCTTTACAAAAGGCACAATAACGAGGGCAGTTTGTATCAGCCCATTGTCTGTAGGTTGAACAGGCGGACAAACCGTAGTCATGGCAATTCGAAATTTGATCCATACAGATTCCTTTTATTATAAATAAAATGTATTATCAAGTGCTATTATTGTACAACATGCGTTTCAATTGACTCGCGGAGCACACGAACTACAGCTCTGTGTGGTACAATTGAAATACTTTTTTTGTTTTGTTTGCGAATAGGCTAATATTCATGACGTAAGAAATTAGTAACTTATATTTTGTATAATTCTTTAAGAAACTGATGTGAAAAATATATAAATTAAACAAGTATTGAGCGTTTATATATTGCCTCCTTTGGAATTTCTAGAAAATATGATCTGCATTTGTAATTTCACATTCCTTACTCATGCTATAACATAAAAATGATTACTTAAAACAACATATAATACACAGTAATACTATGATCGCAATAAACATACCTTGAGTAACAATGGCAGGTGTGTTAACTGTAAAGGATAAATGTACTAATTAATTATTCAAAAAGGTTATGTACAATCAATCAATCAGTCAATTTAGAATTAACACATGAATTTGAATATCATATTAAGGTAAATATTTCACATTAATAACGTGTTGGTTATTTCCAAAACAAAAAAGTGGATATGCGCATAGCAACAATTTGTTAAACTGATGTTACGCAATGGTAGCTTGATAAGAAATAGAAACATGTCGATAAATAAAACTTACCTTGTGTTGTTGTGGTTACAGGAGCCATTGGTGTTGGGGTTCCTTGAGCTGTCAAAAAAAGTACGCGAAGGACTTCTCTAAACAAGAGATGTTTGTAAAACACTTATGCCCCCTCCTCCAAATTGGAATATTTCCAAGTCAAAGGGGCCTACCTCTGTCAAAATGGCGCAATCGTACCCAAAACAGAACTTGACCTAGACATTCATCTGATAAATCTGTACAGCAAATTTCAATTCAGTATGTGCAACCTCTGCGAAGAAAATGAATGGAAACTGCAAATAATTGGGATTTTTTAAAGTCCAAGGGGTATAACTCTGTCCAACATGGCGCGATCGTCTCCAAATAGAACTTGGCCTAGATAATCATCTGATAAATGTATTACATTAAATTTTATTTCTATATGTGCAACGGTTGTGAAGAAAATGAACAGAAACTAAGTGGACCGACAGACAGCGACAAAGCAATATGCCCTCCCTTCTTCGAAGGGGGCATAAAAAATGTTTGGTTGCCCTCTCCCGACCGACTGGCAAAAATGGTTCGACTCAAAGCTTTTGTAAAACCCAGGGAAACAGTAAAAGTTTATGCAAGTCGCAAGCCAGCATCTATATTGAAATCACTGCTACGGGTACCTACCTACATGTACCGTCTACCGATAAAAATTTCCTTAGTCGGGAGAGGGCAGATAAACATTATTTTAAAGTTGACCTAATTAAAATTTCGACACTCAGATATAAAAATCAATTCCGCCCTTGAAGAATTAATATCTTTTTCGACATTTTTTGCTATATCCTTGAATAATATTTTATGTTAGATTCGAGATGTCAATCTGTTTAAAAAAATTGTTTTAAAATTGTTGTTTTTTTTTTTAATTATTTATTATGAGATGATTAACTTTTTTCCCGAAGTAACTGAAATAAGGTTGCTTTGATTAAGGTAATAAATATTGTTCATGGTTAAATTCATGAAATAGAGACGCATTTAAGGAGGATTGCAACAACTTAGTTTTAAATCATAGATTTTAAGACATGATATCTAAGTTTCAGCATTAAAAGGCCGATATTATCTCGTAATTAGCATTTAAAATGGCTGTAGATGAATGCATTATAATATGAATGTCTAATAAAATAAGTACCGGGTATACACCATACACGACATTGAAGTTGTTTTACTGGTAAATGCTACATTGTATAATTTGTTTATGAAAATAAAACAATTATTTGTGATATTTTTTCAAACCTGAAGGGGAAAATATACCGGTATGCTAATCTACCCCGTGTGTCTTTCTGTGCGTCTGTATTTCCGCACCTTTTCGTTGTAGTTTTTTCAACAATACTTGCAGTTTTAGCACACCGATTTAGCAAGTCATATGCTGGTATTCATTTAATTTAGGCCTGAGTTTTTTTATTTTCTGATTAACGGGAAGCGCCGACCCAATTTTCTCAAAATACCGAATAAAAATAAAAGAGGTCAATGTCACTTTTATTTTTAAAATACCCGCCGACTTTGTCATTCATTGATGGTTTGAAATAAAATCGGGTTTGTTGTACACCATATTTCTAATGAATCATGTTAACGTTTGATATAGCTTGTGTTAATCAAAGTCTTTTACGAGCGTCTTGCTGATTACGATGTCGTAACCAATTTAAAGAACTAGTTTATTGCACTTCGTGGGTTCTCAACAAGCAAGACGGTAATGACGGGATAGTGATTTTAAATCTATTGATGATAAAATCAAAAAAATCTTGAAATCGGAGTTAAAGCACCGACAACCTAAATATACCAGATGCACATTGAACTGTGGAACATGTGTCCAAATAGATGGGGGTAAGTTTTGAGACGTTGATATAAACTTTCTGGTACAATTATTCAATGTTTGACATTTTTAAATGGTGTCTAAGTATATCAGGGACATAAATTGATGATTAAAATATTTTAGATACGAGTTCTTTCTACTTGGTTGAATAAAATGAGACTAAGATTCCTACAGAATTACAAGAGTTGTCTCTGAGTTGGTATAGAATACTGACAGGTGAAGTGGAGTATTATCCTGTTGAAAGGTAAGGGTAGAAAGAAGTGGACAATTTAATATTTTTAAGGCAAAACGGAGAAAGAATAGATTTATTATTTTTTATTATCTAAGAAAAAACTTTTAAAATCTGTATCTTCATTGATTTCAGAAAAGAGAATAATCTCATGTAAATACACTTTTTATTTCCTACTTTCTAGCTTTTACTAAATGTACTTGATTATTTAATAAAGCATTTTTTGGCAGTTTGATTTCTTGGCAGGAACCAAACCAACTGCAAAGAGTTCAGAAGACTTCCAAGATGACTTTGCTGTTGTTCATCAAATAAGTTCAGCTGACAGATTTCCATTATGAACCCTTAAAATGTGTTGTCCCTTTACACTGGGATAGCATCGTCAAGTTAGCTATCAACCCCATTGCTATTTTCTCAAACTTCTGTTAAATCATAATATACATGTACAAATGTATAAAATTTTAAGCAGTGTGGATTTTTCTACGTGTGTATCCAACATTATTGTTGCTATATAATAAATTAAATATAAACTATAAGATTTTATTGATTTGCTTTCATACTAGATTAAATGTTCAAGTATAATTAACCACAGTAGGGTAACTCATGCATATAATTAGGCGTTGTATCTTTTTATCAATATTCGAAATCCAAATACATGGTAAATGAAATTGTATTGTGTTTTTTTCCCAACATTTTATATGAAAAAAAAATTTGCACCATTTTTGGGTTTTATTTTTAATATAGTCCCGACCAGACAAATTTTGACCTTTTATTTTTATTTTGTCCCCTCGACCAAACTTTTTCTTAAAACTTCCCGTTAAACAGAAAATTAAAAAAAACTCTGGCCTTAGTATGGATGCTTTGTCAACTTCTTGTTAATCCGTGGATATATTAACATGAAAGCATATTCATATCAGTGTACTAGTATTACAAATGAGCATTGACTTATAGACCTCTTACTAAATTATCCAGTACGTTGTTTTAACAAACCAACTCGGATACTAAGCACTGATGGTGATCAAAAAAGTTGTGTTTTAAGCAATGACTTTAAAATTTATGTTGTCCATTATTAGATGGCGGTGCCATTATACTTTCATATTCCAATAAACTGCTTTATTTGTGAATGACAATTTATAAAATCAATTACATGAACATAATATAAAGTAGATTCAGTTATAATATACTTGTAGTAGTAATTACACCGATTCTGCACGGTGTGATACCGGTGATATCACAATACCCCATATCACGGACCGGTCCGAAAAGCCATATCACGTATCGGACCCGTGACGTCTCCATATGAGTGAAAAATTCTCAAGAGGGACGTTAAACAATATACAATCAATCAATCATAAGAATATCCAGGGCAGGTTCTTTTTTTGCTTACGATCGAGCCATTTTTGACAGAGTTAGGTCCTTGGACTTAAAAGCATTCCAATTATTTGATTTTTCCGTTCAGTTTCTTTGCAGAGGCTGCACATATGAAATCTGTTAAACAGGTTTATATGTCGCCTAAGGCCAAGTTCTGTTTGGGTTACGATCGAGCCAGTTCTTATTGAGTTATGTTCCTTGGACTTAAAAAATTCCAATAATTTTGGGGAGGGGGCATCAATGTTTTACCAGTCTGACATCTCTTGTTTAAAAAAGGAATATACATTTTTACATGTATATGGATTAAAAATACTTTTCGAAGAAACAAGAGACTACGTACCTGCCCTTATTCAGTAAAGTTGTTTCAATGACCATGACATTCTATGACTGTTATTGAAGAAAATTGTCGGTACTTTACTGTATGCTAATGAAGAAAATATCTAGATGAAAAATAAAAATATCTTAACATGACAGAAAAAGATAATTATATAAAAATATTATATTTATAAAAATGGTATTCTAATTATTTTGATCGATCAAATTAATGAGAACATTGATTGATGAATAGAAACGGAGTTTGTAGACAAAACTTGAATTTTTGATTTTATTAATAGCATTAATATTGTACAAGGGAAAAAGAGACAGAAATAAATATTTTCTTCAAAACAATAAAAATGCATAATGTAATAGTATCACGGTATAAAAAGCATCTACTCTGAGTATTTACACTAAGTAATGATTGAAATATGTGTACATGCAGTCTGTAAATTTATTTTAAAATAAAAAAAATGGATAACATTGACATATTTTAAAAAATAAATTTTGGATGCGTGCATTACATTGGTTCATTTTTTCGCCACACAGTGCTAGGAAAGATAGCTTCACGGTAATTAAAAATCATAATTTTGGCAGTTATGCAGATTAATTACTTGTTCAAATCATTACACTGGGATTAAAAGGAAGTCTTTCATTATTTACTTCTTTATTAGATATCTTGACTATTGAAAAGATATGTCGAAATAAATTGCTCTGACTTTTTTTAAATTGAAATAATGAAATGTAACATAATTATTTAATATTGTCTCCATGTTATTAATTATTTCAGCACCTCCTACTCCACCACCAATTGTGACTACTACAGGTTAGAGCTTTAGAAATATAACGTACAATTAATTTCATTTTTCATAATATTCATTCATCCATAAAAATAATAAAGATACCTAACCTAATGATAAAAAAAGAAGAAGAAATCAGATTGGTGATCAATATCTAAAGACATGATGGCGGATCTATAAGGGAATACTGTAGGTTGTAATATTTTCTTTCATTTATTGCTTTTCTCATTTACCTTAGACAAAGCGACATGAGATATTTGTCTCATCTTTTTTAATTATGATTATGGATTAGTCATGTATATAGTCTAAATTTATGAGTGGTGGATCCAAGGGGAGTTGATATTGAATTTTTAAATATTTGTGGTGGATCAAAGGATACTAATGATTTTTGCAAATTTATTTCAACGTTTAGTTGATATTTCTGTGTGTGATCATGATCTTAACTAAGAAGTGGAGGATCCAAGGCAAGTGGATATTCATCTTTTTTAATTATTTGTGTTTGATCAAAGGTTATTAATGAATTGTGATCATGTCTAATTTATTTCAAACAGTAATTTAGCTCGTGATCTTAATTTTAAAGTGGTTGATCCAAGGCAAGTGGAAATTATTTTTAAATATTTGTGATGGGTAAAAGGACATTACTGATTCCGGCTAATTGATTTCAAACATTAAACTTATATGTCATGTGTGATCAAGATCAAAACTCATAAGTGGTGGATCCAAGGGGGGTGGATATTTATCTTTTTTAAATATTTGTGAATGATCAAAGGATATTAATGATTTATGATTATGGCTAATTTATTTCAAACATTTAGCTTTTATGTCAGGTGTGAACATGATCTTAATTTAAAAGTGGTGGATCTAAGGGGAGCGGATATTATTT